>JABAKD010000027.1:15948572-16510065 GCA_012845835.1 Undaria pinnatifida
TAATAATAATAATAATAATAATAATAATAATAATAATAATAATAATAATAATAATAATAATAATAATAATAATAATAATAACAAGTTACTTAGTTGCGCAGTAAGGAACCCATAATAATAATAATAATAATAATAATAATAATAATAATAATAATAACAAGTTACTTAGTTGCGCAGTAAGGAACCCCTTTGCCTTGCCCTTGAGAAACATAAATAATGCAAAATCCAGGTCAAGAAAAATAAAATCGGTGCGTTATTAATCGCAGATTTTGTGGATCTCATCAGTGTCTTAACTTCGTACAGGAGATAATCATTATTATTAGCAGGCCACATCTCTGTCTGGATGGGGATCGAATTAGTCGATAGCACGTAAGGATGTCAAAGGATGTCGATTATCGTGCCATGCCTCAAAGGAACGTTCACCCCGAGTTAACAGTTACAGCGGCATCGTTCGTCGGATTTTCCTATAGACTCGAGACTCGAGGGTTGGCATTTGACGGCATAAATCAAGTACTCGTATGGGTTTTTCTCAGCTTTCTCGACGAAATTAACTCGTATAATCTGGCTGGCATAGCACAATGTTCGAAACGTTGTTACTCGTGTACGACTTCAGTATAATATAAAAAATAAAAATACACTTATTAATAGTACTACGAGTCGTACAGCAGTGACGATCGAAGATTTCGTCGAAACTCATCTATGCAAGCTGTGTGCGTATATAATACTTCGAAGTACGACATTGACGACATGGCTATTAATAATATTGCCTCTGGTACCATATAAAGCCGCACCTCTATTAATCTACTAATATTCCGGAACGTGATAACACCCGTAAGAAAGGCGAATTTCAAAAACAGTCCGTACCAAAAGGAACCCGTAGAACTATAATAGAAAGGTATTCCACGCATGATATAAAACATCACGATATACGAAACACTGCTATTATTGTACTAATGTAACAAGCAGTCGCAACTGCCTCTGCATCATCAGGTACTTTCGAGCAGACTACAAAAAAGGAAAACTCCGTGTGCGAGATACAAGGAAAACGAAAAAACACCGCAGAATACGACACACCATTTTGCTGCGGGGAACCACCTGGAAATAACATGCGGGAAGCAGCAATGCCGGACAGGGCACCCTTTTTGTGTGCTCGCGCTATGGTACTATGCACATATTCCAGATATTCCACTGCATGCAGCTGTTTCACTAACAAAATATGGTCCGGAGTATTGCATTCACCGGTATTATATGCCTGGTACTGCTGTAAAATATCGTATTTGTGTATGAATACTTTGTTTCTAACTACCAATACAATACAATACAACACAACGCGTAACTACTGTCAAGAGAAGGGTGACGTAAAACCTCTGTTGAGACATCAGACTAATCCGACAGCAAGCAAGCAAGCAAGCAGCCGTGTGGACAGAAACACCAAAAAAAGGGCGACGTCAGGCAATATATTACACGTACAGCTGTACCACTATTAATAGACTATACTGGAGGTACAACCCCCCCCCGGAAAACTGCAGGCACGTAGAGCAGAATTAAACTGATCACACCTGCTGTGGTACATTCATTCCAATACATATTGCCGCTTGTAGTTGCACGAAGAATGACCTAAAAATCTAACGTACTAGGTACATTCGCGCGCCTGGTCACATTCCAATATGCCGCTTGTAGTTGCACGAAGAATTACCTAAAAATCTAACATACTAGGTACATTCGCGCGCCTGGTCACATTCCAATATGCTGCTTGTAGTTGCATGAAGAATGACCTAAAAATCTAGCGTACTAGGTACATTCGCGCGCCTGGTCGGCGTGTTGAAGACGACGGCCGGCGGTACGTAAACGCTTGCCAGGTACCTGGTAACTGGTGTGCGCACTATCAACACCACTGCTGTTGATAAATACGGTTCAACAAGTATTCGCTTCCATGCGAAATGAGATAAAGCGACTTACAGCAACACCCGGCTACTCCAACGTTGTTGTGTGATACGACTTCACCTAAGAACAGCCAGCCGCATTAATGCATGGATTAATTCATATATTAATTCATGCATTAAATCATGCCTTCATTCATGCGTTCATTCATGCCTTCATTCATGCCTTCATTCATGGAGCATCGTCTTGGCAAAATTACTCCCTGACTGTCCATCAGATAAGAGCCTTGATCGATGTCCTGTCTCCCCCGCATATGCCCATATGGTACCATATGGCACGCTAAATGCTTCCATGCGAAACAAGACCAAGCCAATGTATAGCTCCTAAGAAAAGCAGTTGTTAATACTGTACACAGATGGCGCGTTTTATTGGCGCCAAGTATACCCTGCACTGCCCCAGCATAAGCCAAGAATCTTCCCTGCGTGCCCGTGTGCTGCCTTCCCTATGCACGGCGAGGCCGGAAACGCGACGCGGCTGCACTCCATTGCTGTCCTGACGCCATGCCTGTCAATCGCGCCACCACCACAGAGAGAAAAAACACGACCAAAACATGCCCGTTCTTGCCGAGCAGAGGCTGACCTTCACCGCTGTTTTTTTTCTTGTTTCGCCGCAAAACGTCGTAACCTCCCATATATTATTTCCGACAATACTGTTAGTAAGTACTACCAGGCACCTGGCATAGATCGGTAATATCATGTCAGGCCCGAGATATGATAGCACCCTTCTCAAAGACACCACCCCCATTGGAGAAAACCACCCTGGTGATGAAAAAGAACGCAAAACGCAAAAACAAATCTCCGATTATATGACAGGGGTTGATATTAAACCACCCCATTGAAGAAAACCACCCTGGTGACAAAGAAAAACGCAAAACGCAAGACAAATCTCCGATTATATCACAGGGGTTGATGTTAATCTCCGTACTATTAATAGATGGAAAAGCCCCCAAAGTCCAGGCCGGAGGGCCTAAAGCAGTTGCAGAAGACGTGAAAAGAAAGCATGCCTAAGATGCAAGCAAATAGAGCATAGAGCAGGCATGCCTCCCGTCTATTTCCTAGCGGACTGCTACTATATAGTATTCGTACAACACAACTTGGCACTACAATGGGCGCGTACAAGGAATCTCAACAAAGAGATGAGGGGCTCAATGCCGACAATGCCGACATTTGAAGCTCTCCCTTTCCTGGCGGCGGGAGGGGTCTAAAGCAGTTTGTTGCAGGTGTGAAAAAAATAACATGTCCAAGGTGCAGGTACGCAAGCCGGCACGGCAAAGCATTGGCATGGCATGGCACCGCAAAAGGAACGTTCGTCACAATCCAGCCGTAAACCCATAAGCACTAACCAAAAATAGGAGCTAATACATGCACCACCCGCATTTTCTTCGCGCTAATATCTTACCTAATATCTTACCTAATATCTCAACTAATATCTTACGTAAGATATAACCCCCATGAGGAACAACCCAATCTACGAGCGAATATACCCCGGCAAAAAAACGCGACAAGCATCCCAACACACGAATTTTCACCTTAGCTAAGCGTAAGCGTGAGGACCGGGGCTCGACACCCCGCGATTTCCCAAAACGAAAAAGGTGTAGGATGGGATACCTGCTAAAACAAACAGAACGGCAGAGGAAGTGGCCTTATGGCCCACCGCGCCCGCAAGGGGGAACTTCACGATCCAGTTACCGTAAACTTGCACATTGTACGTGCAAGAGAATTTCAAGATTCCCACGCAAATTCAACGGCGACATATGCATGGCGGCTCCCTGTGTGCAGATCGGTACAACACGACGTGTGTGATGCATCAGACCACGCCCACCCCAGGCCTGACCGTAACCGTAACCGTAACCGTAACCGTAAACGGGTAGTCGTAACCGTAACCGTAGCCGTAAGCGTAACCGTAAGCGTAACGGTAACCGTAACCGCAACCCTTTGGAGGTCTCGAGGTCTGCTCTCGAGTTCCGCAGAGGCAGTCCTGCTATACATACATCGCCAACAATGAAGTTTACGTGCACATCTGAAAAAGCTTTTACACGTACGCGCGGTTATAGCTGGGGTGTTCACCATGGGACAGGTCACGATCTACATGTTCTAGATGAGCTATACCATCTAGATTATATAGATCCTACGACGTAGTTGCCGTTTCGAGATGTTGCGCAGGATCTGAATGTATAGAGCACAGCACAGATCCAAGAGTGGATACGTTTGCTGGATGGTGCAGATCATACGGCAGCATGATTTATAAGCAATGCAGATCGCATACACCAGGGATCTGTATTCCCTTAAGACACAGATCATCTACAGATCATGCACTGGGATCTGATGTGTCCAATGTGTGAACAGTCTTGCAGTGGTAAAAGGGTTGCTTTAGGACAGCACGCTCGTGTATGGGAACAAACTAGTTAAAATGAAAGTGGAAGTGGAACCAGTGTTGCCGCGGCCGAGGGGTGCATAGTTACTTTTTGGGGCTTCAAAGGGGTTTCACTGCAGCTCCCCCACTAAGGCTGTGTTGCGCTATAGAGAGCAAAACTAAACCGCCTTGTTGAGGGTACCATAGCCGTCTTATTCATTAATTCCAGGCTATGAGTGCAATTCTCCAGACGCGCCAATCGATTTTGACTGTCTTACATCGGGATACCGCCTTCTATCGGGATACCGCCTTATTGGGGAACCACTAGTGCAACTCCAATTCCAAGTATCACCCCCCCCCTACAAAAAAAACGTGGGTGGAGTTGTAACCAAAAAGGCGGTATTACGCAATTCTACCCCCTCCCCAACAAAAAAAATTGGGCGGAGTTGCAACTGAAAAAGGCGGTATCACGCATCCCCGCCAAAAAGGCGGTATTACGCAATTCTACCCCCTCCCCAACAAAAAAAATTGGGCGGAGTTGCAACTGAAAAGGCGGTATCACGCATCCCCGCCACCCCTCTTTCGCTTCGTTCGCACCTCCTTGCAGGCAGCTGCGCGACCCTCACCCCCCCCCTTTCCCGAACATCCCAATTCGGGTTTCCCTCTTGCCGCACCCAACTTTCCTCCGACTTGCGCAGGCGCTCCCCTCCGCTTCCTCGCGCCCACAGCTACATTGCTATTGGGCGCTTCCCCCCCCCCCCCTCCCCTTTCCGAGCATCCCATTTCGGGTTTCACCCTTCCCTCGCCCATCTCTCCGCTGGCTTGCGCAGGTGCTCCCCCGCCTTTCCTCGCCACGCCTACAGCCAAACCGCCGCGGTTTGTTTTCCCCGATCTGTGGGAATGTCTCGATCCAGCCCCTTTGAAAAACGCCTCCTTGATGTCGAGGGTGTCGGGTTTTGCGTTCGCCTGGGAAGCGTCGACGGCTGCTGAGACTTTTTTGGTTTGCGCACGCGCTTTGTTAGGGGATGGTGCAACACTGCTGTCTGTTTTAGCAACAGCATCGGAAGGAGGAGCAAAGGCGGCAGTCGCAGCAGCAGAAGAAGCAGAGGCACCAGCAGAAGCACCAGCACCAGCAGCACCAGCAGGAGAAGCAGAAGCAGATTTTGATCTACTCGGCCGCTTACAGCCACCGCCGGCTTTGCTTCCTTTAGCTCGGGTGGCTTTGTCGGCTGTACGCGCCTTTGCCGCCAAGTCCAAGACTTTTTTCATGCCTGTAGTTATGCCCACGCCACCCATATCAGAGGCATCCACCCAACGAACCTGTGCAGTTGTACCAGTTCAGCAGAGGAGTGAAGTGAATTGAGGACAGCAAGATCGGCTCAGGATGGATTTCTTATCCAAGAACAGGGTGGATTTATTGTTTAAGAACAGGATGGAATTATTATTGAAGAAACAGCGTGAAAATATTATTTAAAAACGGGATGTCCATATCAATTAAGAACAGGATTGATTTCTTTATTCAGAACCCAGGATGTATTACATGTTTAAGAAAGGGTGCGCTCTACACAAACTTCCGTACAACAGCTCAAGAATTTATTATTCTTACTCGAGAAAAGGCGCGTTCTACACCAACTGTGCAGTGTGTAACGGCTCTCGAACTCCTTATTCTTATTTGAGAAAGCTGCGTTTTACGTTTCGTTTTTCTTTTTTTGCTCATCCCTTCTATTATCTTGTCACTTTTCATTTTCTCTTTCTCCCTCCATAGGCGTAACTCAGATCCAGGGTCAATAAGAAGGCTCTTCTCTCTTCTCTCTTCTCTCTTCTCTCGTCTCTTCTCTTATCCCCCCCTCCCCACTACGGCATGACCCTTCATTTTTGTTGCGAGAAGACAGGTCCAGCTGTTCCTTCCCTCGTCGACTCGCATCGAAATGCGCCTACCCACGCGGCTAGGCGGTCTAAGCACTTGATTACTTACATTTTCTTTTTATTTGCTAATAAACTCGAAAATCCGATCAACGATTAATTTGAACTCCTTGAGCAACTCTACTAGTAGTATTAATAGTATTAGTAGCATTCGAGAGTAGCCACTATTAATAGACCACCGGGGCGACCGGCTTCGTACGGTGGATGCTGTAATCGATAAGTTCAAAAAAAAATTCCCATATCTTCCCTGGGATGTCCCAGCGGGGATACAACCAGTCAGTGTCCCAGCGGGATACAACCGGTCAGCGGAAACGTGCAATCTGCACGTGGAAGACTGCGATTTTGGAGGCCACCATTGTACACTTCCACGAAGCTACCAGGTACCATACAGCGCCCAAACTACAGCAGTGCGATAATATTGGTTCAAATGATGTATGATGTGAACGTACTTTTCTTAATTGATAATATACGAACAATACTAATGTAGTACTCGGAAGCACAACAGAGAGGGCGACGGTATACTCGTATCTTTTTACCAAAACATTGTATATACTCGTATATTTTAAGTAGTATCATACCAGGTACAGTGTATCTAGAAACACGCATGATAACTGCTGTCATGATAAGCAGTGATATAAGTAATGGAATGCAATGATATAAGTAACGATATGAGTAATGAATAGTAACGATGAGTTATGATAAGTAATGCAATGATATGTTGGAATGATAAAACACGCCCTGGGGGGGGTGAACTGAGCATCCCTTATCTCCATTATTATCGTGACCAAAAAAATACCGGCTTTTCACGGTTGGTTAGTGCTCCGACCTGCGGTTGGGGTCAGGAGGTTTTCAATACTATTTGTAAATCACACGGGTCGAGTCGGGTCGGGTCAGCAGGTGTTGGAAACGCCACCGGTCGGGTCGAGTGGGGTCGAGTCAGAAGGTTTTCAAATATTACGGGTCGGCCCGGGTCGCCCTGGCTCGATCCGACCGGCGACAACGGATAGAAGGGATCCATCTGATCGGTGAAAAGCCCTGGATATTTCCATGGACGCATCTCTAGATCTTGGAAATTCGTCTTGGGGAGCATATATTAACACAATAATAATACAATAATACAATGAGATTTTAATACATTATTAGATTATTAATAATAATACATTAATGATACATTAATAGCTGTATGCATGTCTATATATGGGTGTCTTGCGTGTGATGTGTTATACCGCGTGCACACGTGAATACGCCAGCTAGCTGCCGCGAGTTGTACCGGATTGGCCGGTGCGTGCACTTCAACGCCTTTTACAACTGGAAACCCGTTTTCAGGGGGAAATTGTTTGGAAATGGTATGGGGATGGGTTTTGGGGCTCTAAAGAGGTCAAGCTTGCACATTAAAAAGTGCACCATACGATATCATGACTTCTACGTATAGGCTCCGCGTGTTCTACGCTCATTCCTCATCACGGAAAAACCCTGGCCTGGGAGCTTGAACAGGACGATAAGAAATGGTACTACACAAGGTGTAGGGTATAGCGGTAAGTGGTAACTTTATTTTTGGGGAAATTTCGGCGCGAATTGTTCTTTTGAAGTTTTGTTTGTCTTCCTCATTGTTGGTTTGTGACGATTTTTTGTTTTATTTCTGCCGTAAAAGCCTGCGACCACATAATTTTATTCCGGCATCTTTCTGGGATCAAGACTCTGGACGGGCGCTGGGTGTGGTGTGCCGATGTCGATGGGTCGAAATAAATAAAGGGTAGGTCAGTGAACGTGCATGATGGTTGCCTCGAAAATCGCACGTCTTCCAAGGGCAGATTGCACATTTTTACTTGACAGCGTGACTGACCCCTTTGAGACTGACTCTGGTGGCATTCGACGCTAAACCACGAGACCACCGGGGCGACCGGAACACTAACTCCAGTATAACGGCTAAATGGTTTTCTTATTTTTATTGGAGAAAGGATGCGTTCTACACTATAGCTTCAGTATAAAGGCTAAAAAAAATACTATTTTCTTGTGTATCGGGCTCAGCTTTCATTTGTAGGATATTTGCGATGTATTATTCCAACTTTGGTTGGTTGGGCAGGATGGGACTAAGGGTAGAAAAGTGTATCAAGAATAGTGTTAATAGTGTTGAAACCGTCGAACTTCACAATCCAAGGCCAGCACAACCCAACCAACGAACAAATCATGGGGAGGGGGAAATCGTTGAAAAATATCTTCCACCTGTACTATTAAATATTAACTTTACCCGGATCCCCAGGAGGATAAAACAGTTGTTTTTTTTTCAACTAGTTTTATAAAAAATATTTCAAGGACGTCAGCCGTGAGTTCGACGAATTTTGGGTCAATACTTGTTTGTGAGTTGGCTGTCCTTGGCCTTGGGTTTTTGTCATTTGTTATTAACTTAACTAGTACTACAGTACCAGCTAATTAGTACTACGCTCGTCGGTTCCAGTACTATTGTCATACGTTTTCCAACCCAACAGAAAATTTGGAAATCGTGAACACTCTTATTATTTTCTCCAATTCGGTGGACCATTTTGGACCATTTCTTTTGTGAGGTTCCTCAGTTGAAAGAGCTGTACTATACCATATACTGTATACTATATCATATGTTATGTTGTTATTATGTTAGTACTAGCAAGAGTATTACACTAAAAAGTGCAACACCCTCATGCCCCCAAAAAAACTCTTGGGAGCCTCGATATCAAAAACGGTCATGTACTGCAAAAAGAAAAGGACAGCAGTTACCATTTCCCACCATTCGGGGTTAGGGGTCACTAAACGGTCACTAAAGGGTCAGTAAACGGTTAGTAAAGGGTCAGTAAACGGTTAGTAAAGGGTTAGTAAACGGTTAGTAAACGGTTAGTAAACGGTTAAGGAGCCCCGTCGCTCACGGAAAAAAAAACCAGCCAAAAAGTGCAATTGTTACTTATATATTACTTTGAAGTATAACTATAGAGTAGCACGCACCTGAAGGTATTGATATAGTACCAATCTCGTCCAAGTGTGGAGGCTCATACACGGTTTCACACCTCAGAAAGATCATCTAGATCATCTAGATCATCTACAACATGTCATATAGATAATCTAGATCACGCTATAGATCATCTACAATAGACCCTATAGCTGCCGCTATGAGATCTTATGCAGGATCTGTGATGTGGAGTACAGATCCAACCCCGGAGACATGTGCTAGATGAAGCAGATCGATCGTACGGCCCCCACCCGGCAAGGTGAGCTATTATTTATAGACCGTATACACCGTATAGATCTTCCTCGAAATATCTAGATGATCTAGATCATCAAGTGGGGATAGATCATGATAGATCATCTGTCCGGTGTGTTAAACGTTTGCTGCATCCCTACAGTTAGTAGCATGTGGGTCGTCGGTGCAAAACTACTGCAATATTACAGTAAAACAGTATTCATGTTCGGTGCACTATTTTATTTTTTCGTTCCCATTTATCATCCTCGCACTACTCTCGCGCTCCCTCCCACTTCGTAGTAACTCAGATCCGGGGTCACATAGCGGGCCCTCCCCCCCCCTCCCCACTACGATACGTGCCTTCATTTTTATCGCGATGATAACATTTCAGCATTTTCTTCCCTCGTCGACTCGGGTCAAATTGTGGAATATTATTACAGTACAGCAATATTATTACAGTACAGTAGAGTCAGTACATGGGGGGATTACCTCGCGGGCGCTGGGCAGGCCGACCTTTGGGTCGATGCCAGGGCTGTCCGCCAACGTTATGCGTTCCACCTGCACTCCAAAAATTTCACGGACACGGCGGTATCGACGAATCGGACGGCGCGCAAAGAGCGGAACGATTAACGGTAAAAGTTCGGAGGGGGGGGGGGGGCGGGAGTAAAAAAATTAGCACATTTCTTATTTTTAAAGACGCTACTAATGTCAACCTAGATTTCTTGCGGCTCGTTTTCTAATTAAATGTGGTATCGCAAAGAGGGGGACGATCACCTATAAACTTCTGGGGGGGGGGGGGGCGGGGGAGTGAAAAAATTAGCACATTGTGTTTTTTAAAAGACAATACTAAAATCAGCCTAGATTTCTTGCGGCTCGTTTTCTAATTAAAAGTGGTATATAGCTGTCCTGTTAATGAAACACCCACAACACATTTAGTCAACCCATAGCCCGACTAATTGTAGATTTTTATCTGTTGCTACTGAAAAAATCCAAGCAGTTCTTCCTGGGAAACGTGGGTGTTGTTACGAACGGGATAATTGACATTGAGAGTCTTTCTGGATTGAAAAAAACGCGTTGTCTTTTCCTCGTCTTCATGTACTCGGGAACTAAATTCTACGTCGTATATCAAAACCGAATAATTTTGAAGCGGCATGACGCCTCAGGGGTACACGGCGGTATACCTGCATGGTGTGCCTCAGGTGAGACAACACGTGCACTACGCTGCCCACGCCCTCTCGACCTGCACCAATCAGAACACACAACGAAAAGGCACAACGAGGTTTACGCCAATCAGAGCACAGGATGAAACGGCGCACAAGGAGGTTTGCGCCAATCAGAGCACAGGTTGAAACTGCGCACAAGAAGGTTTGCGCCAATCAGAACACAGAACGAAACGCCAACCAGAACACAAAACGAAACGCCAATCATAACACAGGGAGGCATTATTAGAATTTATACACGGGCATGTCAGCTACGGTCGGCGTCCTCGATGGAGTAGTATTAATAGTAGTAGTAGGCGAATGCGAATCTCGTCCCCAATAAGTCTAAGGCCGTGGGTCCAACACTTTCCGAGTGCATAGTCGTGCTCGTAGGGACTTATGCTTGCAAAAAAAAAAAAGTGCGAGAGCGTGAGTTAGCAAAAATCGACGCAAGTCTCCGAGCATAAAAAGCCGAAAAGTGGGAATGATGAACCCTATGCGCGATAAAAATGAAGGCGTAATGAAGGCGTAATGAAGGCGTAATGAAGGCATAATGAAGGCGTAATAAAGGCGTAATGAAGGCGTAATGAAGGCGTAATGAAGGCGTAATGAAGGCGTAATGAAGGCGTAATGAAGGCGTAATGAAGGCGTAATGAAGGCGCAATGAAGGCGTAATGAAGGCGTAATGAAGGCATGTACATACCTGGGGGGAAAAGGGGGCGTAAATCCTCTCATTAATGATACGAGTTGAGCTGGAAATAATTTACGTTTGGTTCATCCGTTTCAGTCTGTGACCACATATCTTGTATCTCTCCAGCAGGATGAAGAATCAGGATGGACAATACTGCTGTAGGTATTCCATTAACAATGATGCCGTTGGGTAGAAATAACCCATTCAACGTGAAGACAACACACCAACACAGCACCGGCCATATGAAGAGCAGTCTGAGCTGCTGGGGTGGAGCACGTGTCCGAAGTTGTGAAATGGTGTGGCGTACTGATACCATAGTCTGCCCAAAAAAATCACATTCACACCTCGAACGCAATTCCGCGGCAGTCCTAGCTCCGAAAAAAGCAACGAGTTCGCCGCTTTCTTCCTCTCCTTCTCAGGCACTTCCACCACGGACACGGGACTGCTCTTCGCGCCTGCCTTACCGATGCCCTTCCCTACCCCCCCCTCCTTCCCTCCTTCAAGCCCATCCCTCAGCACCACGCAGGGGCATTCCCACTGACCAGCGAGCAAACCCTGCCCAAGAAAACGCCAATGCAACGCCAAATACATTAGCAAATTTCGTCGATTATCGGACTATGTGAAACAGCCGGCACACAGAAGAGCGTAGAGCCACCGGGGGGGGAGAAGGGGAAGACACCTATGAGACCACGACTTGTTGCTGGCCAGATGGTCGCTGAACCTCTTATTAATGTTACGAGTTGAGGCTGGAAATTAAGTTTGACTACTTACAAAAAAAGAGCCTATAAATGCACCTCGAAAATGGACGCAGTGAGTCGAGTTTAGGATGAAGGACTGCCCTGCCACTGTTCTTGGGACAACGCAAGCCAGCCCGAACAAGGAGGTGGTTTGTGGGTTATATATATTCTATAGATAAAAGGTTCTTAATACACTTCATACACATAAAAACGCCTGCTTGTACCAAATATGCGGCGGAACACTCATGAACGCCTCCTTGCACCAAAATTTCCGCGGAACATTTACAAACGCCTTCCTTCTTGCACCAAAAACGCGGCGGAATACTTAAAAACACCTCTTCGCTCCAACAACGCGGCGGGATATCTAGAAATGCTTCCTTTGCACCAAAAATGTGGCGGAATATTTTCGAAACGTCTCTCCGCGCCAAAAATGCGGTGGAACACTCATCACTCACCGGTTCGGGACGCTTGACGAGGAAAATCTGCAGGCCCGTCTCGGTCTCCCGCTCCACCACAGAAACCGATAGCGTTTGCTGCTTTACCGCCCTTGGGGAGGGGACGAAACCGACAAAATCGACAAAATCGACAAAAGCAAAGCCAAGACACCGCTGTGTAGGTATGCTGGATATCGTATCGAACATTTCGTTGTATCGAAACGTCAAATATTTAAGTTCGATGTATAGTATCGGATGCGTTTTTTTTGCGCGTCCCTCCCCTGGCATCCCGATGTTTTTTGGTGGAAATACCAGACGAAAAGCTAAAGCTTAAACGTCTCGCCTGTCGAATGCGTACAATTTGATATTTCTGTTTATCGGATATATATACCAGGTACCTGACACAACTGCAGATTATCTTCAGCCGCTCACCCACACTAACAGCGTTAAAACCGTATATGCCAGATAGAAGACGTAGCAAAAACAACTCCTCGGGACACATTTAGTGTCAGCGAGAGGAAGGGTATGGAGTTATTGCCAGGTATGTACGCCAGGTAGGTACTGGTATGCATTAAAGCGCGTCTTGAGAGCCTGGAGATCACAGCCTGTCTTTCTTACTGTGCGTTATTAACGGGTGTCCTGCACCACCCAATATGCCAACGCCGCAATTTTCCAGGGGAAAAAAACAGGACCAAAGAGAGGAGGGATCAAAACCATGCGAGGTACCAGCATGCATTTGCTCACGTCTTGAGAGCCTTCCGCGGGAACTCCGTGACGGCAACAGGGACCACCGCCATCCCATCCTCCCCCACTTCGCACACGGTGCAAGCGCACGCTGGCCCGGGCATTGACTTAGCTCCCTTGACTCCCTTGACATCATCATCATCATTCGTGGTGGTGGTGGTGGTGGTGGTGGTGGTGGTGGTGGTGGTGGTGGCGGTGGTGGTGGTGGTGGTGTCCTCCCCATCTGGTCGGTGTTGAGAGCGTGCCGTAAGCTTGCGCGCGAGGCAAATGCTCTTAACGGGGCAGGTGGAACAAGATGGGCTGCTGACGGTGCACACGGTGGCGCCTAGCTCCATCAAAGCCTGCGAAAATGACATGATATTTTACAGAAACATCACGCAACCAAAGAAAGATTCCAAAGAAGCGTTCGGTACGGCTGGAGTCTGATACCCGATACATGGGTTGCAATCTTCTTATTGAACACGGTATACTAAGTAGTAGTACTGCAGTGCTGTTATAGTAGTATTATTAGTATTATTAGTGTTGTCATAGTAGGGGTCTCCGAGTAAAGCTGTGCTGTGGTGTGGTATGGTATACACTATAGATGGCAACATGCATGACCGCCTTATATAGGGAAGCTGCCTTAGCCACCTCATTCATTCATTCCAGGTGGTGAGTTATGAAAACAACTTCCCAGTCGCGCCAAACGATTTTCGACCGCCTAATATCGGGATATCGCCTTGCTAGCCCTCACTAGCCCTTAATAGCCCTTACTAGCCCTTCCTCAGACCGCACTAATGGGGGACGGTCCCCTACGGTACTGTTACAAAAGTAAGCGATCCGAAAATCACGCTTACATTTACAGGAAAATATAAGAAATTCGGGCGCGGTTGTGCCGAACGATGCGAGTGTAGAAAGGCACTCGTTATCAAACAACATAGCGGTATCCAGCATGCTGTTTCTTGATTCACACTACAGCAGCAGGTGGTCTGTCCTATCAATACCGTACGGTATGACCTATCCTAAGACAAGCATCTTCATGCCGCGGACACGACGCTAACGGCAATGTCTGCGCTATTCCGATGCCATGCGTAACAAGCACTCTACTAACAGGACACCGTGCCGCAGCAACTACTTGAATGACCGCCGTCCTACACAAAAAATAGCGTGTTTAGGTAAAAAACATAGCAAAACAGGGCTTGACGCGTCCGACACAAAAAGGCCGGTATCATACCTAGAAAGCAGGGCTTTTCTGGGGTCGGGTTGGGTCGGGTCGGGTCAGGTCGGGTCGGGTCGGGTCCGGTCAGGTCGGGTCGGGTCGGGTCGGGTCGGGTCGGGTCGGGTCGGGTCGGGTCGGGTCGGGTCGGGTCGGGTCGGGTCGGGTCGGGTCGGGTCGGGTCGGGTCGGGTTAGGTCGGGTCGGGTCGGGTCGGGTCGGGTCGGGTCGGGTCGGGTCGGGTCGGGTCGGGTCGGGTCGGGTCGGGTCGGGTCGGGTCGGGTCGGGTCGGGTCGGGCCACCCTGACCCATGAGGTTTGACAACTTCCTGACCCGACCTGACCCGTGATATTTCAAATATCTTCTGACCCGACCCATCTCGACCAGCGAAGCTTTCCACGGGGTTGTTTACAAGGATATTTATATGTATATACTCTGTGAGTGCTCGGGTACATACCCGAGTATGACCTTAGAGTATACCTCGTATACCCTAGGAAACAGACCTTCGCAGTATTCAGTACTCAGTATGCAGTATAGCGAGGTGTCGGAATGGAGCGCTGACCTGGTTGAAATCTCCCGGTCTCTTGGTGTCGACGATGCACTTCGCCAAGTCCCTGATGGTCGAAAAAAAGTAAGAGTCGAGTTGCCCAGGTTTTGGATATAGGCACATAACAGGAAGTCAGGGATAGCTCATCAAGCTGCACTGTCATTTCCGTATAAAAACCAAGTTTCTTGGGGGCTAAGTTTGGCATATCGATCTATTGGATTGATATGTACTGATCTATTTTATTGATACGTACTGATCTATTGTATTGATGTAATGTACTGATGTAATGTATTGATGTAATGTATTGATGTAATGCATTATCTAATGTGTTGATCTAATGTATTTAGCTAAAGCGAGGAGCCTCTGAATAAGTTGCACCTGAAGGAAGGTGCGGTAGCAACATTATTACAGTACTATTTCGAAGTGGCGTAAGTCATTAGACCAAAAGTGGGACTTACCAGCAGAGTTTGTTGAGGACAGCGCTCTTGGGGTCTGAAGCAATGGCCTTCAGTCTGGAGAGTACCCGAATCACGTTCCCGTCCACCAGCGGCTCGATTTCTCCGAAAGCGATGGAAGCCACCGCCCCTTCAATAGAAAACGCCGGGCGACGAGAGAGTAGGACGATCTCGGGTGCACGCGGAAAGGACTTCGCTAGCGCCTCAACTTTACCAGGACTGTTTTTTCTATCGCCAGAAGAGCTTCCACACGTCGAACAGATGAGATTATTTATATGATCTGTATGATCTATATGAAGTAGATATTTCAGGGAAGGTCTGTATAATTTAGCTCATGTTACCCGGTGGGAGCCGTACGATCAATCTGCATCATCTGGAAAATATTATATGGGGGTGGATCTGCATCCTCTAATGTACAGACCCTGCACAACATCTCACATCGGCAGAGGCAAGATCCACTGTGGATGATCTACTTGGAATTATATGATTTATAATATCTATATGACCTATATGATCTATATCTAGATCATGATCTATATGATAACGTGATATACATTATATGTATGTTCTATAGGCTCTACATGATCTACATGATCTATATGATCAATATGTTCTGCGTGATCTGATCGTTATGATCTATATAATCTGTATGATCTACATTATATACTGTATATGATCTATATGATCTGTATGATATATACGATCTCGACGAGGTGTAAATTATTTTATCGTCAACGCCGGACACAAGTGCGCCATACAAAAATCGTCGTTGCTGGGGACAGCAACATTCACTGGGGAGGGGGTACTCATGTGTTGCTTGCCTCAATCGTTTGACCATTGACCACGCATCCCTTTCGTAACGGAGCACCATTGACACTCCTACACTACTCCTAGTAGAGACACATTCAACATTTGGGCGCTCTACCGAGAGCGGCCTCGGGCGTTCTCGCTTCGTGTCGTGACAGCCGCTGCTAAATCACGTTATTGGCCAAGCTTCGTTCCGGAATGTCAAGTGCGTAGTCGTATGTATAAACACACAAAATTATGTCCAACATATACGCCATCTACAAGAAAAAAACGACACATTGTTACAGACATCCAATAAAAAACCCGACACACGACGATTGTGGACGTGTAAAAATAAATGGATAGCGTAGAAAGCGCACCCGCGGTGTAGGGCCCTATCCCCGGGAGTTCCTTAAGACATTTGGCTGTGCTTGGAAGAGAACCTCCGTAGTCGGAGAGCACTTTCCGTGCCCCTTCGTGGAGCATCTTTGCTCGACGGTAGTAGCCCAGCCCCGCCCAGGCCTTGTTCACCTACACGCGAAAAAAAACGGATACCAGGTATTCTTCAATAGGGAAAATGCCGGCAGTACAGACAGCCGAACGCGAAACTATTGTAAATACCATGTACCAGCACAGTATTTAGATACCTCTCAGCTCTAGATAAAGTATACAAGTCTGGAGAGAAAGCTGGCGTTTAGCCAATGAGCAACTATTGTAGTATCTTTTTTCTCGAGGGAACAATCACGTTTCAGAGAGAATGACTGGGGTTACTGATACGTACCGGAATAAAGTAGGTTCGCATACTCGTAGTGTTGAAGAGAGAGACAAGCTGAGGCAGCATATTTCTTCGGAGAAACCCTCGATCGAGTCAAGCACTACGAACAGCCATGTTGCGAGAGAAACAGAGAAATCAAGCTCGTTTCTTCAGATAAAAGCTTGAGGCTGGTGTTACTTACCGGTCTACTTGCACGTTACTACGTACTAAAGTATACGGAGTATATGCAACAAAAGAAATGCATTTCAGAGACAAGACGGTTGTATGATCGTACTCCTCGCACTGAGAGCTACCTAGCATTTGACTGGTGCTTGATGTACTACCAGGAATACGGAGTGTTACGTAAGATAAAAAATATTCCAGATATCAAAACCGGCGTTACTATGATAGGACTAAATGATATGTAGCTACCTCGTGCATACTGCTGTAAAGAGGGAGTAAAATCGCTACCCAATGAGACGAATCCATATTTGGGGGAAATTGGGTTCCAGCATTTGGTGCGAATCACTAGAAGAATGAACGCAATCGCCGGTCACTTCGTTAAAGCCTAGCTTCCCTGCGAGAACAGGGACATAGGCACAGGAAAAAGTCAGACCTTCCCACCCGCCCTACAAGCTTAGTAGTCTTTTTCTGCACGATAATTACAATCCCAGGGACGGGCACCGCGCTGAGGGCGCACTCAGCGTGGAGTTTATCCCAGGCGAGGACCACCTACCTCGGGGCAGGAGGCCTCATCCAACTCAATACTTACATTGAATGATCGGCGGCAGTGTAAGAGAATACTATAAAATACGGAGTACATAGCAGGTTTTTCTAGGGAAAGGCTTAATCAAGGCCGAACGCATATACGACGTACTGCTACTACGGCTGTATTGTACCAGGTATGCACTAACTCGTGCCACTAAAACCTACCAGGTACTAGGTATTATGGTATGACACGGGTTTTGATGGAAACAAAAAACAGACTTCAGCGCGGGAGGCAGGCAGCACGACGCACAAAAAACGAAAAAACGGCGCCAGGAGCTGTGACATCGAGGGTCTCGTAGAAACTGGTCTGTGCAAGCTGCGTGTGACGCGTTCTATGGTAGAGCTGAAGTGACTGAAAGTGACGGGGCTCCTCAACCTACTAATCAAACCGTTGAGTGGTTCCCATAGTATTTCCAAGTAGTTTTCTCCCCAAAAATTGGTTTCCGGTTGTAATGGCGTTAATCTATGAATAAACTAGGAATAAACTAGGAATAAAATGGTCGGAACTTTGTTGAGTACCTAGGCCATGGGAAGGCTTGTTCACGGTATCATAGCACTTTTACTTACTTCCTTTATAACCCCCATATAAGCCCCTCCCTAGATAGTAAATCCAAGTAGTTTTGTCCCCAAAAACAGGTTTCTAGTTGTAAAGGCGTCAATACCTGAACTCGTATTTTTGAGAAAGATACAAAGCCCCCTCCTAAAGAGAGGAATGGTCCTCAGATCTTTCCGGAGATCTTTCCTCAGATTATTCCCTCCCAGTTTTTGGCACGGAGCTCCTCAAGTCAGGAAAGAGCCCCAGAAAAAAAAAGGCCGCGCACCTGTATCGTACCTGGTACTCTATTAGTACTGGCTGTAGCATTCGTAGCGCGTGCTACGGGATACGAGTAGTATAATTATTATTGTTGTGGTTGGGTACTTTTAGCGTGACAGTGGTGGTACAGTAGTATGGTAGCAGTATGATAGCAGTATGATAACAGTATGATACCAGTATGATACCAGTATGATACCAGTATGATAACAGTATGATACCAGTATGATAACAGTATGATAGCAGTATGACACCATAGGAGCGTTACGGTACGGCAGGGGGGTCCGTTGGGCGGCATCTCAAAACAAACCTGCCATTGCCGCGGCGCATGGTTTGTACCAGGTACCAGGTACCAGGTACTTCGTCACAATTTGGCGAATCCAAAACTAGAGCGCTTCGACTGCAACGGCTCCCTGGGAAAACATTCTCGGACCTCGTTTCGTCCGCACCTTCAAAGTAAATAGTCCTACGTGTACCGCAAGCGTTATGCATACTTTCTGTTTCCAGAAGGCCGATATGAGTGTGATAGCTACTCTGTGAGTTGAACCGGAGAGTAAAAATGACCATGAAACACACACGCTATAACGGAAACTACGTAAAAAGTGAACTACTTTGGAACAAAAAAACGACCTTTGAGCCAAGCTTTCCTACGTGACGACTAACAGTGTTGGTGTGAGTCCCTGGCTCGTGTAGATCAGGCAACGAAACAGTCATAAACAAAAAAATACAGATGCCCCATACGTTAGATCGTTATGAATTCCGTCCTACCTGATAGTAACAACGGATATCCGCAATCAAACCTGTTCCAGATCGGCTTCGGCCAGAGCCTTGGGAGTCGGGAAAAGCTTCATCCACTTCACGTAGTACTCCACCACCGTGTCCACTCTGGTTTGCTGCAGCATCACCTCTGACACCCAGGTGCCGTATGCGCTCATCTGTTCGTCATCAAGCGTCGCGGACAGAGCGATGGGACCCCTTCCACAAAAAACTGCATGTTCTGAAGGAACTCTTGCATAGCCAAATACTTTCAAGCATGTAACTTCGTCAAGTCACACCGTTAAAAGCTTCTACACTCAAAACTAGTACACCAACTCTACACCGCCGTTCGGCACAGGTCTGAACTGCTGTCTTCCCCGCATATCTGAACAGCATGTTTTGAGCAAAGGGGAGAAGACACGCCTCACCAAGGCACAGCCATCCCTGCATAGTATAGTATAGTATAGTCTAGTACTAATACTAATACTACCAGCGGTAGGGGCTGAAGACGTTGGGTTAAGAAACGTTTCTGGCCTTCTGACATCCTGGCGTTCTGACGTTCTGATTGGTTGAAGTCCCCTAATATGGAAATACCTGGTATGGGTTCGTGAGATGATATTACGAGTGCATTTGTTGCAGGCCTACTTCGAAGTATTTATTTAGCGTATTTACTCAGCGTATTTATTTAGCGCTTAGAAATGTTGGTCGGGGGTGCGTGAACAAACGTCTTCGAGGTTATGTTTTCGGGTGATATATTGGGCTAGCTCCTCGTATTAAGAGCGCAGGAGCTTGTTACTAATAGAATCTGATGCACCCCTACCTACAGTAGCGTGGGATGACCATAAACCATACCTCAAGCAAAAAAACACCATTTTGAGCAACAACAAAAAAAAACGTAAAAGCGAAATACCATGGCCTAGATAGATGGGTATTCAACGCAAAACATTGCAGCACAGATTGTAATTCCGACGACTTTGGGTTAATAACGCCTTTACAACTGGAAACCCGTTTTCGGGACAAAATTACTTGGATTTAGTATAGGGACGGGTTTAGGGGCTCTAACCCCAGTCCTCCAGAAAAAATGTTTCCTCTACGGTGGCTACGCAGGTGCCGTAAGCGCAAGTCTGCATCGTTATCAAGCGTTGCGGGTGCAAGGATGGGGCCCTTCCATAGCCGCACAAGGATTTCGCGGACATTGTTAATGATACTTGGACATAGGTGTTAACTCTCTTGGGACGTTGGAGGGAAAAGGCCGTGACGAATAAAATCACGATTGCATCATCGACCATACGAGCCTTATGAAGCGGATGGTTAATGCACTTTCCAAAGTAGTATTGAAGGAGGTGCACGAGACTCGTGCGGTCTTCATCGTGGTGGTGGTGGCGGCGATCAGCTGGGCAAAAACTGCCAGACCGACAGACAGACAACAGACGGACGGGCGGGCGCGTGGACGGACGGACGGACAGACAGACCGACCGACAGACCGGCAGACAGACTGATGGACAGACAAACAAACAGACAGACAGGTGGACAGACAGATGGACAGAGAAAAGGGGAGGAAGCGCACTGCTGTCCAGACCGCAACGACGGTCGAAGGGAAGGTGGACAAGGCGTAAAGTGAGAAGTGGTACCCGGTAAGCTGTTTGCTGCTTAAGCATTAGCTTTACGAACCGTGCAAACATGACATGACGACTCGCTTACATTCGAATGAATTACGCACTGCCATATTTTTGGAAGGCAAACGAAAAAAAAATAATATGCCAGAAGGCTAATTGAAGTATGCCAACTCCACGAGCGTTTTAGGACACGACGTTTCCTACCGGTATTCTCTCCAGCGTATCTCCTTCTTGTTCCTCCTCTACTTTCGGCAGAGGATTACGATCTCCCTTTCCCGCCTTTCCCGCCTTTCCTCCTTTCCGCTTTACACCACCACCACCACCACCACTACCACCACCGCCTGCTTTTTCCTTGCATCCAAACAAGGACGACAGAAGCGGCTGCGAGGCATCCTTCTTCTGGTCCGTTGGACCGGTCTTAGGCTTGCCTTTCTGGCGCGAGGATTCTGCCGTCCTGCAAGGGGCGGGGTCGAGAAACAAAGAAACAAAGCAAGAAAGCAAGAAAGCGTAAGCTGGCAACCTACGGTAGGGGCACATTGACACTTTTTAGCCTAAACGCTAGTGACTGACGGCGCTTGTTAATGTATTTTTGTATTTCTTGTATTTTTTTATGAAATCCTCCGACAGGCGTGGAAAAAAAAGAAAAAAAAGCTTACGCTCACCACACTTGCACGTATTTTAATGCATGTCGAGTGTGTCAGTTTAGCTCAACGCATTCGAAATCCAGCGCTAGCTGGCGTATCCTTCCGTTTCCGTGGCAGCGACAGCGCCAGTTTCTCAAATAACACTCAATTAACACTCAGCTGAACTATTTATATTAGTAACAAATTGCCCAAAGCCGTGCGAACTTGTGGAAAGGAAGGAATCGAGTCACGAAAGAGAGCGTAAGGACGCGCACTGCTAGCTGTACTTGCGAAAACGGCAACTTTTAAGCAAATACCTGGTACAATTCAAAACGCTGCCAACAAAGTGATCGACGACTAAACGAAAACGCATGTCGATAATACTACGCTCTATGAGTACGAGCTAAAGCTAAAACATGACGGCAGATATGGTTGTATGGTTGTCAGAGGATTGTTATTAAGATTTTACGATTTTGAATGCGTTAATAGGAACGTTAATAGGAATATTTATATGATATGATTACAGAACGATTGTGCTAATGCTAATGGCCATGATGCGAATACAGTATGGAAACGATATCGATATTAAGAAGAAGAAGAAGAAGAAGAAGAAGAAGAAGAAGAAGAAGAAGAAGAAGAAGAAGAAGAAGAAGAAGAAGAAGAAGAAGAAGAAGAAGAAGAAGAAGAAGAAGAAGAAGAAGAAGAAGAAGAAGAAGAAGAAGAAGAAGAAGAAGAAGAAGAAGAAAGAAGAAGACACATGTCGTATGCCAAGGCCCTCAAGAAGGCACAATGCGAGAGCGCTAACACCACTATCCGCAAAAGCGTTTCCTATCGCGGGAGCCGCACAGCGGGGAAAACCTGAGCGACTAACGCGTCGGGCAATGTTCCGGACGATGGCTGGAGGGAAAAAACTGGGACCGGACAGGTCGGGAAAGACAAGGGCCCGATGCCTGGTAGACGACATGGCGGTGTCTAAAGCCAAAGAGGGATCGACTTAATAGTCCCCTCGCTGTTCGGGGTAGAGACGGTGCCATTATATGGCTCACGATGGCTGAAAAGGCTGGGAAGTGGTACCGTGGGATCGGCAAAGCGGCGGATGGCGGATGGTTTCATGGCGAGGTAGCTCAGGGCCGAGGTACAAACGAGCTGGTTACGGCATGCAAACGAGGACGTTCAGAAGAAGGGCGAGAGGGACAAAGGAGGGGGGACGGGGGGACAGCTGTACTAATACCGCTTTCGATGAAGAGCAGAAAATAACTGACAGATCGAGTAGCAAGGCACAAATGTAACTCAACACATGGAGGCTGTGCCACCTATTCGCTGCTCCAAGATTCGAATTCGCGTTGGAAAGATCTTCGCCTTATGGGTTTGGATTGGTGTGTTTTTTTTCTTCTTGTCTTCTTTTTCCTTGGGGGGTAGTAGTGGCAGCACTAAAATCGGAGGTCGCTATTGACGGGAAGAGGAAGGAGGTGGCAGACCGTGTGGCTAGCTTCCCGGCTCGTCTAGGTAGCAGAGAGCCGGAAAACTATCCTGCTCGAGCTTCCCCTATGAGATACGAATACGATCAGTCTGTTTTTGCTTGGCCTCATTGCTTTCTTTCTTTCTTTCTTTCTTTCTTTCTTTCTTTCTTTCTCCCTCTCCACCTGCCTCCCCTTTCCTTCCCAGTTATAGTTGATAGTCATCCTCCGCACTCTTCCAAGGCCTAGGTGGCACATCAAACATCAAGCATCAAACATCAAACATCAAACATCAAACATCAAACATCAAGCATCAAACATCAAACATCAAACATCAAACATCAAACATCAAACATCAAACATCAAACATCAAACACCAAACATCAAACATCAAACATCAAACATCAAACATCAAACATCAAACATCAAATATCAAACATCAAACATCATACGGGGGAACAGGGGACGTCCACGAGAGAGGGGTTATTTGTTATTTGTTTCGTCTTGATTCCTTGCGTCTTTCTGCACATACAGTAGGGGTCGCCCGACAATGCGGTATCCCAATATCAGGCTGTATCCCGATATAAGGCGGTCGATTTCGCATGACACTACTGGGGAAGGGCACTCATAACCTGGAACGATCAAGGCGGTTTCCCCCAATTAGGCGGTCATTTTGCTCTCTATAGCACACCACCGCCTTAGAAGGGGACCCTTGCTGTGCGTGGTAATTTCCCGTTCCGGGAGTGCTTCTGTTTTTTCTCTGTCACGTTCTTGTAGTTTCTTTGCTTGTTTTTTGCTGTGTTATTCGCACCCGGTACGCTGACATTTTGTTGTGTCTTCGTCTGTTCATTTGTGATTACTTGCTTTTGGTTTCTCTGGTACACCGCAGTCTGTCAGCACAGATTTCGTTACTCTCTATGATACGATCAAGAATCGTGATGGACGCTATTATAATATTAATGTCAATATCATAGATGTTCTATTAATGGTGATGCCGTTGCAGCGTTGGGTACGTAGAAAAAAACAATTTAACGTGAACACAACACCACACAAAAAAAAGAGAAAACGCAGGAAAACGAATGTTAAGAAAACTGCTGTTTTCTTGTGTGCTGGGATGCGCACACACAAAAAAATGGCAAACGTACTTGTATGATACTTGAAAAATGAAAAAATATGATGTATACGAGGCAGAAGGAACATGAAGAAAAGTGTTTTCGGCTTGCGGGGTGGGATGTTTTATGAGCGATCGTCGTCAAAGATTACCACGGTATGTTATGATGATGATGGTCGATGCTTGCACATCATTATCGGATGGCAGCGATAAAACATGGAAACGTCCACGGGTACTGATACTCCTGCTGCTGCTGTGACTGCTCCTGCGTGCATCTGTAAGATACGAACATGATTCTCGTACTTGACGCTTCGAAGTCGTAGTAGCATAACAGCAGCACTACAGCAGCAGCAGTCGCTAGGAAGTCGCGTAGCATGATATTCGATAGTTGTCTAGTCTAAAGCTGTCGTAAACTTATCTACTCCCGTACGTTGTTCGTGGTCCGCGGACGACGCTTCAGGCAAGCAAGTCGAAAGGAGAGTTCCCGACGTATGTACTACGTGCTGTTGGACGTGGTCAAAATTACAACCCCGCATTCGCTCGTAAACACGAAATCTCAAAACGTGTTCGTGGATTTTCTGGCGATGCAATTTGATACCTGGTACAGCAGCAGTATCATGATACCGGGGTATAATGTACCAGGTGCATAGCGCCTGGCATGGAAACAGGAGAAGGCGTAATTACGCTATGTTTACCCACCCCGCTGCCCCGAACCTTTGATCTCTGTCGAGACCAGAGGCCAGAAGGGTCTCGTCCGTGTCTGCCTAAGATAAGAGCTTGGAAAGTTCCGAAAAATATATTTTGGTGCCTGAAACAGCTGTGTGACAGGTATCAGAGCATACTATTCATACAGCAGTACCTGCTCGACATTCGACACCGTAGTTTCACATGAACTCGCATAGTCAAGTCCGCGGTCATATATAGGACTGACTGGTGTATAATGTACTCCGGAGTAAATCTAATACCCACCAAGTACCAGACAGGGTGGTAGTAATAATTCGTGCGCGTCAATCATGTTGTTTGATTTGTTCATACAACCACGCGTAGATATCGGCACATTACTTCTTCTTCTTCTCACACTTTTACTTTCCAGCTTCTGGACAACAAGCCGTGGTCAGAGGTGTCATCCCTTCTTCCCCCCGGTTCTTGCCTTCAATTTTTACAAATTTTTATCGCTACGTAAACAGCCGGGAAATTGTACCATGTCGTTCGTAGCGACATTTGGCATCCGAACGAACACTACCAGGTATACGATACGATATGAATACGCGGTGTAGTCTACATAGCTAACTGATGTATACCCTTGGTACTACACACGGGACTATGATACGCATGATACGTATAACGTATATATACGCATGTCTGCTGCTGTACTGCTGCTGGCTATGTTGCCGAGAGGAAATTCCCAGTCCGGCGATAAAAATAGAAAATAGCCCGGTGTGCTCTTTCAAGAGCTGCATCTGTCATGTCGTACCCGTCCATAGCACAGCAGTACCGTTTCGCCCCGTCCCGACGAAAAATCGAAAAGCGTTACGACTGAAATTGCAATACAATTCAACAAAAATAAGCCCACCCGTGTGCTGACTACGCAACTGCTACGTAAGACCATCGACTTCGCGAGTTCGAGCTCCCTCGAGGAACTTTTTCTTGTTAAAAGAAATCGACAAGCAAAAAGCGCCTAATTCTTAGCGGATGTTTGCACAATTCGACGCCAGCCGGCGAGCGAAGAAAACGCAGAAACGTTGTCGAGACGAAAAGAAGGCATGCACCTTAGATGCACCTTTTAGATGCACCTTAGATGCACCTTAGTGACCAGGGGGGGGCGGGGCGTGCCCGGTACCGTACCTGGTACCGTACCTGGTACCGTACCTGGTACTGTGCCTGGTACCGTGCCTGGTATCGTGCCTGGTATGGGATCTGAGTTTCGAAAAAAGAGGGAGCTGGGCAAAAGAGGCGACGATAAAAGCAACACGTTAAACGAAAAAAAGAAAAAAACTACAGGTCGCACAAGTACCTGATTGATGCAACACCACCTCCTCCGAGGAAAACCCTGATTGATGATGTTTACTTGTTTACGGGTCACATCCTGTTCTGCACGTGCTGCATGCAATGTGCATTGCCATCAAATATTAAAATATCAAATATCATACGAGTACAAGTACGTAGTATTACTAAAAAAAAAATACCATCCAGCTGTGAGGGTCGCAGATTTTGTCGAAAAAAAATATGTAGCATGCGCAAGAACGAAATAGAAACATAACAACTTGACAAAAAAAAACGGCACGCATTTATTCGTGGCATACTTCGAAGTATATAATACATATATATATATATATATATATGTAGACGACAACGAACAGCGGCATCATTTCATACCAGGTACGAGTATATACTATGGATATCAACACCGCTCGGTGTATATTTAAAAAATGAAAATCGGTGTATATACACCACACACCACATCTTCGTAATATCACACGACACCGCCTCGCATTCCCCGCCATCTCCTCGGATACAAACATGGTTACAAAAAGAGCACCAGCGAGCAGGCGGATGGACGCCTGCAGCAGTTCTTTTAACCGCTGCGGCGGCAAAATTTCTTAGAAAAACATTGGCAGCGACTCGTCCCAGGCCGCGAAAAAACCGATCCTCGGCCAAACAGAGAAGACACGTTTCGCCGGTTGAGGATCGCCCCAGAACAAAATCTTAGAAATTTGCTGTCGACGTGGCTAAAAGGACGGATCGCTTCGTAGCAGCGTGGACTCTGGGCGAACATGTAATAAGGAATCGTAGAGATAAAAGTTCTTGATTTTCCTTGACTTTTCGTAGGGTTCGGGTTTTAAAAAAAACAACCACGAGCGCTACGAACGTGGCACGCTGTTTCCCCTGTGCTCGGCACCCGGGATCCCTGATTCGATCCGGACTTGAGCGGAGTCCTGCCGTTGTTGTTGCTGTCCTCGTCGTTGTTGTACAGGTACAGGGGGCCTTGGGGAACGTTTCTTGGATTAATCTTAGGATTCGGGAAACAAAAAATTCGAACGAGCAAAACGTGGCATCCTGTTCTCGCTGCGCTCGGCACTACTTGGATCTCTCGCCGACCTCATCATCCCACCCGGACCTGAGCCCCGAGCCCTCCACACAAAACTATTCATACTCCTAGAAGGAGATACTCGTACTATACCACAAGGGTTTCATGGAGACCTGATAGGAGGTTTCCGTGATTATTCCTAGGACGTTTCCGGTGCAAAAAGAGAGGAACACAAAAAACTTGGCACCCTGCCAACATACCGCTGTTTGTTCTCTGGGTCCCACGTCGATCTGATCCCACCCAGCTCCAAACTGATCATGCATGCGCATAGGATGCATGCATGCGAAGTAGGCTATACTCTTAACGGTGATAGCGAGGCGATAGGTCCGCCACGTGGAAGGCCGAGTAGTCATGGACTACTTGCTTACCGCCAAGCATAAATGAGCCAATATTCGATCCAGGAGATCTCTCCTTCTGTCCATGTTTGGGAGTACTCGCAGCCCGCACCATACATACATCAGGCCGGCGTCGCCGTAGGTGTCATAACGCCTACTCTCAGGTAGTTCCCGGTATATATACACATATATACTTCGAGTATATATCTTCACACTCATCTACTTTCCAGCTTCTGGACAAGCCGTGGTCACGGGTGTCGTCCCTTCTCCCCCCCGGTTCTTGCCTTCGATTTTTATCGCGCATAGGGTTCAGCAATCCCACTGCTCGTCGATTTTTCATCGAGTGATACATACTGCTGTAACTACTGCTGTGGTACACGAAAACGTCTCTTGAATGCGAATAGCGCAAAGCCGTGACCACGCAGCTATTACAGCATGAATCAGGAGCACGTTATCATACTAAATAGCAACCCCTCCCTTTGGGACTTCAAGAAGGGGGGGAGCGTGTCGACAAAACGAGATGATAGAGTGAAGATAGTGACTTGATGATAGCATCGCCCATAAGAAGCACCCAGGGCTGCCGGGGAAAAGGGTGTATTCCGAGTGCAACCACGAGAGGAGAATCTATTAATAGACGCGTACGAGACGCACGCACGCACGCACGCACGCACGCACGCACGCACGCACGCACGCAGCATAATGGTGATACTTCTTGTGCTTGTACTGTTTCAAACTAGAGACGTACAACGATTCTAACAAAAATACTCTATTACACAGCAGTGCACAATAGCTGTGAGATTGAGGTCTTCGTCGAAAATGATCAACTGCAAGCCGCTGTGTGTGGTACTCCCATCGCGCGTGGCATGAGGGGGGTGTATATTCTCTTGAAGGGCAGAGATCGGCGACTCCCCGTAGTTCTAGCTGTACATACCAGCTTCAACGGGGTGATATTATTATTACACAACGATGTCCATCCTATAATCTGTCGAGTTTGCTCTTAAATTTCCTACTGTATAACGTTGTTGAGATCGCATGCGTCGTGCTCTGGGTTGCTATTCCTGGCTCCCAAACGCTCAACGTCAATAGTGAAATATGATATCTTATTTTCTGCTAATAGCAGTATGGCTTAGCCTCACACACAAAAAAAAAACGCGGGAAAACATGGTGGGAACACTAAGGGTAAACCACATGATTATGGTTG
Source organism: Undaria pinnatifida (assembly GCA_012845835.1). NCBI lineage: Eukaryota > Phaeophyceae > Laminariales > Alariaceae > Undaria > Undaria pinnatifida. The sequence continues at coordinate 15,977,304 of JABAKD010000027.1, forward strand.
ATTTTTTTTCTTTTTTTTTCTTGCACACTTTCACTTTCCAGCTTCTGGACACGCCGTGGACACAGGTGTCATCCCTTCTCCCCGGTTCTTGCCTTCAATTTTTATCGCGCAGAGGGTTCAGCAATCCCACTGCTCGTCGATTGTTCATCGAGTGTTGCTAACTCACGCTCTCGCGCTTTCCGCAGGTCAATTTGTCCACAAGAAAAAGTCCCAACGAATTTATACGAGTATGCACTCGGCGGGGATCGAACTCACGAAACTGACCTATGCCAGGCTCGAGGATAACCTGATACGCCACCGGGGCGACCGGTTATATATACCCTTAGGGGCGCATATATATTTTATAAAAAATATTTCAAGGACGTCAGCCGTGAGTTCGACGAATTTCAGGTCATCTTTATACAAAATAAAATGCATTCCAGCTGCGAGATCGAAAATTTCGTCGAAACCCATCTTTGCAAGCTGTGTGTGATACTCCGATCGCGCGTATGGGAATGTTATAAGGCTTAGTTCGGGTAAGCTATTGGTCAACCTTTTGTAAGTGTTCAAAGGGACTAATACCCCACCAATACCTTAACAGGTGTGTGTCCTCATTAGATTAAGGATATAGGTCGGCGACTCTCTCGTATGTTTATACTTTTTGTATTATAATCGTAGTAGTGTGCGAATTCTGTAACAATATATGATTTCAACCATAGTACTGAGTGTCGTATAAGTGTTAAAGAACTGCTACAGGCTAGTAGATAACCCGGTTTAAGAGCGCCCAGGATGAGAGCATTCGGGACCCAACACTAAAGAGCGGTCAAATCGGCATTTCCCGTTTATACCAAAAGCTATATATTTCCAACTACAGGTAAGAGCAACATGCGCTTTTTTCGGCTTGCTCGTCACGGGGCGCTCTTAAACCGGGTTACCCAGTGCAAATAATTGGCGTCGACGTGACTTTTGAGAGTTAAAGGTTGAATGAGGCCTCCTGCTTCCTCCTGCTACGACCAGGAGGAGACTCTAGGGTTATTACCTCCGCGCTGACCTTGTCAGCACAGCAGTAGTACTATTAATAATAGCGTATCAGTCGGGACGCAAACGAAAATGTAAGGACCACTTGGCATCCATATAATAGCGTTCAGAGTCGAAAAAAGATATGCATGCCTGGGGATGTATACACTAGCTAGTATATACGGCATGCACTCATACCCAAAGTATTGTATTATTGTATGTTATGCTATACCTGGTATACTATACACACACCGTGATCCCCCCCCCACGATTTTTGGGCTAGGTTAGGACTTAGGCTTCTCGATGGACCGGGCCGGGCCGGGCACATCTTATGAAAAATTGACGGGCCGGGCTGAGCCGCGGCCCATCGTCTGAAAAATTGATGAGTCGGGCCGGGCCGGGTCGGGCCGGGCCGGGCCGGGCCGCGGCCCACGGACTCAAAAACTGATGGGCCGGGCCGGGCCGCGGCCCACGACATGAAAATGACGGGCCGGGTCGACCCACCCGTGTTAAGGTACGGCCTTGAAAGGCCTGTAATTATGTAAGTCGACAGGGAATTGGCCGTTTTCACGTGATAGGATGGCGTTTTATATTCGGGGTAGTCAGGAGACGAATAGACTCGTGCCTCCCGTCCCATTTGTCACCATCGGTTCGAGGAAATAATGAAAACTGCTTTTCTCCCGCTTTAAGCTACGAAAGTGAGTAACACCCGGGGGCATGTCCACCTCGTCGACCTGTAGGGATACTCCGTGTCTCACCCCAAGCAACTTAACACCAGCACCAGCCCATGACATGGACTGTTATATAAACCCTTGATCCATGACACCCCCATTATGACTTTGAGTCTAGACTAGGTGTTAGGTGTTAGCTCGTAGGCTTCTGGTCCTGATTGGGACTTGGTACCAGGCATATCGGTATACTACTACTTAAGTAGTATATTAAGCTGGGGTGCATGGCTTGTATACACCACCAGGGATGCATATGTTTTTTTGCAGGGTGGTATGCTGGGCGCTGTAGTGATGTATACCAGGTATGTGTTTTTCACATTAAACTGGCATCTCCACCTATTTACATCCAGCACAAGCAGTGTTTGTGCCGATGCCTCCTAGTAGAGCGACGAGCTCTGTAGTCACAAACTACAAGACAGAGACACATTGCACTACAGCCACGTGATTGGGCCATGATAGCCATGATGGCATTGTATATGGCATGCAATGCCAACCGCAACGAACACGAGGGCAACACGTATACAAGCCGGCACGCCAGACTATTTTCAGATTATTTGCAACAAAATAAAAGAACAAGAAAGAAAAAAAAAAAGTGATGTCGAGAAAAAAGAACGCCTTTCAATACGAAAACGAGTCGGAAAGCGGCATACGACTTGACCCAGCTTCGTCGAGGATCGGGATGGTCGTTCGCTAAATGGGGAACACCCGTGCGGTTCGATAGGGCGTTTTCCGGAATACCCCTAGAGTTTGAAAAAAAAAAAACAAGGCCGGAATTCTACTGTTAAGGAATTAGAAGGTACTAGTCCGTTTGACCACTGGTAAAAGGTTGACCACTTTTCTACCCAAACTAAGCCTTATGAGACACTCTTCCCCCTTGAAGCGGTCGGGTAGCAGGTCGGCCGGATATACGGGCGAACGTGTCAATATCCACGCTGTTCCATTTGCCGGGGATAACGAGGAGAAAACTTTTCAAGTTCGACCGATGACCCTCCTTTGAGGCCGTCTTGGGTACAACGCGAAACGCAAATCATGAGGATGGTGGTTTGGGCTTGTTTGGCTTGTTTGACCGAGCGCATCAGTTGCATGGGGGGGCGGGAGCCTGGTTGGGGGGATTAGGGAGCAAGGATATGATGCGCTCTACCTTGCGCGTATCGACATTGGCGTACGCTGACATGACAACGGCTATGTGTTCGGCTTCGATCCGGGCGGCGGCCGCGTCTACGGAGACCTGCCGCTCGCGGGCGAGGGCGGATGATAAAGGATTCTCCTGACATAAAGGTGGTGCAACCGCAAAAGAGGCAAGCCCTGTCCCTGGTCGATGCAGCCTCCTCTACAGATACGCTACAACAAATGGCCATTTCTGACAACCGCACACAGCCTGTATCATCCGCTCTCGCCCGCGAGCGGCAGGTCTCCGTGGGCCCGGCCGCCGCCCGGATCGAAGCCGAACAAATGGCCGCTGTGAAGTCCGCGTACGTCAATACCGATACGCGCAAGGAAGTGCGTATCGCATCCTTGCCCCCTACGAACCCCAACCAGGCTCTCGCCTCCCCACAACTGATGCGCTCGGTCAAACAAGCCCAAACCGACATCCTCATGATTTGCGATTTGGGTTTTAGCCAAGAAGCCCAAAAACCCGCGGTTTGGGTCCACGGGTGGGAACGCACCCTCCACAAAGCTTTCAAGCGTGTTATCGGCCATGGCAAACCGTCCGCCCCCACCCTCAATACCGTCAAAAATTGATGACATTTTCGGCCAGGTCTCGCGAGCTTTTGGCCGAGGAGATTTCCGGTCCGGCGGCTTTCGACCTTCTTTTCCAAGCGCTGAGCCGGCAATTCGACCACGGAGACGCTGCGTCGGCTCTTAGTGAACTGCAGAATTTTGGTGTCCCAAACGATACCCCTTAAGCGGCTTGCTACCGCGGTTTCCGGATGGTAGTTTCAGGGGTGACAGGCAGCGAGCGCGCGTCGGTGCCAGGGGTGGGGCTGGTCTTGAGTGTAAACGAGCAGTTCCCGCAGCTTCATGCCTAGCCTGTACCCTGGAGAGCTGGTAACTCGTCCTCTGGGTTTTGGGTCGATCGATGCTATGTGGTTAGCCTTGGCCACCCTCTCGAACAACACGACCCTTGTCACAAATGGTGAACAAAAAAATCACTCCCTGGTGCGGTATCGCGGGGGGGGGGATGTTTCCGTCCGGTTTCCCGTGGAATGCTCGCGTGTGCGGTCAAAAATCGAGGGGGCCGAGCCCTCGGAGGGCATGGTTGAGGCGAGCAGTGCAGCCTTTTTAGGGGTACTGGGGCGCCGACGCGGGCCGCGGGGCCGGTTTTACGGGCACCGGCAATGAGGCGCTATCGCACGTCGGCGAAACATCGCCAAAGTGGCCCTCTCTGCGCCCATCGATTGGGCGTCAGCGGAGGCACGGGAGCTGGTTCTGCTTGACGACGCCTGCTACTATTATATGGTTAGGAGGCTGTTACGGACACAGGTCACCCGCTAGCAGGTATCTGCACTACTAGTAATACTAGTAATGCTATTAATACTATTAAATAATAGGCAGGTTCGTTTACGTTGGTCACTGATTTGAATCAGATAAGCTCTGGTAGTAGCCCCACAAGCCACCGATAGAACCGAACGCTCAACGCGTTGCGGCTCGAGGAGCAAATGCATCATCCCTCTTTCCTTATACGCGCATGCCTTCAAAGGCATGTAAAACCCTTTTCTACCGTTTCCGTATACTAGATCTTACGCCTTGTTACATTCCAGGGCAGTGCCAAAACACTATATACCGGCATTGCAAGACCAGACAACGTAAACTCCTATGAAGAGCTAACCCACAACCGACAAACGCGTTTTTTACATGGCCGCGTAGGGATGGTCGTTCGTTGGGGAGGGAATACAACTGGTTCGATAGGACGTTTCTCGGAAAATTCCTAGGGTCCGGAATAAACGATCAACACTTGGCACCTTACCCTGCTCCCCCTTAGCACCCTTCCTTCGTACCGTCACTTTTACTTTCCGGCTCAACTCGTATCAATACAACTTTTTTTTTACCCTTAAGTGACCTTCTGAGCAAGCCGCGATCACAGGCTTCGTCCCATCTCCCTCCCAGTACGTGCTTTCGTTTTTATCGCGCTTGAGGTTCGGCATTCCCACTGCTCGTAGATTTGCATCGGGTTTCGCCAATTCGAACCTCTCGTGCGTTCGGCGACGGAACAAGACTCAGAGACAGTCCGGTGCACAATAAAAATGCACCAGCCGAGATTCGAACCCCAGCGCAACCGCCGACAAGGATGACAGACAGTCTACCGCTGACCCATCGTCAAGCTCGCCCAATACAATAAGAATACAATACGAATACAGTAAGAACGCAGGCGTTATCCCCCCGGGGCCTGACTTCTGTTTACTGACTTCTGTTTCCTTGTATTTACTTTCTACTTGGTGGAGGACAAGGTCAGTCAGGCTGTTTAAGGGCCGTGTTTAACGAGTAACTTTTGGTCTTAATCAACATTTCTGGATATTCCTTCTTTTCGTTGCGTTTCCTGATTTTTGCCGTAAAATTCCCTGAAAGAGGAATGGGAAGCGTTCCCGATATTTTGCTCTAGGCTGAATTTACTGGTGTGGGGGTGAAAAATAATCGTCCTGTTTCCCTTGACACAACAAAAACAAGAAAACAAACAAAAAAACAGCAAGGACACTTTTCGAGAGGAATGATCGTTAGACCAGGAGCGAGCCTCCCCGTTCAGACCATTGTTTCCTTCAGTAAACTAGAGCGTAATTGCTATGACAACATCCGGCACCCCTCCCCGCTAGGTCTATCTATAGGACAGGTCTTTGTTGTTACTAACGTACAACAGGTAGGTTGTTTAGAGAGAGAAAAATATAAGCTCGATACTACCAACTCAAGTCGCATGGCTAGATGTAGAAAATAGGTTGCTTCAAGACGCAAGGAGAGCAGCTCGTTCTTACATAAGCTAAGTTAGTTACACGACTAGACTATGCTTGGAGGCAGGAGAGCAGGTCGTCGTTATTCAACTCAAATCGCACGAGTACGTTCAGAGACAGGCAAGCACCTCGTTCTTATCCAACTCGAGTTGCACGGTGAGGCCTAAGTCTGACGAAGGAGATTAGATATCTACCTGGTACTAGATATCTATCTCATTTGCTCACTTATTTCTCCATCAGACTAGGCTTCCCAAGTAACACGTAATCCCTTCCTCCATCCTATGTTACAAGGGGCTCCAACGGCCTTCAAAGGCAATACACGCCTACCGCAGCATTACTGCTCTAAGTGATGGCAACATGTGGCAACCCCAGACCGTACTGACTCTCCATTGCTATGATCTCCTGTGTTGCGGTACGATGAACTCATTCATTCATTCATTCATACTGTGCTATGATAGCTTCGTGTTGCGCTGTTCCACGCTATCGTATGCCAGATACTCCGGAACACCTGGTATACACAAAAAACCGTCTGGAATCTACGACACCGTCCTTGACTGCTCGTTTATTTTTTCAATCGTCACTTTTTGCTTTCGAGCTCAACTCGTAGAAGGTCTTGCCCTCAGCGACCTTCTGGACAAGAGTAGTAGTTGGTTGGTCAGAACAGTAGTAGTTAGTTGCTCACAACTTGTCATCCCTGTCCCCCCCCGGTACGTGAGTTACTTTGCATCAAGCATATCATAAGGATCAGCATTCCCACTGCTCGTCGATTTGCATCGAATGTTGCCAAATTGCGCTCTCGTACTTTGGGCTGGTCGATATTTTCAAGAAAAATTCCCTTGCTGAATTTGAACCCACAAAATCGACCTCAATGGTTAGGCGGCTTACTATTTAGTAGTAGTAGTAGTAGTAGTAGTAGTAGTAGTAACTGGTAGTAACTAGTAGTAATAGTGCTTAGGCTCCACCTTCGAGGCACTCCATATTTTAATATTTTAAATAGCAAAAAACATGCTTTTGATAGAAACTGAAAGTGCAACCCCGTCACCTACAGTAACTACACAACCAACGCAACCAATACATGCATGCAACAATATAAATGGTATCGTAAAACACAAGACGGTATCCCTTCCATGCTACTATGCTAATTATAGTATTGGGTAGTGTAGTCTTTAATTGATTATTAATAGTGTAGTATTGGTATCATACCGCCAGTCATAAATACTTTGTTCACAAAGCGTTACAGCAGTGTCATATCATACCTATATCAAACCAGTAGCACGTGTCCCACCGGGTACCCTGTGGGTGCTATAAAGAGTGGCAATCGCAGATCTCCTGGAGCACGGGCCCGTTTCAGCTTGACGATATCTCCCTTCAACACCTTTGACAACACTGTAAACACCCCCTGAATAACCCAGACGACCATCCGAGGTTTTGTGATACGAACGCGGGGCGGTGTGGCAAATGCAAAATAAAAATATATGACACCGGTGTCATTTATAAGAAATCACGAGTTTACGACACCAGTGTCGTGCATACATACAGCAGTAGTGAGCGACAGAACGAGGGTACCGGCACATCAGACATTCTAGGCTAAAAAAAGAGAAGGTATTTTTTCCAAAAACTGAAACCGTGATGTTATCAAACCCCTTGCCGGAAGAATCAATGAGCTGCTTCCTCTTGTGACAAAAGGAGAGTTTCGCCACAGAAATACGCACAATCGACTGCATCCTCACAGCGATGCGATTCGGAGAACAACCAGATCTCCGCGGGCACCGCACCTTCGCAACCCCTCAAGGGATCTTCCACGACCGCATGACACCGCACGACTCAAGCGTGATCGTCACCGAACTTCTCGGGCTTGTTTATGGTCTGTGTGTCGAGAAAACGTGCCTCGTCGTACTTTTTTTGCGATTGTGGAATCACCGGGCCTCCTCAGGCCAAGTTGATCGATGGAAGGCGAGGGGATTCCCTCGTTTGTGTGCGGGTCACCCAGTGAGCGGACGTCGGATATCTTTTTCCTGTAGCTGATGGACCACAGAGCAATTCGCATTTTGCGGGAGTCGCACGAAATGCGGTGTGGGTGGAGAATTTGATGCTCGCCGTATGGGTTCACTTTTGGTTACTAAAAGGAGCGGCGCAATAGCACACGGATGCGAGGAGGAGAAGGATACGGGCGATCTCCTGGCCGAACGACATTTAGGGCACACCTTTAGAGCCCTGAAACCCCTCCCTATACTAATTCCAAGCGATATTTTTCCAAAAACGGGTTTCCAGCTGTGAAGGCGTTAAAGCACATTTTAACCCTTCTGGGACTCCAAGGGTTTTTGCGTTTTTATAAAAAATGATCAATTCTCGTATTTTTCCCCGGACAGACCAGTCTGATCAGTCCGGGGATGAAAAAAGACATGCCCGAACTTGAACGCAGCTTCAGTCATAATCCTACAGATGGTAACTTCGGGGCACTGCCTGTTCAGGCAACCCCATAAACCAATTATCCGAACCAACGATTCCTCTCGTACTAAGTTGGATTACTGTCGGCGTTGTTTAGCACAGCCACGCACGCACACACGCATACCTGGCAACACCCCTGGACTCGGCCTACAGGGGTACGCCGGTAGGCGCATGAAGCCTGCACGCCGCCTGGGGTCCTCAGCTGTGAGATCTTACGCCTTCCCAAGCCCGCGGCTGCCTGGGGCGTTTTCAGGGAAGTACAGAAGTACGCTATTCCCGCAGGGCACTTCAACGCTGATTTAGTTATCATTTTTTGTGATCATTTTTACATACTGAATTTTGACTGCTCTCAGGGCGTGGGACCACCCGACCAGGGTGAAAATTGCATCGAGCGAACAATAGCGGTGATGTTCTGAGGGCCGAGGGACCTTTCTAGTGTAAGGACAGACGTCCCCAGCGTGTGACCGGGAGGCGACACGCCCGCGGTGCGAGTTTAGCTGAGGGCTGCACTTCTACACAAGAAGTCTCTTTTTGGGCGAAAAAACGCGCCGCGTCTGCTGTGCGGACCCAACTTTTTTATGACAGTCTCGGCTCGTGCGCGGGCTGCTCGACTAGCGGGCTGCGAAGAGCCTAGTCCCAGAGGGGTTAAACACTTCAAACAATCACCCCGGAGCAACGCTATTAATACTAGTATTCGAGGGTAGCCACTAGTCCACCGAGGCGACCGGTGGTATGTACTATAAAAAATAAAAATACACTCCAGCTGTGAGATCGAAGACTTCTTCGAAACTCATCTTTGCAAGCTGTGTGTCATACTCCGATCGCGCGTACTACTGGGTGAGTCCTCATTAAGGGTACAGGTCGGCAACTCCACTTATAACATCAGTGTGACTTGTGCCAGGGTAAACAGGGTGATGATAATCAATATGTTCGCAGAAACTGTAAAACCCGGTTGTATGATATACTGGTATGTAATAAGAATGGCACATTACCATGATAATTGTACGCGCTCGTACAGTACTTAACTCCCTTTTGTTGTAGGGATTCGACGAGACACATACATCATCATGATGATGATCATCATGCCTTCTTGCACCACACTTTTCAGAACTCTTGCCGTGTTTTCTTTTTTGCTTTCTGGCTTGTTTTGTGGTGTTCTCGTATGTATTTTTTCACACACTACATCTACATTCCAGCTTTTGGACAAGCCGTGGTCCCGGTGTCGTCCCTTCTCCTCTTTGGTTCTTGCCTTTAATTTTATCGCGCATAGGGTTCAGCAATCCCACTGCTCGTCGATTTTTCATCGAGTGTCGCTAAATCACGCTCTCGCCCTTTCCGCATGTCAATTTGTGCACAAGAGAAAGTCTCTACGAATATATACGAGTATGCACTCGGGGGGACTCGAGCTCACGACACTGACCTATACCAGGCTCGAGGACAGCCTGATACACCACCAGGGCGACCGGCGAAGACACACCTACCCCGTGTACGCCAGCATTTCACTTGATTTACCTGATAAAATGCGATCGTTTTTTTTACTCTGTCTCAGTCTGTGACCACATCATTTATAATTCGTATCTCTCTATTATAGGATGAAGAATCAGCATGGACGCTGGGTGTACGGAATCACTATGTCGTTCCGTACATATCATAGAAAGAACGGTTCGATATGAATACAACACACAACACATGACATGATGGACCAGCACGGAAACGTTTTATGATTCGTACTTTCACTCTGAAAGCAGGAGGTTTTCGTGTGTTGCTGCGCTATGCTGGGTAGGTGTGCTTGGAAGGCGCAGTGTGGCGTTGAGGCTGTGGCGAGAACTTTGGTAGTGTGGGCTTGGGGGGAGTGGGCGGGGTGTGATTTTCCCAAAAAAATATTAGAAATAAAACGCCATCAGCGAAAATCCGGGGAACCGGGTTCAATGTCCCCGGTGACAGGGAAAAGCGCTTGGAGGGCCATAAAAGGAAGGTTCGAAAGAAACAAGTTGGAGCCATCGATTCAGCTGCTGTTTTCGCTTTGTTTCCACAGCTCGCTGCGGTCGTATCGATCCTCTAAGAGGCCTCACGCTGCGCCTGGAATATTCAAAGGCTTGTCTAATCCTAAGTGCCAAAACGCGATATAGGGAGTAAAACGTGCCTCCCTCTGAAAAACGGATCAAGACACATTTTAAGACATGTCATAGAAGGTTGGGCCTACCTCGGTGAAAAGCGCTCGATATGTCGGCTTTCGCACGAATGAACGCGATGTGTCGCCTGACACAGGCCCCCGTTTGATTGACTCAGGGTCATTTCGGTCAAAACTGCTAGCCCTTCGCCAGTAGGTAACTCTGCACGCATCCTGTACACGTATTATGTTCCAGAGGGTTGGCTGGTCTGCTGGGCTTTCAGGAAAACCTACCCACGTCGGTGGACTCGAAACTCCCGCAAGCAAAGTGTTTGGTACCGCGGACGTGTTTTAGAATTTTTGGTGGCGTTATTTGCTACTGTGCGCACACCCGAATATGACAATTTCAGGAATTATGCTACGATTTTGAAATCAAAAATTCATTATTTTCGCAATTTCCGCAAATCGTAACACAAAAAGAGGTAGTAAAACAGATAAATAATCTTATGGGGGATGTAACTTCTCCTGTAAGAAATTGGGAGCTGCGAAAGATCGGCTCGATGTTCGCACGCAAAAATACGCAAAACATGTTTTTATCCAGAACTTTGTGTGGGGGAGGCACACACACCCTGACGGCCAACACAACAGCTTAACCCCTTCAGGGCCCGAAAAGCCTTCCCTATACTATTTCCGAGTAGTTTCGTCAAAAAAATGGGTTTCCAGTCGTAAAGGCGTCAAGCCTAGCTAACTAACCTTACGTTACAAAAAACAACACAGTTACAGAAAAAACAGGCACGAATACGGCGTGGTACACGACAAGCAACCCGGACTGCTAAGGCACGCTCCCACAGGCGCGCAGCATGGTCATACTCATACTGCTGCAAGCGCCTCCTATTAACAATAGTTCCTTCATAAGACCGCACTCGTCGTTTTTCTGTCGTTGCTATACAGTAGTGGTCCCTCCATTATAGTGCCGGTATGTGCACTATAGAGGGAGTAACGGCATTTTAGCGGCAACCGGGACTACTCTGCATGCTGCCACCATTAATAATGGTTGTTCCCCTCTGTGTCAAGCGATTTCACAGGCACTATAGCGGGCGACCGGCACTACTCAGCCGGCAATATAGAGGGACCTACATGGTTCACAAAAGGGTTCAGCGGTGTCGCCTACTGCTGTTGTAGTCTATACTGCTACCAACCTAATGTAAGCATGTAAGCTGTAAGCATGTAAGCATGTAAATATAGAAAAACTTGCCTCGTCCACGGCGGAGGGTCGCCTCGCCAAGGCAGCATGCGGCGATTCTTGTCATACCAAGACAAAAGCTCACTTCGAACGATTGACACCTGCCTCAAACCACGAACAGACAAGCGCGTAGAGGGAGGTGGAGAGAGGGAGAGAGTGGGGAGAGAGGAGAGGGGAGGTGCGAGGGAGGGGGGGGGGGAGAAGGGAGAGATGCAACAACACAAAAACATGTGTACAGATACGAGAAAGATAGAAGCTACTATCAGAGCTGATCGAGAGAGGGGAGAACAAAAAAGATTAACAAGTGAACGCATATTATACACACATGCACACTTGCGACTTGAGAGAGAAATGGGTACGTGGCCCAATGACCTGGTAGGTAGACTCGTACACACATGACAGAGGCGAACAAGTGACCACATAACACGTGGTGTATACTTGAGAGAGATGTATGGACAACTGAACGCGTACACACCAGAACACATGAGAGAGTTGAACACTCGACCTTGTACACTCGCGCATACACCCATGAAGAAGTGAACACATGCACTCGAGTACATACGAGAGAACGAGAGAGATTAACATGTGGACGTCGACACATGAGAGAAAGCGAGAGATATATACACAAACGCTCGTGCACACAACGAGAAAGAGACGAACACGCGAACGCATGTCTCATACCTGGTACTCTCGTAAAAAAAAGAGAAAAATCAATTGGTCACCGCGCAAGTAACCCGACAAGTAATAAAACCGGCCTTTATTAATAGTAGCCAAAACGAGTATGTTTATAGTTTATAGGTTAGTTTGCAAGGTTCTCCTTCGGAATGTGGTTGTGTTGAAATACCGGGGGTGTCGCAAGTTGGGAAGGGGGAACCCAGACATTAGCTATGCCCACGTACTGGTGTAGCATAAAAAAGGTCTTGAAAAAAAATAGAAAATACATTAGCCACAGCGCAAGTAACCAGGCAGCTGACACCGAACAGCCCAAACGAGTTTATAGGTCAGCCTATAGCATACACGAGTTCACACAAAAGCGAGAAACGAACACATGGCCACATACACTCGCGCACAAACCAATGAGAGAACAAACAAGTGACCACATACACCCGTGCACACTTGAGACAGCAGAGATAAATGAACAAATATTTTCATAAAATATTGCTGTACACACATACACGAGCGTAGCGTGTGTGCGTGAGCACATGAGAGAAAGACGCTCGCGCACACATGAGAGGAAGATTCTCACATGACCACATCATCTTCCACGTACACAGGCAGATGGGCAGGCAGGAGATGACGTGATGGCGTGGGATGTGGCAATAATGCAGCGTTCAGCACATGCACAACATGAAGAAACCAATCCTATAGACTACCGGTATACTACTGCTGTGCGTAATGCTCAACCTGGCACTTGCCTGACAACCTGGTAAAGTAGCATACGAGTACGCAGCTAGCTCCTACATGATATCTCGAGATTCGAGACCCTGCTGAGCTCATGAGAGAGCTACGAGTACGAGTACGGCTCATGGGGTACGGCATGGTCAGAATCCGTACTGAATGTCCGCGAGAGCACTTTGTACACTTCAGACTTCTTGTCGTACATTTTTTGCTTTTTTGAAATTTAAATTTTCAATTTTCCAACACTGCAGCACAGAGCGCCACATGAAGCAAATAAATGAAGAAATCAAGCAGAGCAATCATGGCACGCCAGGGTGCACGTCGGAGTGGAGGCGCACGCAGGTTGCTTGCGAGGGAAGCTCACCTCATCCTGCGAGAAGTCATGGTACTGAAGTGCTTGGTGTTGACGATACCCGTCGACCAGCCCTGCCGGAAGGTCTTCTATGTCGTTAACGACATCGTGTGGAGAAGCAGCACCAGCAGCAACAACACTACTAGGAGCAGCAGCTACCCTAACGCGTTTTCGAGAGCCCGTCATCCCGGCAGTCGCGAGCTGAGAAGCAGGCGGTGCTGTGGAAAATCCCCCAGCGTGGTGACAAAACCGTACGGGGGGAATAACTGGTGCCAGCTTGAAGAGTAGAGCACTCACGAGCACGAGCATAGCATGTCTTGAGTCTTGAGGAAGGTGGAAGGTAGGTGATGCGTGATGCGCACTCTCAGACAGTGGGTTTCGATATTTTTTTAGCGAAACGACGGAGGGGACAGGTGACGAATACGAAATAGATTTTTGGATATCGAGCGGCCAAAGATATCGCGTCATAATCTGCTGACCAACCGCCGTTTTGACTGCTGCTGACCGACCGACCTACCCTCGAGCAATGTCACAATGATGATGCACCCGTGGATGCATGCATTCCGCAACATCACCTCCGTTTTACCAATAATAGTCCTGTAGACTAGACAAATAAAACATGTCATTCGTTATTGGTGCTGCTACCGGTACATTATTATTACACTAGTCTAGTATTAAAAGTACTCGTAGGTACCCCGAGGTACGAGGTGCCAGTGTGTCCTTTTTTCTGGTGAATCGGCGTGGACACGCCCTTTCTATCATAACCGTTCGCTGGTGGACCAGTGCTTACGTATACAGAAACGGCCAAGAGCGCAATATTCCTCGCCAAACTGTCGTCAGTGGTGTCCGCTTACCTATTATAGTACCTGGTACTCTTATGTCCCTGCCGCTCACCTACAATACGTCACCAGATACGAGTTACTATTGTCGTCGGTGTCGCATCTTAAAACTCTACCGACTGCTGCTGATGTTGTGTACGCCATGTGCCAACGTGTACCTGGCATTGCCTGGTACCTGAGGATGCTGTACCCTGATGATTCGATTTTAGAATATGACCCCCCGTGCTCGTGGACTGCTTTAACGCGCACCGACATGCACGCCGCGACCAAAGCTCACACCGCCGCCATTGACACCACCACCACCACCATCATCATCGGCCGCTACAACCCTCTCTGAAACTGCCCGGCTTCACCCCTCTCTGACAACTGACTGCAGCCATATTATGCTCCAAAAATTGGCCGCCACCACCACCACCACCAGCTCATACAACCCCCGCGCCAGAGCCGACGTTGAGCGCGGCAATAATAATAACTGAGGCGCAGCTCCGAAACGAAGTGCACGTCGATCGAGCACACCTTCTCTGCGCCTTCCCTCCCGATTGTGCGGGTCTCCCGGTAGTTTAAAAACATCACCCTATTCGCGAAAATGTCACGCTATTGGGCGTTATTGTTGTCATGATTCGTGACATTTTTTTTTTCGTTAAGAAGGATAATTTCGTGGTGTTGGGTGTTGGAGAAGATCAAAACTTGGATCACAACCAATCGTCTTGACCACGTATATGTGCATAATACACTGCGGCCTGCGGCCTCTCGCTGCCGACCTTCAACACAGCGCTTTCAAACAACAACACCACATCGTCCCCTAACACCACACGCCATCACCATCCATTTAACTTTTGGGGGCGCCACACGTCCCCCCATCACTAACGCTCTGTATACGCCGGTGTTAAGATATTGGAGGTGGTATGAAGTTAGTCTGTTTGATCGCTGGTAAAAAATAGACCAAATGCCTACCCAAACTACGCATTGTAACACTCTCCCCCTCAGGACCGGCTGGATAGCAGGTCGGCCAGATATACGGGCGCGGACGTATCAGCATGGATCCAAGCTTAGGGTTATCCGAACCCCCGACCCAAAAACCAATGGTGTTATCGACGACGCCACTATTTTTTAAGAAATTGTAGGCTATGAATTAGAAGATTTTGGCAACCACAGGAATAAGGTAACCAATTGCCTACCCCGACTAAGCCTTGCAACACCGGCCCCCCAATTTGTCGGCAGGTGGCGTTGCGGGTGTGGGTCCACGAAGATGACACCCGGAGCCACTGTCACAATTCATCAAAAGGTGCTAGACAGGGCAGGGACGCAGCGGCTTAGGATTTTTGTGTGTTGCGCTGCGCCAAGTTAATTTACTTACGTCCGTTTTTAGGTGAGATACAAGGCGGCTCACGCTATTAGCGGCCCAGACCCCCCCGGTCGTCAAAATATCAGGACTGTGAGCTGGCTGGATAACACACAAAACGTACACACCACCACGTACACGAAACACCAAAATAACAAATTCGTTTCGTGGTGCATTCACCCGCGAAATAACGGTGTGCATCTCTGCAGCTTGTGAGGTGTTCGCGGGATTCAGACATTTCCCGCCGCGCACCTACGGCCTCTTCTGGCCAGCCTCGACTGGATACGTGTATAATATTTCTTCGTGATTCCCGTCGTCACGACAAGGGAGCAAGAAGGAGGAGGGGGAGTAGGAGCTGGCCAGCTGGTCGCGATGAGCGAAAAGGGCCAGTACCCAAGGCTGTCAATGGCGCAGAGGGCATACCATATACCATCATACCTCCGGACCACCTGACAAACGGGCCTTTCGACACACTATCACACACTATTGCTAGCAACGTCGGCACGGCGTTCGTCAAGATAATGGCACGTTGACGTTCAAATT
Organism: Undaria pinnatifida; assembly: GCA_012845835.1. Taxonomy (NCBI): domain Eukaryota; class Phaeophyceae; order Laminariales; family Alariaceae; genus Undaria; species Undaria pinnatifida. The sequence continues at coordinate 15,993,244 of JABAKD010000027.1, forward strand.
GACGTGGATCATATACGTGACCTTGGCATCGATTGTGTCTTGACCCCTTCGGCGACTTGATAAAATATTAGCGTGGTGGAAGAATAGCGACCTAAAACACTGGAGGTGCACGGTCTTGTCCAGGTTTAGGAAGAACGCAGAGCAGTTTGCAAGTAGGTATCACCATCCTTGACGCTTGCTGTTGTCTCCCTTTTGGACAGGCCGTGGTCACAGGTGTCTTCCCTTCTACCCCCCGCTCTGTGCCTTCATTTTTAATGCGCAACAGGGTTCAGCATTCCCACCGTTTAATCAGTTGCTTATGCTCGTCGATTATCATTGAATTTGCTAACTCTCGCTTTCGCGTTGTCCACTTGTAAATTGCGGCGCAATGAAAAGTTCCTGCACGAGTGTACGAGTATGCACTCGGGGGAGAATCAAATCTTCGAAATTGACTGTTGTAGCAGACACGAGGCTCAATTTCTACACCTCTGAGACGGAGCACCTACTCGCACACATCCCTGAGTCGCACTCATGACACAACCCCCCTAGGAGCCTGGGCGGCTACGCGCAGCCACCGTTATGTTTCGTTGCCAGAATGTCGTGATTATTTCCCTCCCAAGTCCACCGAAGGGGTAAAAAAAGCTCACTATTTCAATACAATAAGTCAAAAGGAGTCAAAGATGCACCCTTTCAAACTGCACCACGCAAGATTTTTTCGACAAAATACTTCAAAAAGCAGGGTAGATTTTTTTTCTCTGTATTATGTGGCGGGCAATAAGTAACAAGGGTGAAAACGCCATGATATCTCTTTGTCATCTCCAACAGTTTTAGGGAGTATCTGGAAAAATAGTACTCATATTACCAATTTAGAATTACAGTAGAGTCATGTATTATGATATCCCCCCTCCCCCCCCCCCCCCCCCCTTCCCCTCTCCAGCCGCCCCCACCATCACCTACTAGCATTACAACTATCACTACGATACGCATGCAGTAAGCTCCTATTCATTAACGCGACCTATCCCCCCTGTACCCGTCCCCGTCCCTCACCGGCGATACGAGTACTACATGCCAGGTATTACAACAGGATATACATAACAAACTGGTGCATTCCACAGCCTTCAGATTTTGTCCCTCTCAAAAGCGGGTTTTATAGTTTCCGTGCACAGATTGATTAACATCACCCTGTTGACCCTGGTACAAGCTACACTGTAGTTCCAAGGGGAATCGCCGACCCACATATCCTTATTAAGGACACAGACCCAGTAATACGCACGATCGGAGCATCACACGCAGTTTCAAAGACGAGTTTCGACGAAATCTTCGATTTCACAGATTGGAGTGTATTTTTTATTAATACGGAGTATTATTTTTGTAATACGCACCACCTGGTTGTGCTGCGTCTCCAGGTGGGAGTTGACGTGTATATGATGCTATGTATTATGTGATTGGGTACGATCGGTTGTGGTTGGAAAAAAAATAATCCAACACTACACTACACTGCACTGCGGTACACAGTACTGTATAGAGTACTCTGCTTCCAAACATTTCGTTCGGAAAACGGGGGTATGCCATATAACAGTTTATCAGTTCATCAGTTAGACTTTCTAGTCGTAAATAAAGGAGATACCGATAAGCGCTTTTTGTCACGGTACTCCGAGTGGGGGATGCGTGGTTGGTCGGTGTTAGGAAGCGTGCCCTTCATGGGTACCGGTGTCTTTATTAGTCTCTCCTCATGGCTCACTGGCTAGGCTCAAAGCTTATGCATGATTTCCTCTACATTGAATATCAAAAAACAGACATAACAGGGCTAGGCAGGGTAGTGCAGGGTAGGGCAGGGTAGTGAGATGAGGGGCGTCCTGCTTGTCCCATCGTCGTCACCTACATTATCGCCCATCTATGATGGCCTAGATGTGAGTGTGACATCATTTAATGACATCAAATATCACGTGGTTTCACCTCAACCATGACATGGTTTCACATCGAATGTATAAACTATCCCTCTACGGAGAGCACTCCATTACATTAGGCCACCCTGAATAGTCGTAGATGCAGATCACATGGCATTCAAAGAATGATGTCAACAAAACATCCAGAATTGGAAAGGGGATCGAAGACGCGGCTATTCGAAACAAACGAAAACGAGGCTATAGATTCCCCCACACGTCGTAATATTGAGGCTAAAATGCCTCATATTGCAATAGATACAACCCCATGATGGCGTGCGTGTAGTTGTTCTTCGCATCAAACCGTTCTGTGATGAATTGCGTATACCCTATACCAGCTACTACACCAGCTAAATAAAGCAACTTTGCCCATTGACATCGAGCACATCCAGCACATCCAGTGTCGGTTCGTACCGATCCTTTCGCCTATTAATCAATCCTACTGATAATGGAGAGATACAGACTCTGTTGTCACTGTATTGTCACAGAATAATATGTGGTCAAAACGTACTCACTCACAAACTACGTACGGCGTACTTGTGCCTAGTCGAATGATCGACGATTGTTTGTTACCAGGTATAGACCTATATCTGCGACACCCTTTACATATAGCATACGCGTAAGGGGTGTCGCCGACCTATATAGATGTACGAGGAGTAGATATATAGATATATATATATACATTTATACGACCTAAAGCTGTTCGTATCGCCCCCCCCCCTTCGAACACTCAGCCCTTTCCTCACTGGTTGTACGACTTACAGGATATACATGATAATCTGATGCATTCCTTCCACAACCGTCAGATTTTTCCCTTTACAAAATGATTTATAGTTTCCGCGCACAGATTGAGTAGCCCCCGTCCCCCTGCCCCCCCGCTCCCTCTTGTTCAAGCCCCGGCCCCCACGCCCTTAAAATCTCCGCCCCCCCTTACCGGTTATACTACTTTCAGGATACACTTGAGAAAGTGATGATGATGCATCTCCTTCCACAGCTGTCAGATTCTGTCCCCCTCAAAAACGGGTTTTATAGTTTCCGCGCACAGATTGATCAACATCACCCTGTCGACCATGGTACAAGCTACACTGTAGTTCCAAGGGGAGTCGCCGACCTATATCCTTGATGAGGACACACACCCAGTAACACGCGCGATCGGAGTATCACACACAGCTTGCAAAGATGAGTTCCGATAAAATCTTCGATCTCACAGCTGGAGTGTATTTGTATTCTTATAATATATATTTATATCCTAAATGAGGACACACACCCAGTAATACGCGCGATCGGAGTATCACCGAGGACCAACGCCCGAATGGATAGGGTGGGCCGTAGCTGGACCAAGTCAGGCGGAAGGCTGTTCTTTCATTGCCGGGGGTGCCGTTAGTGGGTGAGCTTACGCAAGTCCCACACTACCCGGAAAGATGACATTCCGGGTGGCTATCTCCACCGCACCTGACCCTCAGGGGACAGGCCGGGTCGACATACTCACGCATCCGTACAACGACAGCTTGCGCTACCTCAGTGGTAACGGGGACCGCCGGTAGGGACAGGTGACGCTATCGCTATCGCTATCGCTATCGCTATCGCTATCGCTATCGCTATCGCTATCGCTATCGCTATCGCTATCGCTATCGCTATCGCTATCCCTATCGCTATCGCGGGAACCGAAGGACACGCCAGAAAAACAGCTGGATTGCGAATGCAATTGAGTTAAATCGACACACGACGTGTATGAAAATACGTGGGCGGGAGGTTTTTCGCATGACTTCTCCCTTGTGTTAGCGCCTGTATTCCTCTCCATATCGACGAGGGCTCGCCTCGCCATGGTACATTTTCTGTGGTTGGTTTGCCGTAGAGCCTTTCTGCCCCCCTCCGCCACACCGGCGGCTCGCGGCAGGTTTTTGATGGGTGACTTTTGCCTTGTTGTAGGGTCTGCTTTTTTTCTACTGCTTTTCTTCGCGTGTTTTTGGCTCCATAGCCAGACCGTTAGAGGTGTGGGAGTGGGTTTTGAGGAGCCGCACCTTCGACTCATGGTCTAGTTCGTAGAACCGGAGGATCCCTGAATCTCCCATATTTCTGCATATGCGACTCATCAGAGTGGGCTAGTGTTAAGATACGGCCTCGAAAGGCCTGTAATTATCCGAAATTGAGATCATTTGGATGGGTTTCGTATGGTAAGGTTGGCGTTTTATATTCGGGAAAGTTAGGAAATATATCGGAGGCACGTGCCTCCGATCTCAGAAGCTATCCGGGGCTCATGGTGGAATCGAATAAAGCTACGTCTCTACGAAGGAAATAAAGTGAGTACTCTCCGAGGACCCGCTCAATTGGCAGACCTGCAGGGGGCACTCTGTGTCCTCGCCCACAACCTTACACAAGTGTGGTGAGCTTAAGCTTTATTTTTCCCCATCCGCCGGAGGATACAAACAAAAAACGAAAAAAAATATCGGAGTATCACACACAGCTTGCAAATATAAGATTTGACGAAATCTTCCGATCTCACTGCTGTGGTGTGTTTCAATGTTTCGTAATGTATCATATACATACCCTTCCCCTTCCATGAACGACCCGGTCCATGAGAACGCCCCCCCCCTCCCCCCGAGAACACTGCCGGTGAAGCCTAAAAACTTTAAGCATGCCCCGATTTTGTTTTCGCCCCCCTACATGTGAGGTCGCCCCGGGGTGTTCTTTTTTTGCCTTTTTTTTGTCATCCATCGGGGCGTTCACAGAAAAATTCAAGGCAGTCATTCCCGCAACTGCTAACATTGATTGTTCTTGCTCCCAGCAAGGGCAACGCCAACAGAGAAGCTGCTATGATCGCCTCCCAACCTATGCCAAGCGAAGCATGACTAACGAAGTAACGTAATTGAGCGCGTGTACACTTAACGTTCCTTTCAAAACACTATCGATTCGCATTTCTCCCTTTCGTTCTCAATGGCGGTGACATTGCATGACCACATCACCTCGCCTGTTGTATTGGGCAATATGTATCTCTTGCTTATAATTAGCGATGTCACAAAATAATAGTATCTACATGATTGCACCGATCGATTAAAATATTCTATCTTTTGATCCATGTACAATAACAAATTATGAAGCTTTTAACACGTTGTTTACTACACCTGAGAACTGGGTTGCATACTACATGTAACATCAAACCTTCTAGAATAATAAACATTACCAGGCGGGTGATATAAAGGGGTGTATTCTTGCTACAACCGCCAGATTCGTCCCCTTTAAGGGTTTATAGTTTCCGCGCACATATTGAAATCCCCCCCCCCCCCTCCGATCCCTCTTGTTCAAACGCCCCACCTGAAATCAAAATCTACCAGAGTAGTAAACACTACCAGCCAGCTGATATCATCTTATTGTCCTTCTAACCATCCATGCCATAGCTCCAACTCATCTCCGTCCTCCCCCTCCCTCCCCCCCCCACCCAGCTCTTTCAAACGCCCCACTTACAATCGAAATCGGCCAGAGTATTAAACACTTCTAAGCAATTGATATCACGGCATTGTCTTTCTAGCCATCCATGACGTAGCTTTCATTCACCCCCCCCCCCCCCTCCAACGCCCCCTCCTTCCCCACACCCCGCACGATCGCCTCGACCCAGCACCGCGCGTATAGCAAGCCCCTACATATACGATTAATACGCGCGATCGGAGGATCACACACAATGTTGCGAAGATCAGTGTCGATCAAATCCTTGATATCATAGCTGAAGTGTATTTTAATATTATATGTGACCTAAACCGCTTGAAAACCCTCCCCCCCCGCCCGCCCCCCCCTTTTTTTTCCTCGCTCTCTCTTGCTCAAACGCCCCACCTAATATCAAAATCCGCCAGATTAACAAACACTTCCACGCCCTGGATATAGCCTCATTATCTTTTTAGAGCCGTCCATGCCGCTGCTGCAATTCCCAATCCCCCCCCCCCCCCAACGCCCCTTCCTTTCCCACCACCCGCACCATCGCCTAGACCTAGCACCAGATGACTTGCGCTGCCACAGCTCTGCAGAACAGGGAGCTATTCAGACAAACACCCCGGGAAATTTCTAAGACATCTAGTACTTGCAGCCTGCCCGATGAGCCGTATCTGCGGGGACAAGATTCAAGATTCACGTAGTGTGGACGAGCGATGTAGGATATTTCGTATTGGGAAATGAGTGTTTTCTATTGGATGGTGGTGTGTGGTCAGAATGTCAGCCACCCCGCTGGAAACATGCCTTCTACGGTATGTTTAGTTCTTGGTTGATTCCGATGGGGTACGCCCTTTATATCAGTATCTGTTTGGTCCAGTTTTTGCCCCTGATTTGTGGGCGGCTTCTGGCCGATCTTGACTCATCCCATGTCTTGATTGTGATAATATACTCGGATCTACGCGACAATAATATAATGGATTCTTCTAGATAATGATCAGCACCTACTTGGGACTTCTATTTTTTCCGCTGCCACCGCGCAACCAAGGCCCCCGCATGACGTGACCCACGTGAGCAAGCCGACCCTGAGCATGGGTTTTCCCATCATCACACTAGTGCTATTTACATAATGAAAGAAGCAAAAAAAAAAAACACGTTTATGTTTTATTTTGGAGCCGACAGCAGTGAGGACAATACGACACGAGTTTGATTCTCGGACATTAATACGAGCACATACAATGTACATCATGGTGTACATGACATGGTGTACATAATGGTGTACATGAGGGAGACCGCGGTGGACGAAGGCAGGAAGGAGATGGCAGACAGGGTAGCAAGGTACCAGGCCGACTAGTAGGTACATAGCACTTTTCGTCTTTTTCTGGGGTATTTTTTTCCCCTTTGTTCCCTCCTTGCGTGTCCAGGTTTTTGGCTCGTGTTCGGATTATCTTATTTTGGTTTTACTTTACTTTATTTTATTTCATTTTATTATGTTTCTTTTCCGAGCTTTGGCTCTCCTTTCCGGTTGGGTTGTTTCTTCGATTTCCCCTTCATTTTGTTTGTTTCATTTTTTGTTTTATTTTTATCTTTGTTTTTATTTGTTTTCTTATTTTGTTTTTGTTTTTTGTTTTTGTTTTTGTTTTTGTTTATTTCGTATTTCTCTCTTCCAATGTATTTCTGTTGCTGACGTATGTATGTTGTGCCTGTCGTACCCAGTACTAGGGCATGACATTGCGTTGTCGAATGCATTACGATGCATTATCTCTGTGTCGTAGCTTGTGACCACAGAGCTGATCTTTCTAGGGTGAAGAATCAGTACGGACACTGGGTGTGCTGGATGTCGACGAGTAGAAGAACGGTTTAATGTGAAGAACACACACACACACATGACATGGTGTACATACATGACATGGTGAATCCTACAATTTCCACTCCGGGGCGTTTTTGTTTTTTATGGAAAGATCACCCCGCTACCTCTGACAACGCCCCGGGGTGTTCTTTTCAACCAAGAATGGTTATGTGTGCCCCGGGGAGCGTTTTCAAGGGATGTTGGATATTGTTGTTGTTGTTCTCACATTAACTCGCATAATCAAGTCCGTGGTCACAGGACAGGCTCCAGTCACTCTGGAGCTGAGGAATACCCCAGGGAAAAAACACACACAACCCAAGGTGGTACACGCATATATCACAGCTGACGCAATTCATGCCTCCACCAGAAACATAAAAAAGTGAAATCGGGAGTCAGTCTACGACGTGCACCATATGATGAGTTTCGACAAAATATTCGATCTCACAGCTGGACTGTATTTTTTATTTTTATAATAGGAATATAGCTGTCGATAGGCCAAGGAATCTGTCAATAAAACGGTTGGTTGGTGAACGGTCAAATTATTTAATCTCCGGATACGACAGTGCCACACTGCTACGAGTACGTACTCGACGAGTGTATTTTTGTATTTTTTTTCTTCAAATCCCATGTATTATCCACGCACTACTCTCGCGCTCCCTCCCAGTATTAATAGTAACTCAGATCCGGGGTCACATAGCGGGCCCTCCTGCCCCCTCCCCACTACGGTACGTGCCTTCATTTTTATCGCGATGAAAACAATTCAGCAGTTTCTTCCCTCGTCAACTCGCGTCGAAATGTAAGTATTAACAAATAATAGTAACTTCGAGTGCAACATGCTTGCACCAGGCAGCAGATAGAAGCACCGACAGAGGGGATGAAGGACGTAAAGAGCGTGCAGAGTACAGAGGCACAGGCAATGTAGCATACGTTCATATCACATATATCGACCACCTGCACGATCGCCTAGACCTAGCACCACGCGTATAACAAGCTGCTACATATCTTTGATCTCACAGCCGAAGTGTATTTGAATATTATTTGTGACCTAAACCTCCTAAAAAATCTCCCCCCCCCCCCCCCCCCCCCCCCCCACTCTTGCTCTCCCTTACTCAAACGCCCCACCAAATATCGAAATCCGCCACATTAATAAACACTTCACGCACAGGATATCACCTCATTATCTTTCGAGAGCCATCCATGCCGCTGTGTTCCCCCCCCCCCCCCCGCCTCGAACGCCCCCTTCTTCCCCATCACCCGCACCATCGCCTAGACCTAGCACCACTCGTATAACAAACCCCTCACCTAAAGCCCTTCCTCCCCCCCCGCCCCCCCCCCGCCCCCACACACCCCACCTCCCCCCCAACCCATCCCAACCCCACCCCCTCGAACACTCCACCCTCTCTTTACTCACTGATTGTACGACTTACCCCAGGATATACATGATAAACTGATGTATTATTTCCAAAACCGTCACATTTATCCCCTCAAAATAATGTATAGTTTCCAGGCACATATTGAGCTGCCCCCCCCGCCCCTCCCCCCCCCCCCCCCCCGCCCCCAAGGATTTATAGCTTACATGCACAAATTGCCCCCTTCCCCCCCCCCCCCCCCCCCCCCCCCTCCAAACCCGCTCGCTTTTGATCAAAACCAGGCCCCCACGTCCTTCAAAACTCCGCCCCACCCCCCTCACCGGTTATTCGACTTACAAGATTCACTTGATAAAAGGATACATTTCCCTTCACAGCTGTCAGATTTTTTCCCCCTCAGAAACGGGTTTTATAGTTTCCGCGCACAGACTGACTAAAATCACCCTGTTGACCCTGATAGCTACACTGTAGTTGTAAGGGGAGTCGCCGACCTATATCCTTAATGAGGACACACAACTCGTAATGCGCGCGATCGGAGTATCACACACAGCTTGCAAAGATGAGTTTCGACGAAATCTTCGATCTCACAGCTGGAGTGTATTTTCATTTTTTATAATATATACTATAATATACTATATACTGTATCCTAGTATATACCTGATAGTATATAGAGCGCAGCAGTGTGTGTGTGTGTTCTTCACATTAAACCGTTCTTCTACTCGTCGACATCCAGCACACCCAGTGTCCGTACTGATTCTTCACCCTAGAAAGATCAGCTCTGTGGTCACAAGCCACGACACAGAGATAATGCATCGTGATGCATTCGACAACGCAATGTCATGCCCTAGTACTGGGTACGACAGGCACAACATACATACGTCAGCAACAGAAAAACATTGGAAGAAGAGAGAAATACGAAATAAACAAAAACAAAAACAAAAACAACAAAATAATAATAATAAGAAAACAAATAAAAACGAAGATAAAAATGAAACAAAAAATAAAACAAACAAAATGAAGGGGAAATCGAAGAAACAACCCAACCGGAAAGGAGAGCCAAAGCTCGGAAAAGAAACATAATAAAATAAAATAAAATAAAGTAAAGTAAAACCAAAATAAGATAAACCGAACGCGAGCCAAAAACCTGGACACGCAAGGAGGGAACAAAGGGGAAAAAAATACCCCAGAAAAAGACGAAAAGTGCTATGTACCTACTAGTCGGCCTGGTATGTGTGTGTGTTCTTCACATTAAACCGTTCTTCTACTCGTCGACATCCAGCACACCCAGTGTCCGTACTGATTCTTCACCCTAGAAAGATCAGCTCTGTGGTCACAAGCTACGACACAGAGATAATGCATCGTAATGCATTCGACAACGCAATGTCATGCCCTAGTACTGGGTACGACAGGCACAACATACATACGTCAGCAACAGAAATACATTGGAAGAAGAGAGAAATACGAAATAAACAAAAAAAAAAACAAAAACAAAAACAAAATAATAATAAGAAAACAAATAAAGACAAAGATAAAAATAAAACAAAAAAGGTATGCAGTGAAATGATTCAACCCGCATTTTACATACAACCCCCCGCCTGTTGTAGTATTAGTGTAGCAGTAGCACTAGTAGTACTTAGTAGCAATAGTAGTAGTAGTAGTAGTACCGTATTTTTTGTCGGCTGCTCCGACCGCCAGCCGAACAGTTCCCCCTTCCCTTCATCTACCAACCAATGTTAAGGCGTTTGTCACTATTTATACTTCGAAGTATGCAGCACCAGGTATACTGCTGCTGCTGTTGTTACTGTTTTCCATTGATTCATATACATGTCTTGCAATTAGCTGCTGGCAATGGCGGCATGTATTTGGCGTCCAAACCGTTGACAGCACGACGTGTTACAAGAATGCAGGCAGGCGCTAACTAGCTTGACCGTTGACCGGTTGATACGTACTGGAATTGATTTTACGATTTTACTCCTCCTTTACGGTGGTTGTTGTTGATATTCATTACTACTATTAATACTGTTGTTAGTGTTTGTGTTACTGCTAGTAGTGTTACTGTTAGTTTAGCATTTCTAATATTAATACTACTGTTGACCGGTTGTACTTCTACTACATAAACAGTAGTATACTGCTGTATGTATGTCGATGTATGTTGACGTGTGAACGAAAATGCTACTGCGAACAGGTCGTACGTGTTGATCCCCTTGTTGCGATGTGTGTACACGATTGATGTTGGTTTTACTGATGATGTAAACTATCAAAGTGTGTTTGCTGATTCAGTGAAAATGTTATTATTAGTAGTAGTGTTGAGTGTTGAGCGATCTCGTGTTGATCCCTCTCCTACACATTGATAGACAGTTACTTGACGATGCCGCCTTGATACTGGAAGTGGTATAATGATTAATACTGGTAGCATGGCTATCATACGGTGTGGTAGATGTTACTACAATTGCTGTTGACCGGTCGTGTTTTAAGTCCTCTTCGAGATACGGGTGGTGCCGTCGATGTCTTCTTGGCTGCAAGGCCGACGGCATTGAACGGTTGAAATGTCAAAAGGTCAAAAGATACCACCATGACACACGACACGCGTGGCTGTGCTCCCTCGTAACAACGATAACACCGATACCACCGATACCACCGACAACACCGATAACACCGATAACACCAATAACACCGATAACACCGATAACGATGTACTTGATCTTTATTTTGCGCCGTCGTAGTCCATACATAGCTCCCACCTTCCAAATTGACTCACCGCTGGAATCGCCAAAGGGCTAAATTAGAATAATGTGCCCGGGGGGGTATTAGGGTTAATAACCTTTTCTTTCTATGGCGACATGATAACACAGCCACTTGTTCTACTACATACTGCACAGTGCATATACTGTCATAGCCCATATCTAAAACCTCTTTTTTCATGGATGTGCGTATTACAAACCTCAAGGTAACTGGAGTTGCGGGTCCGTAACAATCTTTATTGCGGTAAAACAATGTGGCGTAGGTAGCATCCCCTGAACGGAAATGCCTCCATTCACATTGGAAGCGTTGTGGATGAGTGAAAACCACATCATCAGCAACCAACCGTTTTTTTTTGCGGTAACAGCGGTGACAAAAATAAACGTACGAGGGCTCGATGTCCTTACAAGTGTTGTAGGTACCATTTGTCGCAAAAATTGGGGTAATGTGAGGTTGCTAGGGGTGAAACACAGAGTGTATCTACAGGCCGACCAAGTGGGAATGCCCCCGGGTGTTACTCACTTTCGTAGCTCAAAGCGGGAGAGAAGCAGCTCGTATTATTTCTTCGAACCGATGGTGACAATTTGGACGGGAAGCACGATTCTCTCGGTCTCCTGACTATCCCGAACAGAAGACGCCAAGATATCATACCAAAGCGGCCAATTACCTATCGACTCAGGTGATTGCCGGTCTTATAAGGCCGTACCTTAACACTAGCCCACCCTGATATTATATGTCGCTTATATATGCAGAATTATGGGAGATTCGGAGAAACTCCAGTTCTACGAAATAGACTATGATGAGTCGAAGATGGGGCTCCTCAAAACCCACTCTCACGCATCTAAACAGCCTGGCTATGAAGCCAGGAAAACGCGAAGTAGAGCACTTGAAGAAAACGCAGACCCTACAACAAGGCAAACCACTCATCAAAAACCTGCCGCGTTCCACCGGTGTGGCGGGGGGGGGAGGGGGAGAAAAGGCTCTACGGCAAACAAACCACAGAAAAGGCACTATGGCAAGCAAACCCTCGTCGAAGCGAAGGGGAACACAGGCGCTAATACAAGGGAGAGGTCATGCCAAAAACCTCCCGCTGACCACCGGCATGACGGGGGGCTAGATGAGGAAACAACAAATACCCGGAATGGAAGGTGACATCATCTACAGCCCCGCGAGGGGGAGAAGTGTTTAGCCGAAAAAGTAGAACAAACACAACACAAAGAAATAAAAGACAACACACTGTCCCGTATATAGCTCTGTAGCACGTTATGCGTGAACAGGGTACCCTGGTCGCCCCCAGGCCCTGGGCTGAGGAGGGCGTCGGAAGGGCGAGTTTGAACGAACACCAAAAACCGACAGTCCTGCGCCTCAGATGGCGGCGTGATTATCCGGACCCTGGCCCGACACTGAGCGGGGGCGTCGGCAGGACTGAAAAAAAATGGTAAGAACCGTCCCACATCCAGACAAAAAGCTCGAAATCCCACAAACAAGCCAAGGACAAGAACTCCAAACCTCATAATCCGAGAAAAAAGAGGAAAACTCTCGAGGAGCGGCGGCGGCTTGAAAGCCAACTAGCCACACGGTCGCATCTCGAGGGTCATCTACGCTACGTTGAATCCCCGGCGGGAAGACGATATCGACGTAGATCTGTAGATACCAAGAGCCTCGTACGGTCCCCGTCGAAGTCGTGTAGCGCGCCGGAGGGAGAAGAAGCTTAATCAGCTTCGGGTCGACCGAAAATCGGATCAGATATACCCCGCCTTCAGTCGTACTCGCGCTGATTTGCCCAAGCCACGACAACCCATCATCGTTCTTGTACCAAACGTGGGCTCCCTGAGGGAGTACTGTGTCGCGGAGGCGGCGAATCCACTCTGATGCGCGTGACGCGAGCGGAGCTGGGCGCCAAAAATGGTTGACGTTGTTCAGAGAAAGCTTACGCTGTGCCGCACCGATGCGCATTCGGCGGTAAAGCGAAGCGATTGGTTTGGCGGGGTTGGTCCGGGCTGCCGGCCGACTAACGTAAGATGCGGTTTCGAGAGTGTTTGAGGTCCGTTTCCCACTCCTAGGCTGGTCCAGAGAGTCCCAGCCAATAAGTTTCGTTTATCACCGAGATGACGCCACCGCGGGTCATGGACGAGTGGTCGTCGCTTGTATGTAGGCGACCTTTATTTGTCAGCTCCTGATTGTCCGAAAGGAAGGAACGCTTGTGCGAAGGGTAACATGACAACAAGTCGGGTGACTGGGACGGTGGCCGGCCGATGGTGGCGTAGCGCACCTCGGCATGGCACGTAAGCGCACTCTGGTGTTCTCGCTCCCAGTCGGCATGCGAAAATCGCGTAATGAAATCAGCGGGCTTCAGTTCATGAATGCCGTCATGGGCGTCCAACTTTGTAGGTGCATTTTGGCGTGTCGCCAGGAGTGGGCGGAGGTCGTAGTATAGGAGTCCCAGTAGGCTCCGCGCGGTCACGGCCGGACGGGATCAGCACCGCGGGGACCGGAGAGGCGGCAGGAGCAGGGATCGCGACGGTTGACGGGGTCGGCCGCGGCCGTGGGACTCGCGGCAGGGTGTTGACACTCCGGGCAGATGGTCGAGGGACCCCGCCGGGCCCGAATCCATAATCTACAGCGGAGGTGTATTACCGGTTGCTGTCGCTGTTCGTCGGCGCGTCGTCGACGACGGAGGGGCTGGATTGCCAAACAAGGTAGAGACGGACACGGTCAAACCCGTGGTTGCGGCGGAGTCCGTCTCCTGTGTAGAACTCCTTGATAGAGGAATCGGCTGTGCGATGGGCGTCGCTGCAGCCAGGGTTTCTGCGGAGCCCGTGCCGCCCTCGATGGGTATGGAAAAAACCGAAGCGAAAACGGTGTCAGCGGCAGGCGAAATCAACCCGCGGCCGGTACAGCCTTCGGTAGTGGCGACGGAGGCAAAAACACGAGCGACGAATCTCCCCGGGGAAGCAGAAAGGCCGTCAATCCTTATACGTGGCTCGTGTGTATGCGAAAATCGTGAAATGCGGTAGAGGTGAGAGGGACCCCACCCACGACAGCATGTTCAGTGCGGGGCACGAGCCCACCCAAGACAGTGATTTCGGCGAGGGGCACGAGTCCACCCAAGTCAGTGCTTTCGGTGCCGGGCACAAGTCCGCCCAAAGCAGTGCTTTCGGTGCGGGGCACGAGCCCACCCAAAGCAGTGCTTTCGGTGTGGAGCACAAGCCCACCCAAACCAACCCCTGTGATTGGCGAGGAGGGAGCGCGCAGCCCGCCGGTCCGTAGGAGGTAGATACCGCTATCTCCAACGGGGTTGGGGTTTTTCAACCCCACGGGGTTGAAGGTTGTCAAGTCACTGCGGTCGTACTCCGTAGCAGGGTATGGCAAGCGGGCCAGAAAAACCGGCGATGCCGTTGGCGCTGCCTTTACGGTACTCGAGTGTGCAATCGAACGCGGTGACGAACTCAAGCTACCGCTGGACTCGTGCATCGAGGGTCCCCACTTTGCCAATGCTCTCCTGTGCCTTGTGGCCGGAGGATATGCGGAACTTTGCTCCCCAAGAGGTACCCTCGAAGGCGTTTGGGAGCCCAAACAATGCTGCTGGTCCCCAAATCTAGAGGAGTCCAGTGCCTCTCCGAGTCGAGCTTGGCTCGATTGATATACGGGATTTTCATAGTGAACGAAACGTCGTTCAGCGTCACAGTACCCTCGGCGAAACAGGGGCCGTGTTCTGACAGCGCAAGGTGAGGAACGACGCCAGAAGCTATCTCCACAACTTCACGGCTTTTACTCGGCCAGCGCGTCCGAGAAATAGGTCGGAAACTCCAAAAAGGGTGACCTTTGCGAGCGCTGGCCGCTGTTAACGACCCGGCCGCGGCGCGGACGAGATTTCTTGGTTCCTGCATTCGTAGTGCAGGTGCAGAACCGACTAGTGGAGGCCGGGTGCGCCAACTGACCTGGGTCGCGAATAGGTTCGCGAACGACAGAAAATGCCTCACCGATAATTTTTTACCTCTTCACTGGCATGGGTCGTCGGCCCTAGGATCATCCGCTCGGAGACCAATGCCCCACACTGGGTCCAGAGGGCTGGCTGCAGCCAGAAGCTTGTTGTCAGAGCTCAAAAGGTGATTTTCATGGCTGGATTCTAATTGAATTTGATGTAGGTGCCAAATAACTCGGCGTGTTGCCTCTCCCTGCCCCTAACAGCGGAGTCAAAGTTGTGCACGCCTCGACCGATGCGTTTGTGAGTGCTTGGTTCAGGCGACGGCATTATGAGCTCCACTGCTCGATGGCCTTCAAAAAGACTGACCTTTTCGGCCATCATATACTGCTCCGCGCAAGAATATGACACGTCGTCCACGCCAAATGACGAAGGGGACCACGGTGAAAAATAAGTTGGGGGCTGCCAGAACAACACCACTTGTGGAGTGTTTGAGAGAATAGTCAAAAGCCGTGTTGGAATGTGGGCCTGCAATGTCCCCGTCCGGGAACACCAGGCCTCGACACGTTGGGCCTGTGGTGTCCTCTTGCGGCAACACCAGGCCTCGGGAGCACCATGCGAATCCGAACCCGCCGTTTCTCGCCTTGGGTCCTCTTCGCTCGTTGGCGGAAAAAGCAAGAATCCGCTCTAACTGCGCCCGAAAAATGGTCAAAAACCGACGGTGCCAACCCGTCGGTAGCCTCGTTGGACATTTGGGTCTGCAATGCCCCCCTCTGGGAACACCAGTCCTCGGCTCTTTGGGCCTGTAGTATCCCCTTGCGGGAACACCAGGCCTCGGGAGCATGATAAGAGTCCGAACCCGCGGTTCCTCGCCTCGGGTCCTCCTCACTCGCTGGCGGAAACTCTTAAGAAGCCCCCCTCATTGCGCCCGAAAAAGAGTCCAACACTGACGGTGCCAACCCGTCGGTAGCCTCGTAGGGCATTTGGGTCTGCAATGTCCCCCTCTGAGAACGCCAGTCCTCGGCACTTTGGGCCTGTAGTGTCCCCCTCAGGAACACCAGGCCTCGGGAGCACGACTCGAGTCCGAATCCAAGGTTTCTCGCGTCGTGACCTCTTCGCTCCTTGGCGAAAAATCGCAAGAAGGTGCTCATACTGCGCCCGAAGGGACAGGGTCTCGGAGCTGTTTCTGCTTGACGAGAGGCGCGATTCTTCCGTAAATTTACGGGAATAGCGTCCAGGTGATCAGGCTGGAGGCCGTGACGTCGCCACTGGCCCGTCGCGCAGTGTCAGATCTAATCGACTATCTGTATGCCCGGCGCAGAGTGGCTAACGTGGAGATTGCTCTCGGTACCCGACGAGGGACCATCAGGCGGAGGAGATAAGAAGATAGAAAAAATGTATATAATAAAGTACCGGAGTCCCGGAGATCACTCTGAACATGCACACCCGAAGACAACTAATAGTGATCACAATATGCACTCAATATGCACTGAGCCAAAGGGGGCTCAACTCGAACATATCGAATATTGGGACCGCCAATCATATCAATAGTTCTCCTCTACCATCTCCGTAGGTTCTATGCAGTCATACACATCATACATCCGACTTGTGCACAGGCATAAACCAATATCCCCCCTGCCTGTGTGCACGTCATGATAACGTTCAACCAAAGCGCACCATCCAAAACCTTGCTTATTCAAATAAAGTACGTGCCTCAAATATCCAATGTCAATTTCAAACCAATACTACCTCTGCTCCAAAAAGCCGATGCTGCTGAAGCAGCTCTTTCTCGTTGTCCATCTGCATAGACCCCATCATCCCTTTTCCCCCATCACACGCCACCACTCCTCCGATCTTAGCCACCATGTTCTTAGATACCATCACTTCTTCGTGCTGATCTCCGCCAACTTCCTCCGGTAGCGACAGCAGGGGAAGCTGCTGCGCTTCCACTGACTGCTGCGGCGGTAGCGGCGCCTGTGGGGATGGCCATGGGGTTGGGGCGGCAGCACCAGGTAGCTGTGGCTGCTGCTGCTTCTGCCGCTGCTGCAGCTCTTCAACTAATGGCTGCACCAAGACCAGCTCGTTCCACCACTGCTGTTCGTTCCCGTCCTTTTTGTCCCAAAAATCAACTCGTCCTGCTTCCTCCTTTGCTCCGTCCCCACAATCTGACACCTCATCCATCACAACCAAAAGATTCCCACTTCTTGTTGCCTTTTGCTGGTTTCCTCGCACCTCGACTTGCTCAAATGGGAGATGTTTCAATTCCTTCGCGGGCAGGAGCAGCGGCGGCGGCGGTGGCAATTGTGGCGGTGGCGGTATTGGCGTTTCTGGCTCTGCCACTTCTGCGTCTTCCAACCTTCCCGGCTCGGGTTGGTTTGTGTTAATTTCCTCCGATCGTTTTTCCTCCAACGACCACGCTATTATTACTGAAGCCATTATTTTAAATAGCTCTTGCTGCTGCTCATAGATTCCTTGCCTTTGTTGCCATTTCAATTGGCCGATGATCTTTTGAAGGCTTCCCTCTAGGAATTGTTGAGTCGTCGAGAATGCAGCCTCGTTCCCTTGGGCGTCTGTCAATTCCTCGACTGGCTTCTCTCCGCGGAGGATTGTCTTGTCAAGATCCTGTATTTGGTATGCAGCATGCCAAACCATGGCCTTGTGGGTACCAAGCTGGGTTTCCACCTTGTGGTCTTCGGGGACTGAGAAGTCTACCCAGCAAAATGGTTTCTCCCCATCTCGACTGTAGCCTCCGCAAAGGCTGTTGCAGTAGATGACAACCATCCTCGTCTCGAGCTCCTCAGGGCACTACGACCAAAGGCACAAGTTGTCTTGTCGTACGATCGATGCTAGCATAATCGACTATTTGTGTGCCCGGCGTAGGGTGGCTCACGGGGAAATTGCTCTCGGTACCCGACGAGGGACCATCAGGCGGAGGAGAAGATAACAACATACAAGATATATATATATAAAGTACCCGAGTTCCGGAGACCACTCTGAACATGCACACCCGAAGACAACTAACAGTGAACACAATACGCACTCAACATGCACTGAGTCAAAGGGGGCTCAACTCGAACATATCGAATATTGGGACCGCCAATCATATCAACAGTTCTACTCTACCATCTCCGTAGATTATATGCAGTCACACACATCAAACATCAGACTTGTGCACAGGCATACACCAACAGGACCTTCTTCCTGTACCAATGGGGCAGACGTAGCCTGAAGCACGTGGGTTAGCGTGATAGAAGACGAAGCACGGCCCGTAGACCCTGTGGGCGTCTTCAGGAGGGGGGTCGGGCAGGTGGCAATATTTTTTCAGTCCTGCCGACGACGCCATTTGTGAAGTTGCTTGGAGTGAGACACGGAGTATCCCTACAGGTCGACGAGGTGGACATGCCCACGGGTGTTACTCACTTTCGTAGCTTAAAGCGAGAGAGACCCAGCTTTCATTATTTCCTCGAACCGATGGTGACAATTTGGACGGGAGGCACGATTCTCTCGGTCTCCTGACTATCCCGAATAGAAGACGCCAAGCTATTGTACTGGTACTCCTAGTGGGGCATGCGTCGTTGGTCGGTGTTGGGAAGCGTGCTCCTCATGGGTTCCGGTGCCCTCGTTTGGTCTCTCCTCAGGGCTCGCTGGATAATCTCAAAAGCTTATACATCATTTCCTCTATATTGAATACTAAAAGACAGACATAGCAGGGCTGCAGGGTAACGCAGGGTAGAGCAGGGTAGAGCAGGTAGAGCAGGTAGTGAGATGTGGGGCGTCCTGCTTGTCCCATCATCGTCACCTACATTACTCCCCATCTATGGTGGCCTTGACATGAATGTGACATCTAATGTCACGTGGTTTCACCTCAACCATGACATGGTTTCACGTCGAATCTATAAACTATTCTTCTACGGAGGGCACTCCATTACACTGTAATACCAACGCGGCCAATTTCCTATCGACTCAGGTAATTGCCGGCCCTTCAAGGCCGTACCTTAACAGTAACATACTATAATATAGTGACTAGTGACCAGCTGCTATATAGTAGTGCTATATTATAGTGACTGTCGTTTACCGTTTCAATGGTCAAACTTAGTATTCTTGATAGATTTAACATAGTAGTTATACCTAGTAGTTATACTTACTGGCCCGAATCGCTATCCTAGGAGGTAGGTGGCCGCCACGGACTACCGAACAAACAGCGAGGGGACAAGATACATACGCAAAAAAAGTAATAATGTAAAAGAAATGGAAGAAACACAATGAGTGACCAAGTGTTGGAGGTGTCACTATTGGGAGTAGGAGCGGCGTGCGCCCTCTCGAAAGGGAGTACGTGGTCAATGGTCAGATCACCAAGGCAAGCAAACGAATGAGTACGCCCCGCCCCCCCGTACAGCACTGTATACGGCGACGACACAGCGACGACTGATTGCCGGCTCGTCCGAAACAAAATCGTCGTTTCGCGGGTACAATACAGTACATTCATTCGGTCGCCGTCTATCTGTGCCTTTCCTCCTCGCCCGGAGTCGTATAATAATAGGCAATCACTTTTAGACTTGGTGGATATTTTTCAGCCTTGGTGCCCAGGTCTGTTGCCATTATTTTCTGGGGGAGTGTATGATATCATGCGAGAGTACCAGGTATATTATTTGACTTTTCGTGGGCTTTCATGGCAGTCCGAATGCCGCGCCATGGCACTGCCATATGTGGTCCATAACATTTTCTGCACAGTAGTCCCATGGGAAGATGATATTTCATGGGCGTTCATTGGCTTTCACGAACAAGAGCTGGGCTTTCATGGCAATGCCATGGCAATGCCATGGCAATGCCATGGGCTATCGTCACGGTATTATACCACGGATTTTCATGGCACCGGCTGCCATGTCATGCCATGAAAACTGAAAAAAAACAAATGGCAGTGCCATGGCAGCACCTTGAGACTGCCAATGGGTTGCTATGACACACCCCTGGGCATTTCCGACCCTAACCCCTAGAAACAAACCTTTTGTGGGGCTGACATATAGTCTATATGGAGGTCTGCCAACGTTCATGGCGGCAGTGCCGAAAGATGGCTTTGTCATGACAGCCCCATGGCCCATGGCAGTTTGTGGGGGGCATGGCAGTCACTCCCAGTGCCAACGAGACTAACTCAAAAACCCATACAACATACCAGTGTTAAATTAAAGGTGGGCGACACAGAGTGCCCCCTGCAGGTCTGCCAATTGAGCAGGTCCTCGGAGAGTACTCACTTTCGTTCCTTCGTAGAGATGTAGCTTCATTCGTTTCCACCAGAGCCCGGGATAGCTTCTGAGATCGGACGCACGTGCCTCCGATCTACTTCCTAACTTTCCGGATATAAAACGTCAACCTTATCATACGAAACCCATCCAAATGATCTCAAATTCGGATACTTACAGGCCTTTCGAGGCCGTATCTTAACACTAGCCCACCCTGATGAGTCGCATATGCAGAAATATGGAAGATTCGGGGAAACTCCGGTTCTACGAACTAGACCATGCGTTGAAGGTGCGGCTCCTCAAAACCCACTCCCACACCTCTAACGGTCTGGCTATGGAGCCAGGAACATGCGAAGAACAGCAGTTGAAAGAAACGGAGACCCTACAACAAGGCAATAGTCACCCATCAAAAACCTGCCGCATGCCGTCGGTGTGGCGGGGGGGGGCAGAAAAGGCAATCTGCCGCATGCCTCCGGTGTGGCGGGGGGGGCAGGAAAGGCTCTAAGGCAAACCAACCACAGAAAAGGTACTATGGCGAGGCGAGCCCTCGTCGATATGGAGGGGAACACAGGCGCTAACACAAGGGAGAAGTCATGCGAAAAACCTGCCGCGCGCCATCGACAAGGCGGGGGGTTAGACGAGGAAACGACAAATACCCGGGATGGAAGGTGGCAACACCTACAGCCCTGCTAGGGGAGGAAGTGTTTAGACGAAAAAAACAAAACCGAAAAATTACAACACATAAAAGATAAAGAATGACACACAGACCCGTACATAGCCCTGTACCACGTTACGCGCGAACAGGGTACCCTGGTCGCCCCCCGGCTCTGGGCTGAGGAGGGCGTCGGCAGGCGAAATTGAACAATGACGAAAAAGCGACAGCCCTGCGCCTGAGATAGCAGCGTTTTATCCAAACCCTTGCCCGGCACTGAGCAGGGGGTTCGGCAGGACAGAAAAAAAACTTATGGAAGAACCGCTCCAAAACCCGACGAAGACTCTCAGGACACTACGAACAACCCAAAGACAAAGAGGCAAAACTCATAACTAAAAAAAAATGAAGAACTATCGAGGAGCGGTGGTGGCTTGGAAGTCAACTGGCCACGGCCGCGCCTCGAGATTCGTCTACGTTACGTTGGATTCCCCGAGGAAACGCACTGGCGATGTGAACTTGCAAGCACCAAGAACCTCGTACGGCTCCCGTTGAAGTCGTGTAGCGCGCCGGGGGAAGAGGAAGTTTAATCGGTCCCGGGTCGTCCAGAAAGCGGACCAGGTATAACTTGTCCTCGGTAGTGCTTGCGCTGATTTTTCCAAGTCACCATAATCCATCGTCTCCCTTGTACCAAAAGTGGGCTCCCTTAGGGAGTACTGTGTCGTGGCAGCGACGGAGCCAATCGGCGCGGGGAACACAAGCGTAGCCCGGCGCTAGGAAACGTTCCCCCGTTGTTGCGGGAGAGCTCACGCTGTGCCGCCCCGATCCGCATTCGGCGGTAGAGGCGGTTGGTTTGGCGGTGCTGGTCCGGGGTTCCGGCCCAATAACGCAAGATGTGGGAGCGGGAGGGGTGAAGGTCTATTTCCCGCTCCCAGGGGGGTTCGGAGAGTCCCGCCCAATGCGTCTTGTATAGCACCGCGATGACGCCACCTCGCCCCCGTACCGACTGATGACCAGTGATCTGCTCCACCTCCAGCCGTTGTAGGGGAGTCGAAGCGTCGTCTTGAGTGACGTGGTACGGCGACGACTTCTTGGAAAATTTGTTGAGCACATACTGTGTCAGCCCCGCCGGTAGGTATTTGGGCATGTTCCCGCTGTCGTGGGGGTTGGCACAGGGTTTCCAGCGCTCGATGGCTACACCCCGACGAGCGTCCGAACCAGGCAGGTCGGAAGGGAGATCCAAATAAAGGAGGTTGCTCCCGAGCGGCGAGCCGTCCGGGGTCTCGGCGGCGGAGCAGGGACCGACGGCCAGGACCTTGTATGGGCCCGTCCAGTTAAGCGCAAGTTTGGCCTTGAGTACCTTGGCGTCGATGTTCGCCTTCCCACCCTGGCGGATGGTAGAGGCAGGATTGTATACCCATGCCCAACCACCCACAGTGAAGTTGGGTGCTGAACGCAGCGCGTCGGCAAGGGCGGAGTTTCTGCGGTCAACACGGGAAACGGTGAGGGCGTGGTGTGCGCGGACAATGTCGTTCGCGCGCTTTTGCCGGTCGGTGGCCAAATCGCAATAGGCCAGGTGGTCACGGGCCAGATTCTGGTGTCCCACGACACCTGTGCGGTCGAAAACCGTCAGGGGGAGCCGTGGGAGTCTGCCCATGTGGACCTCATTGGGCGCCAAACCCGTCGCCGCGCTGACAGAGTTGTTGTAAGCAAATTCTACGTGGGGCAGATGCAAGTCCCAATCGTCTTGTCGCTCGTTGACGACCATAGCCAGCATTTTGTGCCATAGTGTGATTTACCCGCTCAACGCCCCCGTTACAGTTGGGATGATAGGAGCTTGTAGCAAGCTTGTGTACACCCAACAGCTGACATACAGCCTGTGAAAGCTTGGAGCAGAACTGCAGTCCGTTGTCCGAGAGTATGGTGCGCGGGCACCCCCACAAGGGGATGTATTGGTTCACCAGAATATTGGCTGTACCCTCCGCGGTGAACTCAGCGGCAGTGACGGGGAACATGTCGGCCCGACGACTGAAGCGATCGGTGAACAGCAGGATGTAGGAGTTGCCTCGTGGTGTGACCGGAAGGGGGCCGAAGTAGCCAACACTGACGGCGATACCTGGACCTTCCGGCAGAGGCATTGTGATGATGGGCCAGCGGACAGCCAGCCGTGGGGTTTTCCGCGCTTGGCACTTCAAGCAGTGGCGAAGCCACCACCGGGTGCACACACTCATGCCAATCCACCAATAAAAACGCTCCAGCATGCGCAACGTGCGCGTGGTGCCAAGGTGACAGGAGGTCGTTGAGTGACAAGCTTGCATGATCCAAGGGTGCATGAGCAGGGGAACGTAGATGCGAACTGGCTCGTCGTTTAGCAAGCAAGCAGCTCGCCCCACAGAGTTCGGTTTGTCAGAGCTTGTTGGCGGGAGTGTCGGGTTACGGACGAGTAGGACGATGTCGTCGTCGGTTGTATGTAGTCGACCCTTACCCGCCAGCTCCTTGAGGTCTGAGAGGGATGGACGCTTGTGCGAGAGGTAGCACGCCAAAAAGTCGGGCGGCAGGATCGATGGCCGGCCGGTAGAAACGTAACGCATCATGGCGTGGCACGTCGGCTCAGCGTGCTGCTCTCGCTTCCAATCGTCATGTGAATAACGCGCAACGGAATCAGCGAACCGCAATTCAGCAGCGTCGCCGAGGGCGTCCGACCTTGTATGTGCAGTCGGCGCGTCACCAGGAGAAGGCGTGAGCCGTGAGAGAGGAGTTCCCAAATAGGCTCTGCGTGGTCGCGGTCGGACGGTAGTGGCACCGTGCGGACCGGCGAGGCGGCAAGAGCAGGGGTCGCGGCGGTCGACGGCGTCGGCCGCGGCCGTGGGACTCGCGGCGGGGTTGTACCTCGTCTGGAAGATGGCCGAGGGGCCCCGCCGGGCCCGAATCCATAATCTACAGCGGAGGTGCATTACCCGTTGCTGTTGCTGTTCGTCGGCGCGTCGTCGACGACGGAGGGGCTGGAACGCCAAGAAAGGCGGAGACGGACACAGTCGAACCGGTGGTCGCGGCGGGGGCCGTCTCCTGTGTAGAATTCCGGAATAGATAAGTCGGCTGTGCGATGGGCGTCGCTGCAGCCAGGGCTTGGAGCCCGTGCCGCCCTCGATGAGTATGGCAAAAACCGAAGCGAAAACGGTGTCAGCGGCTGGCGAAATCAACCCGCGGCCGATACAGCCTCCGGTAGTGGCGACGGAGGCAGGAACACGAGCGATGAATCTCCCTGGGGAATCAGAAAGGCCGAAAATCCTTGTACGTGGCTCGTGTGTGCGAAAATCGTGAAATGTGGTAGAGGTGACAGGGAGCCCACCCAAGGCATCATGTCCAGTGCGCGGCACGAGCCCACCCAAGACAGTGCTTTAGGCGAAGGGTTCGAGTCCATCCAAAGCAGTGCTTTCGGTGTGGGGCACGAGCCCACCCAAGACAGTGCTTTTGGCGAGGGGCGCGAGTCCACCCGAACCGACTCCTGAGTCCGGCGAGGAGGGAGCGCGCAGCCCGCGGGTCCGTAGGAGGTAGATACCGCTATCTCCAACGGGGTTGGGGCTTGTCAACCCCACGAGGTTGAACTTTGTCAAGCCACTGTGGCCATACTTCGTAGCAGGCTCTGGAAAACGGGCCGGAAAAATCGGCGATGCCGTTGGCGCTGCCTATGCCGTACTCGAGTGTGCAATCGAACGCGGTGACGAACTCAAGCTACCGCTGGACTCGTGCATTGAGGGTCCCCACTTTGCCAATGCTCTCCTATGTCTTGTGGCCGGAGGATATGCGGAACTTTGTTCCCCTCAGTACCCTCGGAGGCGTTTGGGAGCCCAAGCAATGCTGCCGGTCCCCAAATCTAGAGGAGTCCAGTGCCTCTCCGAGTCGAGCGTTGCTCGACTGATATACGCGATTTTCATAGTGAACGAAACGTCGTCCAGCGTCACAGTACCCTCGACGAAACAGGGGCAGCGCTCTGACATCGCAAGGTCAGGGCCGACGCTAGAAGCTATCTCCACAACTTCACGGCTTTTCATTGGCCAACGCGCCTGAGAAATAGGTCGGAAACGCCGAAGGGGAAGCTTTGCGAGCGCTGGCCGCTGTTAACCGCCCGGTCGCGGCGCGGACGAGATTTCTTGGTTCCTGCATTCGAAGTGCAGGTGCGGAATCGACTAGGGGAGGCCGGGTGCGCCGACCCGGTCTCATTGTCGCGAATGTCCTCGCGAACGGCACAAAATGCCTCACCGAGCAAGTTTTTCCTCTCCCCTGGCATGGGTTGTTGGCCCTGGGACCATCCGCCCGGAGACCAATGCCCCACACTGGGTCCAGAGGGCTGGATTCAGCCAGAAGCTTGTTGTCAGAGCTCAAAAGGTTATTTTTTTGTGGATGCATTCTGCGTGAATTTGGAGTAGGTGCCAGATAACACGGCGTTTTGCTTCTCCCTGTGCCCAACACCGGAGTCAAAGTTGCGCACGCCTCGACCGATGCGTTTGCGTGTGCTTGGACCAGGCGACGACATGATGAGCCCCACCGCTTGATGGTCTTGGAAAAGCTTGGTCTTTTCGGCCATCATGTACTGCTCCGCGCAAGAATATGGTACGTCGTCCACAGCGAACGACGAAGGGGACCACGGTGGAAAATGGGATGGGGGCTGCCAGAATAACACCACTTGTGGAGTATTCGAGAGAAGAGTCAAAGCCGTGTTGGAATTCGGGTCTGCAATGTCCCCGTCCGGGAACACAGGGCCACGGGAGCACGACACGAATCCGAACCCGTGGTATCTCGCCTCGGGTCTTTCTTCGCTCGTTGGCG
This sequence comes from Undaria pinnatifida, assembly GCA_012845835.1. Taxonomy (NCBI): domain Eukaryota; class Phaeophyceae; order Laminariales; family Alariaceae; genus Undaria; species Undaria pinnatifida. The sequence goes on from JABAKD010000027.1 coordinate 16,019,176, forward strand.
GAAAAGTGCGAGAATCCGCTCTGAATGCGCCCGAAAAATGGTCAAAAACCGACGGTGCCAACCCGTCGGTAGCCTCGTTGGACATTTGTGGGTCTGCAATGTCCCCTTCTGGGGACACCAGTACTCGGCTCTTTGGGTCTGTAATGTCCCCTTGCGGGAGCACCAGGCCACGGGAGCATGATAAGAGTCCGAACATGGGGTTTCTCGCCTCGGGTCCTCCTCACTCGCTGGCGGAAACTCGGGAGAAGCCGCCCATGCTTCACCCGAGAAAGAGTTCAACACCGACGGTGCCAACCCGTCGGTAGCTTCGTTGAGCATTGGGGTCTGCGATGTCCCCCTCTGGGAACACTAGTCCTAGGCTCTTTGGGCCTGTAGTGTCCCCCTCAGGAACACCAGGCCTCGGGAGCACGACGCGAGTCCGAACCCACGGTTTCTCGCGTCGTGGCCTCTTCGCTCTTCGGCGTATAATCGCAAGAAAACTGCTCTAACTGCGCCCGAAGGGGCAGGGGCTCCGAGCTGTTTTTGCTTGACGAAAGCCGCGATTCTTCCGTAAATTTACGGGAATAGCGTCCAGCTGATCAGGCTGGAGGCCGTGGAGTCACCACTGGCCCGTCGCGCAGTGTCGGATCTTCTTCCTGTGCCACTGGGGCAGACGTAGCCTGAAACACGTAGGTTAGCGTGTTAAAAGACGAAGCAGGGTCCGTAGACCCTGTGGGCGTCTTCTGGAGCGGGGCTCGGGGGAGTGGCAATAATGTTTTTACCCGAAGAGGCTCTTTTCCGTTATGCCTCTTGGAGAAGGGAGACGAGGTATCTAATCTTGTCGACTCCTCCTTGATGGAAAAAAAAGGACAGAGCGCCCGCTGTTACCGCGAGCAAACACCGGATCGAGCCTCGCAAAATATCTCGGTGTTTTTGTGTTGGCCTTCCCACACCTAAAATCGACCGGCACCTCGTGGTCAGAAAAAAAAGTGTTTCGAGGGTCGACCGTCCCACACCTCAAACCGACCGCCACCGCCTGGTCAGAGAGAGGGGGGGATGAACACTTACGCGTAAAAAGGCGACGCGCCGTCACCGCAGCTATATTGTTGCGCGACGCGTGCCTGGGGGGGGAGCGCGCAAAGCGCAGGCTCCCGTGCCATGGTTGATGGGGGCGGCGTTTGGAGTGCGTACCCCCATTGCTGAGTTTATGCCGCGGCTGAGGGAACCGGTGCTGGAAGCGCGGTTCCCGTCGCCGAACTCAGACCATGACCGAGGGGAACGTCGCTGAAAGCGCGCGTTCTCGCCGTCGAAAAAGAAAGAAAGAAAGAAAAAATTACCTGGCTGGAGGAAACCACGCTTGAAGGCGCTAGTTCCCGACGGCGGTACTACGCCGTGAGAATCGTCCGCAGACGGCGTAGGAGCCCGTGGGCTGTTGAAAGAGGCTATCTGCGCTGCGTTACTGGACAGGCTAGCGACAGAACACGTGCATCTTCTGAAACCAAAATAGGTACCCCCCGACAGTGTTGTCGACGGTGCCGTACCGCCGTCGAGCTGTCGATTGCCGTTACGGAATGTGCCAGGTTGGCGCGCGAGTGTATTTTCGCCCGGGTTGTGGGCGGCTCCAAAGCGCATTCCAGGAGCAGGAGCGGGGGCAGAAGGGGCGGGCGAGCGCAGGATACCACCATGGTGATCCGACGTGTATGTGGTATCGTTGTGACAGTTTACCTGGCCCTGATCCTCGAAGATGGCGACGATTGACCTGAAAGATGGCGACGATTTTTCTTGTGGTTGTTCGGGCGAGAAGTTTTTTCGTCTCGGCGGTAGCAGACCATGCGTGTTTGTCAACGTCGGTGTGCGTCATCGTCGCCAAGTTGGCCAAGTTTAGGGTTCAACCAGCCACTCGCAGTAATGAAAGGATGCCTACAATGCTTGAAGGAATGGTCGTCTTCGTGGCAGTTGAGGCAAAGCTCCCGGTTTTCTCGGAGGGCATCAGCGCGAAGTGAAAGGAGGCCGCTCCAAAGGGGAGGGTCGTCTGTCTTAAACGAGGCCTTAACGGCGAAAACTTCTGCATAATGATGCTCTTCTAGTGGCCAGCATTTTGATGTGTGGTCAAGCCAAGGGTCAGATGAATCATCGATGGGCATGACAGTTGAATGATGGCTCGATCCCGTCTGCCACGAAAGCAACTGGGACGGCACTCGGCCCTGGCCGCGCCCATGATCGGCGGGCCGGGGCCCCGACGGGGCGCATGACCGCGCTCCCTTCGAAGAAACAGGGAGAGAAAAAAAAAAGTTTCGCCGTTGACGGCAGATGTCTTATTAGTCACTAAAAGCCCACCACATAGCATCCAACGAGGCGTATGGCCGCGGGTCCGTTGCCTTCGAACCAGGGTACAAAGCCGGCAGGAGAGCCGGAAATTGCTCATTCGCCGCCACCCGAACCACCTCCAACACCACATCCGTCCCCGGAGACAAAACACGCTCACTCCCCGTAGCTGTCGGCATAAGTACGCGGAACTCCCCACTGAAATCAGAAAAAGGCTTGCCGTAACACATTCCAAAAGTGTGCAACTTAGTGTAGCCCTTCTCCGTGTCAACCCCGTCGAAATGCGTCAAAGGCAGACGCAACAGGAGGGTGAAAGCCTCAGGCCCAGATGCTCCTCCTGCCATGGCTCTTGACACCTCTTGCCTGCTACCACGGCCGCCTCGCTGTGGTCGTTCGTGCTCGAGAACGAAGACGAGCGGGAGGAGGTTGACGAGCCGTCCCACGCTGAACGTTCCTCTCGCGCCATTCGTCCGCCAGAGCTGCGGCCACTGTCCGGGTTCTTGGACCAAAGTTGCCCCCTCGGCGGCGCCCTCAGGCACACCAGCACCCGATGCGCTGTCACCCCCGCGGTGGTGGTGGTGGTTGCCACCCCCACCATTTTTGCCGCCACCCCCACGGTTGCGGTCCCCGCGGTCGCGACTGTCGCTGCGTCGCTGTTTCCCCCGGTTTCCTTCTGCCAACTCTTCCTCCGGGGTTCGGCCAAAAGACAGGGTCGGGGCGGCTCTCGTCTGTCTAGCATAGGGCGTACAATCCGCGCGAGTCAAGGCCGCTTCCACTGAAAGGACATCCGCTTGCCACGACGCCGGCCTCTCTGGCGAGAGAAGGGTGCAGGCCGTTTCCACCGCCGCGGTCGCCAACGCTGAGGAGAAGTCTACCTTCGGTGCAGACGCCATGCACGCGACGATGCCCTTGAATAAGGCGTCGTTCCCGGGTCGTGGTCGCTGGGATGCGACGCCCTGCGGGCGCGACGAAGGCGAGGGGGTCAAGGTAGCTCCCGCCGCAGCCGACGCAACTGATCTGATTGGGTGAGGGCTTGTTGCGCCCTCTTCGCTACCAGGGACGCCTCCCGCGCAGCGTTTTTCGCCTGCTCAATATCTTCGTCAAACCGACGTCGGCGTGCTATCGTCTGGTTGGCGTCGTCGAGCGCCCGCCGGGCCCGCGCCGCCGCGTATGCCAAGTCCCAGGGGGCGGCATGGGCGCCCCGGTCCCGGGAGCTCTGGGGGTGGCGCTCTGTCGAGCGCGGAGAGCCCAGGTGGCGGCGGTGGTGCCCTGTCGAGCGCGGGGGGGGGCAGCTGGTGCTCCCCCGGGGCTGGCGAGAGCTGGCGTCGAGACGCCCCCGAGTCCGGTGGGGGTTGGTCCGTCTTCTTCTCAGCGCGAACCGGCGAGTCGACCCTCTTGGTTGGTGGGAACGGGTGGAGGTATGGTGCTCCGTCTTCTGTCTCGTCACCGGAACCCGCCTGCGGTGGTTCCCCCCGTGTCGAGTCGCGGGATCTCAAGCGAGCTCTCCCTACTCTTACCAACAATACGGTATTATCGTGGGGGTGTTATTGCCACCAAGACTATCTATGATCTTGTAGTATTAGTGTTGTAATGTATTTATAATGTACTAATACTTCATGGCGCAGTGGTTAGAAGGCTCATGCTCAAGATCCTGTGGCTATCCATGGCGGTGCAGTGCCGTGTAGAAGCGCAGGGTTATTAGCGGGTGTCATATGCCAATGGCGTGGTGGCAACGTATGGGAGTTAGTGAAGAAGTGTAATACAAATATTTTATAAAAATTGAAAAACGTCAGCTGTGAGTACGGCCGATTGAATGATTGAAACTGAACTTTGCAAGCCGCGTGGTACATCTATGGAGTCGCTAAAATACACAGTCAGTACGTAGTTGCACAAAATTTACGGAAGGAAGGTCGTTCGCGCGTGTTATATATTTGATCCAAATGAAAGATATAGGTCGAATATTAAAAAAAAACACCGCGGCGTGCAGGTAACCCGTCACGGCAGTGTGTCCTTCTGGAGTGCCGTGGCACGTGGACCTGCACGCGCCGTAGCAGGCAGTGCAGTGCCGTGGTCAAGTGCCATGGTATATATACCATGTGCGCGGTGCCATGGCGATCCCATGTCATCGCACAATGAAGACTAAAGTGTCAGAGCGCAATGCCATGGACAAAATAAAATCATGTGCACCGTTGAGGCACTAGCTGATGATATCTAGCTTCGGCTATGGAAGTTCGGGTGGGAATTAATTGCGTGATGGACGAGTTGGTGCAAGATAAATAGAGCAGGGGCCTGTACTGAAGAGACGCCTGCGATGCTCTCTCCGAATCAGGACACAGCACAACTGGGGTAGTGCACCACTGTACCGTCCCTGGTGCGCAGTACCAGCCGCGGCCAGAACGAGCGGGGCGGCACCACGCCCTGCAGAATAGAGGTCCGTGAGCTCTTCGTACGAACGACACGTCATAAGTCTTGATGAATGCCAATAAATTATACTTGAAAAAATGAAAAACGTCAGCTGTGAGTACGACCAACTAAATGGTTGAAACTCAACTTTTCAAGCTGCGTGGTACACACTAGATCCTGTGTTTCATTTATGATGTATATGGTGTTTAAAAAATATATATTTAAAAGATGAAAAAGGTCAGCTGTGATGAGAGTACGACCGGTTGAATGGTTGAAAATTATTGTCAAACAGCTACTACAAGACTGCGAGTGTATAACATGTATGTGTGATATAGTCTATGCGTGTACCACCTTTAGTTTCTTTGTGTTTTTCCTTGGGGTATTCCTCAGCTCCAGAGTGACTGGAGCCTGTCCTCCTGTGACCGCGGCGGACTTGATTATGCGAGTTGTTAATGTAACAACAACGCAACAACAACAACAACAACAACAACAACAACAACAACAACAACAACAACAACAACAACAACAACAACAACAACAACAACAACAACAACTTAACGACAACAACAACAACAACAACAACAACAACAACAACAACAACAACAACAACAACGTACGACACACATAGTATCCCAACAATTAATATTAATAATAGATTGATGCTGTGCTCGCATAGACTATTCTTTTCCGAGCTTTGGCTCTCCTTTGCGGTTGGGTTGTTTCTTCGATTTCCCCTTCATTTTGTTTGTTTCATTTTTTGTTTTATTTTTATCTTTGTTTTTATTTGTTTTCTTATTTTGTTTTTTGTTTTTTGTTTTTTGTTTTTGTTTTTGTTTTTGTTTATTTCGTATTTCTCTCTTCCAATGTATTTCTGTTGCTGACGTATGTATGTTGTGCCTGTCGTACCCAGTACTAGGGCATGACATTGCGTTGTCGAATGCATTACGATGCATTATCTCTGTGTCGTGGCTTGTGACCACAGAGCTGATCTTTCTAGGGTGAAGAATCAGTACGGACACTGGGTGTGCTGGATGTCGACGAGTAGAAGAACGGTTTAATGTGAAGAACACACACACACACAGACTATGCCGTCGTCTGTCGTCGTCCACCATCCATCCTGATAGGGGAGTGATAATCTCGCAGACATAGGCGGAATCTAAATCTCGCCCACGGGGACATATAAGAACCATCCCCGGGTTTCCACCTTCATATTACGGTTCGCAGTGTGCGAATTCGCGGGCATCAACGAGGGTGCTGGCACCGCCCCTACAGCACCATGGCCACCGAGATAGGCAGCAATATGACACCTGGACACCCCTGTACACTCAAGGCTCGACTTTCAGCCCCTGAACAAAGCTAGAAATTGGCGAAATCGATGACGATTTGCAGGTGCTGTTTAGGCCGCCACAGCAGCAGTACGTAGTGCAGCCCCACACACGTAGGTGCTGGCGTTGCTCCTACAGCCCCACGACCACCACTACATGCAGCAATATCACACCTAGGCTACATACCCCACACACTGAAGGCCGGACTTCAGCCCCTACGAGTGAGAAATCGTCGAAATCGAGGACGATTTGCACGTGCTGTGGACACCGCGACCGCTGCATGCATGCAGCAGGCAGAAACCCGGGGATGGTTCTTATATGTCCCCGTGGGCGAGGTTTAGATTCCGCCTATGTCTGCGAGATTATCATTCCCCTGATACTATCGTGATCGGAATCAACTAATTTAATCGATGATATCTTCTCTCCGGAGACGGACTACCACCAGCACGTACGTGCCATCGTGTACTCCAGCACCCATCAAGGGCTCTTCTTTGCAAACGACATTTTTCTGAGCGGTTAGTTTTTTGCTCGTTGCCCCCGTTGTGCTGCGCTGTGTGCTTAGGCTAGTCTATGTCTTGTGTTTTTCATCGCACAGATTACTTTATAACTAATTTTCAAGGACGTCAGCCGTGAGTATTGTTTTCCAGTTTTTGTCATGCTGTATGATATATCGTATTTTTTTTAATTTTTGGCAACCTTCATGATTCCATTGCGATTATAATAGAGAGAGTCGACTGCTACTATAATAGTTTAGACTAATTAATAACAATACTAAGCGATCCCGAAGGCGGCCACACGTCATTGCAGGCACTTTGTGTAGGCATTCTGCCAAGTGTCTTCGAATTAGCGTAGGGGAAGACGGCCGGTTTCCGTTTTCGGGATGGATCACAGAGAAGATCAAATGCGACAAATGCGGCGCAACTACTACCGATTGGGCTGCTGTTGACGGTTTCGGATATTTTCACGAGAAGTACGACGAATGAATACGAATAGTTGGCAATGTAACGGTGCTGCTCAGTCCTCGAAGTTCTTCACTATCGGTATTTTGTATTTTGCGTACCAGTAAACCAGTGTCAGTAGTTCGTACGGAAGGTGTGTGGGGTGATAGCACGCCGGTGCTGTGTCATTTGATCATATACGATCGCGCTCGAGGGTCATCTCGAGGGCCATGCCACGACCAGATGAGCAAAAAGAGATCCTGTCGTCTCTTCCGCTTGAGGTGAGACCGTCGCCAATCTTATCTCGCCTCTTTGTGATGCGGCCAACCCCTGTAGGCAAACAGGCGAGAGATGACCGACTCTACAAAGATCGGCAGCAGCAACAATGCCCACGTAGTTGACTGAAATACATAATATACGGCTATCGCTGGCGTCTACTCCTGTGAAAGGAGGGAAATCTTCCGAGTCAAGTGTAGATAGTATCCTTTTTATTGTTTTTTATCCTTCCCCATGATGGAGTGTGATTGTGGATTGCTTCGTTGCCGTGCAGTATGGGTAGCAATAGAGGCTGGCTTGCTTGGTGTCCAACGTCCCACGTGTAGGCGGCGATCTGTTAGTCTGTGGTAGAACCTCTGCTGCTGCTGCTAGCTGCTGCTGTTGCTTCTTCAGCGCTGCGTTGCGTTGATCTCAATAATATCGATTTTGAGATGTTTGAATGAATAGCGAAGCACCTGGTGGTGGTGGGCCATCGGGACGAAGACGATTACAACACGTCTTGTAACGCTCTTCGTATATGAAGCACTCGTACCTGGTGTGTACCGCGTGCAGTGTTGGTACACAGCGGTACTCGTACGAGCACCAGTATCCAGTACCTGTATGTAGGAGACATGTATTTTTGCGACCCACAACCCAACCCCACCTTGCTTGATTTTTGTATTCGGATACTCGTGTACACCTGATACCAGGTACGTAGTACCACGAGCATTTGAGCCCACTTGTTGTGTCGGCATGCACGACACCAGAGGAATAATTTATTTGGTTACTGAACGATCACTGGGCAGGTCCTCCTGTATTTCAACGGGTGGTTCAGCTCATGCTTTTTCTCCCTGGCGATCTGTACGTATGCTTACAAGGCATGGCACTACTACTACCCCAGTGGCGCATTAGCACTTGAAATAAGGTAAGTCGGGTGGGGATGTGGCTATCATGCGTGCTATCGATTGGTTGTTAATAAACACAAAGTACGATACTGTGATTTTTTAGTGGCAGTCGTAGAATTCAGAATACTATCGCGTACAGCAGGCTGACCATTTCCAACGCTGCTCGTGCAAGAGTGGCGGTATCGGCATGCATGGTTGGATGATGAAATATTACCTCGAGCCCTTCTACAAACTAGTACTTGTACACGGCAGGTATATGTTACGTATGATGGGACGATTGGGTGCTTGTAACAACGTAGAGACCTCGTGCTGTACTTCGGCTGTGAAGAAGTAAAAAAAGGTTGTGACCAACCAAACCTGGTGCTTGGCAGTTTCGACGACTCTCACGTCCCCAACTTTATACATGAAAAGATAAATACGTTTGTGTTTGGATTATGGAACGGTTTCTGGCGTACTGTGCATGGTGCGGTGGTATTGCCGTAGTAGATGTGGGTGCAACTCGACGCGAGGTGGTCTCTCGTGTGCAATGGTGCAACTTCTTCCTCGCCTTGCATCGAAATTGTGTGCAATCATTTGGTAGCTGGTATAATAACATTTTATCCATATTCTTGTACGCTTGCTCGTCTCCATCCATATCGGCCGCTTACTTCAGTTACACCGTAGGTTTGTTGTCCACACCCACGTAGATATTGCTACGCCGTACAAGGCCACAAACACGCTGGTACCAGGTACACCACAAGCAAGCTGAACCACAAAGCAAGACCTTCTCCAGTCGCTACGAGCACCAACGCCATAACCTCATCTCAGCTGCAGGCCTGAACGTTTTACCTCCCCTTGTATTTGACATTGATCGTGTTAATACCACAAGCCAGCGTCCCGATGGTTCAATCGTAAGCCACGTAATTGCTGAGGTCAATGTCGTGAGTTCGACCCATCAGGGAGGCTTTTCTTACACAACTGAAAGTTATACAGTAGGCCGAAAGTGCGAGAACAAAAATTGGCGAAATTCGATGCAAAACGACGAGCAGCGGGAGCGCTGAACCCTATGCGCGGTAAAAACGAAGGCACGTAGCGGGGGGGGGAAAGGGGTTATACCTGTGGGCACGGCGTGCCCAGGAGGTCGCAGAAGGTAACACCTCTTACGAGTTGAGCTGGCAAGTTAAAGTGACGATCGTAGTGAATAACTTATGAGCAAAACCTCGTAAGCTGCAGGTTTAGACTAAGTTTTACCTTTCCGCGCCCTGAACACATACTTCTGCGTCCATTGTTTGTATCTAGTCTGATCTTCCTCTACGGCGTGGTGGAGATGATGCGCATTTTTCTGGCGTCCAAGGGGAACAAGGCGGAGCAGATTAACCCTCTTGCCATGTGAGTTTTGTGAGTTTTATCTTGTGGTAGTCCCTCTCGCTGTTCATTGGTTGATACCACCTCTTAGCGTTGGCAGGTCTTATATGAACGGACGTGGGACAAGCTGAACGCACAGATGTTCACGCAAAGCTCATGAATATGATCGAACCTCCGAGAACCATGGAGTGAGGCAAGGGGCATCGCTTGGCAGAGTATCATACGTCAGCAAAATTACCCGCCTTAATAAACTCCCATTCCTCCGCAGGAGCACATTCGTACCCCTACTACAAGAATCCCTGATCAGGTATGGAGCTCCCGAATTTCTCATGGAAAATATCCGTCGTAACTCAGAAAACAAGCTATTAATACACTATCTTCCCTTGCGGCGTTACTGTTTTACACCTAGCCACTTCCTTACTAAAGCTCCACAATAGTGCTGGTAATGCCCGCCGCCGGGTGTCGTTTTCGACGGATTGCTGCTAGAAATAGTGCACTCATTTAGCGTTTTTCTACCTTTGCCCCTCCCAGCATGTGCGCTCACATTGCATCAAAGCTACGGTATTATAACATCATGTATAACAGGTATTATACCTACCTTTCACTCCACGCTTATGAGGGATAAGGCCAGTCTCTTAAGTGGCTCTGATCTTCGTTTTTTTTCGTGATGGGGTGTGACGAACAGTTCCGTGGCGATGCATCTAAGCGAAACCGAACGATGCCATACCTTCCTAACACAGCAGATAAATTATGTAGAGCTCGAGCCTCGTCCGCGAGCGGTTTTGAGCGGATGAAAAATGAGACCCTATTTACAAGCCCCCTATCGGAGCAGGTAGAGTATGGTAGCCTCGTTCATTGTGACGTGATTTCTTTGTATCATCAGTAACAATGCAACGTACATGTGGAAATTATGTGCGTAAGCTTGAAGGAATAGGCGCTTTTCGGACTTCAGAGGTAAATGATGAACGATGAACGATGAACGATGACGAAGCAACAAGCGTTGGTAGGGGTTGTTAGAGCTCTGGTGATGCTTGTATAGTGTCGGACGCCAACGCAAGCAGTCGTACGACACCCGCGTAGCAAAAGGTTTGTCATGGTGGGTGATGGTAGGTGATGATGGTGATGGTGGTCATGATGCACGTCCCCACGATGACAAGACCGTATGTATATCCGGGTTTTGATTGCTGTAGTATAGTATTTAGCCTATAGTATATAGTATATAGTATGTAGTATGTAGTATGTAGTACAAAGTATTAGTATATAGTATATAGTATACACGCGGCTCCGTAAAGTGTACAATAGGTTCAAGGGGAAAATGTAATCCGGGGCTACTTAAGTAGTCTGCGGCGTGATGCTTGTTTTGTCGGACTCCGGCACAAGAAGTAGTACGAGCATGATATATGACGTGCGCGTACATGTGGCACGAACTTCCATATGCTGGACGCGTCCATTTTTTTATCGTTATACATGGGCTCCAAAGGGGAAATTACGCGAATATATTGCATGTTAGAGGAGGAAACAAAGTGCGTTTTTGATGTCTGCGAACCTGGGCTCTTCCTATGCTTCTGCAAGTTCAAAGTTTTCGTGCTGGCGCCTATCGCTTACAATTGCGCTTGTAGTCCATGGCTGAGCGAGGGGAGAATGTTTGTTGGTCGATGCGCCGAAGGTTCTCGTTACCTCTCCAATCTCCATGCCACCTAACTTCGAAACTTTACCTGATGTGTATATGAAGTGGCGGTGTAAGGGCACTATTGCTATTATATTGTACGGTAACGCAAGGACAGCAGGTGGATCAGATCAATTTTAAGCCCAAAGCACAGGTATGACATGGAGTTGGACATGGGGCATATAGGTTCCTTTTATTGGTTTCCCTTTGGTTTTGCTGTCCTTTCTGGGAATGTACTTTGAATTATGTAAGTGATCGACGCTGAGGCAAATACTGCCGGCACATATATATCATGTCGGACGGCAAAATGTTAATAATGCGAAACCTCTTAGATGCGAGGATCGCCGGGACTTCGAAAACATGCACGCCTTGGACAGGTCACGCTGTAGATCATCTAGCATATTAGTTATTTTGCGTCATGATATGTTGTGCAACAGCCGTACCATACATATCCCAGCCGGCATACCTGTCCGCAGAACCGTGTCATACAGATCATACAGATCCCAGCCTCGGCAAGCAGAATCTAGATCGTGTAGATCATGTGTTTCCGAGATGTGCCTGACCCGAAAGATGCAGATAATCTGATATATCCGATGTGGGAAACCATGTGGCCACTTGCCGATGACAGGTCTCTTGGTCTGGCGGTGCCGGTGATACTCGTCTACACCTTCAGCCTGGCGCTGCAAACCTATGTGCTGCGGCTTGACGTTATTGTCGCAATGATTGGGCTGGTGTTTGTTGGTTTCGAAGGGCTTCTGAGCATCGGAACAGCACTTTCGCTTTATCACGCCTTCAGAGGCTAGCAAGGTGTGCTTCCATTAATTGTGTATCTTCGGGGGGCTAGCTAGGTGTGCGTCTATGTAGTAGCTTACAGAGGCTACATCAAGCAGGGTGTGGTTTATTTGGTAGTGTTGAACCAGTAGTGGGGTAGTGTTGGGAAGCTGTACTGTACATAGAGGGCTAGAATGTACCGCTAAGTTGGTGATCGTCCCCCCTGTTGCACACGTACATACATACTTAGTTTCACACTCGATGAAAAATCGACGAGCAGTGGGATTGCTGAACCCTATGCGCGATAATCATTGAAGGCAAGAACCGGGGGGGAGAAGGGACGACACCTGTGACCACGGCTTGTCCAGAAGCTGGAAAGTAGATGTGTGTGAAAAAAAACGAAAAAAAGGAGAGTATGTTGTGTTGGCGGGATTTGGCTACTGGTTCCTAGCTACTGTTGTTGGTACGGTGGACGTCCTTAAGACAAAATTGTTGTCGTTTCTGCAAGTTGTGGGTGGTTGAGGGAACCGAAAATTCGATCGTACGGACAGTGGGGTTTGCTTTTTTTTACACGACGCGCATGCACTCGTGGCGCGTTTGTTTTACGGTGTTTACGTTTTCGTATCCGAGGTTGGACCAAAATTCGTTTCTAACCTCTGACAGGCATGGTGCGAGGTGTGTCGAGGTGTGTCGAGGTGTGTCCTGAGATTACATCAATATTACATCAAGTCTACGTCGGCGGGGACACGGTTAACGATAGCCTTGTTTTTGCAGCGGCTCAGGTTTTTTCGCGCGAGTGGAGGTGCCTAGCCCAATTGTTTTGCGAGTCTTAAGATGCTGCGCCTAGTTATTCCGTGAAACACGCTGCCAATGGGGTCTGCTTTGCGCTGCACGGAACCGCGCCATGGACCTCGCCATCGCGACCCGACCTATGGTGGCCCTTTGAAGAGTGAGTTGTGTTGGGGGTGCCTTTAGTTCTTACTTTGCGCTCTGGTAGCGCACCTTTCCTGTTCTGAACAGCGTTGGTATGGCATCGCACGGGGTTCGACTCCCGCAATGCAGTTTTTGTGTGTGTGTTTTTTCCCGTTGCTGACAGCGCGAAAGCGATGGCAAGTATCAATCGATCAACGTTGTTGACCTGTGAGAATACCCAAAGGCTATGTCGTGTTCACCCTTTTACAACTGGAAACCCGTTTTTGGGGACAAAATTACTTGGATTTAGTATAGGGAGGGGTTCGGGGGCTCTAAAGGAGTTAAGGAATTATAGGGTATTAATCCATTTGACCACTGGTAAAAGGTTAACCAATTTCCTACCCCAAATAGGCCTTGTATAACACTCTTCCCCCCTGAAACGGCGGGATAGGAGGTCGGCCGGATATATACGGGCGAACGCGTCAATATCCACGCGGTTCTATTAGCTGGGGAAACCGGGAAGACTATATTTCAAGTTCGACATGGGGCAAGTCATAATTTTTTCAATTGTTGGTGAATGGTGGGATTCGAACCCACTGCCCAAAAGCCCATGGTCTGTCGACGACGCCATTTGTCAAGGAATTATAGGGTATTGTCAATAGTACATTTGACCACTGGTAAAAGGATAACCAATTGCCCACCCAAACTAAGCCGTATAACATTCAACAGAAGATAAGGAAAATGCCGTCTGGGAGTGGGAAGGTAGAACCTTAACCGTGTTCACGGCTTGTTCAGAGTGCTGCCGAGCCTAACTAAGGCTGCTGCGACTAGGGCTGGAAAGTAAATGTCCGGTTTTTCTCCTACATGGCGGCGAGTGCGAGCGTGGCGCGTGTTTTTCTGTCTAGACCATTCCCCTGTATAAAATGTGTTTTTCGTTGCGGACAGCGCGGGGTATTATACGAGAGCGCGAGTTGTTAGTTAGCAAAATCCGATGAAAAAAAAACAAAGAGCACTATAATAAAAAGAAGCTAAAAAGTGGGAATGCTGAAACCTATGCGCGGTCAAAATGAAGGCACGTACATAGCAGGGGGAAGAAAACGGAAGACAACCGTGACCACGGCTTGCCCAGAAGGTCGCTGAGGGTAGAACCTTTCGCGAGTTTATTTTAACCTAAGCTCGAAATTAAAATAAGCGATTAAAATAAAAAATAAAACTAAAAAATAGTGAGTAAGCACCATTCGACAATACTCTGCGACCTGTCGAAATACTGAAACATGTGCCCGACAAAAAAATGACCAGTACTGGGAGGGGAGAAGGCGCAATTAAGGGTCGATAGTTGTGACCACGATCGTAGAGTGCTCCCGAGCGTAGAAATAGCGTGCGTGGTGGCTTCAACTGTACATATGGTGGTGCTTCGGACTCGTGTTGTGCAAGCACTATTATAATTAACAATGTGGATAGGCTGGCTTCGCCAAGATCACAGCACCACAGCTCTTTCTTTGCCTTTGCCCTCGAATGAGAAGGTTGACACACTGAATGGTAATGGTAATGGTTCACAGAAAGCGTTGCGATGTATCCCTATACATACAGTGTTACGATAGCACATAACACGTTCAGATGCATGCGCACAAACAGTTACAATTGCAAAGAAAGCGTTATACTCTTTAACTATTAGACTATATTATACACGAAGTACTATACTACATGCAAAGCGTGCTGACCGTGCAGAAGCGTACCCCGAGAGCACAGGAAGCGTTGCAATGGATAGCACACAAAGTCCTCACTACAGCACATAAAGCGTCATCATTATGGTGCAAAACGCGTTACAACAGTGTAGTAGTACGCTGACCGTGCAGAAAGCGTACCCCGAGAGCACAGAAAGCGTTGCAATGGATAGCACACAAAGTCCTCACTACAGCACATAAAGCGTTATTATTATGGTACAAAACGCGTTACAACAGTGTAGTAGTACATAGGCCTAGAGCGTTATGATGATAGCACATCATCAAGCGTTACAATCACTAATATAGTGTACATAAACCGTTGCGGGAGTTAGCGGACAGGCGTGGGTTACCCCGGGTTCTTACTATTATTATAACGTTTACAATGTTACACAGCGGAGAACCCAATTTGGTAGAGCCCATGATACGAAAAGCAAACTCAAGAGCGGCTATTAAATCAGCGTGTGGTGTCCCGTCACGCCTATTATTATGCTAAAACCTCTGTGATTGTGACGCTTACACCAAAACCTACATGGTTGGGACCCCTACACTAAAAATATATTATACCCTTTCTGAGGCAATTGCAACACGGAGATAAGAGCGGTAAGAGCGATAGCAGCTGAGTTAAATCGACACACGACGCGTATGAAAATAAGTGGAAGTACTTAGTGTGGTGAGCATAAGCTTTAGTTTTCCCCATCCGCCGGAGGATGAAAAAAAAAAAAAGGTAAGAGCGATAAGAGCGATAAGAGCGATAAGAAGAGCGGTATCATAACTCACAACACAGGCCTGTTGGGAGGGGCTCTTCAATCTCTTAAATCTCTTAAATCAGGTGCCCCATGTAGATGGCAGGTGATGAGGCCATCCCCTTAGACCTGCGCTTCCTTTTGTGGGGGTAACCAACTTGATATTAGAGTAGGGACTTTTTTCGCAATTCGTAGCAAAAGGATTATTAGTCTAACGGAAACAACTACGATTAATACCAATCAATATCGCCCTGCATCTGGCCCACATGTTTTCCTATCGTACATATTCATCGGGGTGCTGCTTATAAATCGTACCATCGTACCAGGTATTATGTACTGTAAACTGTAGTACTTTGGTACCAGTACAATCCAGGAGTGCATGGCATCACTTCGAACAGACCCAACCAAAGCGACCTCGTTATCGCATACTGAAATGCATACTGCTGTAATATATACCTGGTAAGAAATATGCATTGAGAGTCGTTCTCAAGGTAGCCCTCCCAACTATTCTTTATCGAAATCGCTCGTTTTGAAACCAGCTCGTTTACCGGTTGTATCTCCGGAAATACGGTGCCCAGTGCCACCCTAACGACATCGTTCGATAGCCCCGCTGGCAAGCAAGAAAATGTTTACTGATGATGATGTATTTTTTCATAGCATCTCCTTCCTCGTGTCGAGCAGCCATGAAACGTTCGTTACACGTTTGTTCGTTAGAGAAAATCGCCGATGTTTTGGGGTGCTATTTATTGTTGAATCAGTCTTGAAATAACACGCGTTCTATTTTCAATACGATACAGGTATGATACTTTAAAGCACTTTTATTTTTCAGTCTGAGATGTTTTCGGAATGACGGCTCTCCTTAACCCGAAATCGTCTTTATTTTACGATACGATGTTTTGATACGATGTTTTGATACGATGCTTTGATACGATGTTTTGATACGATGTTTTGATACGATGATTTGATACGATGTTTTGATACGATGATTTGATACGATGTTTTGATACGATGTTTTGATACGATGTTGTGATGCGATGTTTTGATACGATGTTGTGATACGATGTTTTGATACGATGTTTTGATACGATGTTTTGATACGATGTTTTGATACGATGTTTTGATACGATGTTTTTGATACGATGTTTTGATACGATGTTTTGATACGATGTTTTTGATACAAGGTTTTGATACGATGTTTCGTGCAACATTTTTCGTTGTGTGCCAAAGACACGGGGTTGTTCTCCGGGTAGTACTTTAATTCCCTCGGTATCATCAGTGGTTGTATGTGGGGCATACAGGTGTTCCTCCTCAACCAACAAAGCCACCGAGAGCCTCAGGAAAATAATGGTGCATCTCTAGTGCATCTCCAGCATACTTTGACTATAATATCAGAACATAGCCAAGGGGCTCCCAATCAATGGTGCCGGTTGATTAGCACTAGACTAACTAAAGTGCACAGCTAACCAGTCCCTTGTATATAGTATTATAGCGCAAAGAACTCCTAGGACCTCCCTGTACTGTACAAAAGTAGAAGTGCTGACCACTTTTATCTAATAATAAATGGCTATGCTGTACAGTGCTGTGTGCTGACTATATACTCCTCTCTTGAGTATAGTGCCAGTGAAGCGGCTCGGCTCGGGTGGCACTCTTTGCAAATAGTCCTGGGGTATCGTATACATACGAAGTATATATACATACATACTACCATCAATATTTTCGATAGTGCCGGTGCCCTGAAGAGTGGTTTTCTGTCGGTTTTAGTACACTTTTTGGGAATGTTCACGAGAGATCGACGCCCGAGCTAATAATGCTGCACATTGTCAAAGATGCCAAACACAATAATATAATGTTCGGTGCCGGGATACTATAGTCATGGCCTGGGACATATCTTTGCTATTGGGAGCCCCCCGCTGTAATATGTACGTAAACATCAGGCAAACAGGTGCGTTTACTCGAACCAAGGACATTCATGCATTTGCCGGAGTCCCCGGTAGGCTTGTTGTAAATATCGTAACTACCAAGATCAGTTTCTTAGGTGGTGTTGCAGTCGTCTCGAAAGTGACCTTTTCATTAAAATCGACATGCCGAAAGTGCGAGAGCGCAAGTAAGTTCGCAACATTCGATGCAAATCGACGAGCATTGGAAACGCTGAACCCTCTGCGTGATAATAATGAAGGCGCGTGCTGGGTGGCGGCGAAGGGACGACACCTATGACCACGGCTTGTCCAGGACGTCTCCAAGGGTAAAACCTCCTACACGAGGTGGGCTGGGAAACACAAAAGTGATAACAAAGAAAACAAGAAGGAAGGACACGCATGCAAATAATGGCGCCGACATGCCCACATAATAAACAGATCTAGATCCTGTAATCGGTTTGCAAGATGTGCGCGCATTCTATCGTACATCCGGCAGACTTGCCATCCCGCCCGTCGTTACAGGGGAGATGGGTGAACACTCGATAATATTGGTTTGAGAAGGTGGCTGGTCACGCTTTAACCAGTAGGTAAACGGATAAACGGAATAGCCTCGCATTAGACACCCATTCATTCGTACATCATAGTAGGGACAAGGTATTTTGGCGGTAGTGTGTAGTCCGTCGTATAAATATTAATAGTGTGAATAGCAACATTAATTGGCATAATTTCGCTCGATTTTTCCTTTGCCTTGTACTGCTTCCAGGAGCAGGTGCTTTGGGTCCTCACCTCAGTTGATGTATTCCCTGACGCTGTTAATAGTGTACGATATAATATACGTTCGAAGAGCTTCAGGATCAAGTGAACCTATCGTCGCCCGATGCAGAACGTCAGTAATCTCACCCGTCGGTCTTGATTCCAGCATTCACAGGTGCGTGAGTTAATCATTTTTCATATAGCCAAGAGAAGAAGAAAGACCACCCATACTTAGTAGGAAAATTAGTGATCGACACCAACCGCATGTTGCATCTTGACTCCACAGCGCACTAACCCGAGCATCAGGCTTGGGCTGGACCTCTGCTGACCTGTCACGTACATATTTTTAGGGTTTATTGTTTCCGCACACATATTGAGTTGTCCCGCCCTTCTCCCCCCCCTCCCCCCCCCCCCCCCTCCCCCCCGCCCCGATCCCTCTTGTCCCCCCCTCCCCCCCCCCCCCCCTCCCCCCCGCCCCGATCCCTCTTGTTCAAACGCCCCCACACTAACATCAAATCTGCCAGAGTAATAAACTCAATATGTGCGCGGAAACTATAAATCATTTAAGGGAACAAATCTGACGGTTGTGGAGGGAATGCATCAGTTTATCATGTATATCCTGTAAGTCGCACAACCGATAAGGAGAGGGCGGAGTGTTCGAAGGGGTGGGGGGGGGGGGGGAGGGAGGGACGAATTGGAGCTACAGCATGGATGGCTAGAAAGATAATGAGGTGAAATCAACTGCGTGGTAGTGTTTATTACTCTGTCAGATTTCGTTTTTAGGTGAGGCGTTTGAACAAAAGAGAGCGTGAAAAAGAAAGGGGGGGGGGGGGGGGGCGGAAATGAATTGGAGCTACGGCATGGATGGCTAGAAAGATAATGAGGTGATATCAGGTGCCTGGTAGTGCTTATTACTCTGGTGGGGAGTGGGGAAGGAGGGGGCGTTGGCGGGGGGGGGGGGGATTTGGGCAACAGCATGGATGACTATTAATAGAAAGGTAATGAGGTGATATCAACTGCGTGGTAGTGTTTGTTACTCTGGCAGATTTCGATTTTTGGTGGGACGTTTGAACAAGAGGGAGCGGGGAAAAAAAGAAGGGGAGAGGGGGGGGGGGGGATGAATTGGAGCTACGGCATGGATGGCTAGAGAGACAGTGAGGTGATATTAGCTGCCTGGTAGTGTTTATTACTCTGGCAGATTTTGATTTTAGGTGGTGCGTTTGAACACGTTTGAACAAGAGGGATCGGGGGGGAGGGGGACGGGGACAACTCAATATGTGCGCGGAAACTATAAATCCTTTTAGGGGAGAAAATCGGACTACTACTGTAGAAGGAATGCATCACTTTATATCACCTGCCTGGTATTGCTTATTATTCAAGCAGATTTGGTGTTAGGTGTGGTATACAACACATTTTTTAGGCGTGGTATACAACGTGTCATAGCTTCGTGGTGTGTTATTGTACATGGATCGCAAAATAGAACATTTCAATCGATAGGTGCAACCATGTAGTGACCATGATTTTACCGTGCCAATGTGGGGCTCTGACGTCGCTAATTACTTGTCTTGTATGAGACAGAGATACATATTGCAAAATACAACAAGCGAGGTGATTTGGTCATGCAATGTCACCAACATTATAAATATATGTATGATCATTCTTTTTTTCGGGGATTCGGTCTGGAGTTTTTTTCTCGTCTAGGCCTCAGTATGCGATTCTCGGAACTGAAATTCTCGGTCAAATAGCTTCGTTCGAGCGCCGTCTTCGGGGGGCGGCTCCAACGCCCTTCGCCCTGCCGTATCCGTTCCGCACCTCGACGTGAACGCGCCTGGATGCCGAGCGAGACAAGCGAGAAGTGCGTTTTTTTTTGTATTTTGGGCGGTATACATACGCCCGAGCTATTCTTGGATCTTGGCATATGCAGAGCTTGAACGAATAAATAAGGGACAACATTTCCAAATTGGCATAATTTCCAAGCAGGCATCAATTTTTTCTCCCGACGATGCTTTTTTCATGGCCGCCTCGAAGCGCTTGCCCTATCGTAGCTACTACTACTGCTGTGTGTCGTTTCCTTTCGGGCTCAGTGGGTACAGTGTTATGTAACCAACGAAGGATGTGTCGTGAGTACGATTCTCACCCAGATCATATTTGGTATTCAGGAGCGTGCGCGCTGAAGACGTTATGAATGGTTATGATAGTTGTTAGTGTTTTCCTGAGTACTACTAACTGCAGTACGTGGAGAGGGGATAGCTCCGGAGATCCCTCTTACGAAGTCGGTGACAAATGATTAACGAACTCGAAAACATATTTGGTTGTTTTTTTGCGTAACCCACTCACTGTGGGTTTTACTGAGTCACGTGACAGTGGGTAGTGCTATGTGTCGTGAGTTCGATTCTCACCGACTTCATATTTGTCTTTCGCAAGCGTGCGCGCTGACGACATTGTGTTGAATGGGTATTTTTTTTGGTATTTTAAAATGTATATGTAGTAGCACTACCCACTGAGCTACTGAGTCAAGTGCTTAAGTAGCTCAGTGGGCAGTGACTGTAGGATTTCTCGGTCAAATCACTTTGTTCGAATGCCGCCGTCCAAGCGAGAAGCGCGCAAAATGTTGTATTTTGAACGGTATTCTCCAGTTGTTCTTCGGATCTTGATGTATGGAGAGGTTGATAAAATAAAACTTGCGAGACATTATTTCCGAATTGGCGTAATATTTTGTCCCAAAACAAAGAACAATATTACTGTAAAAAAATCCCCATGGTACTGCGGTAGGGATCATAGTACTAGTAGTGCATTTGTTTGTTGAATTTCGGTAGGTACACGTACATACATATATATATGCATGAATATAGACGTGGCAAGCGCACGCATGACAAAACGAGGAGGAGGTAGTAGTGATTACGGTTACTGCGCAAGAAAAAGCCACACAGCAGCATTGCGAGCGGCTGCGTCCCCGGGGCCTCGAGGGTTGTATTATACAAGTCCCTCCGTGTTAAGCTGTGCCACGCGAAGGTGGTAGTAAGCAGACAGTATCCACGGAAGAAACCAGTGGTGGCATGCATTCGCCCCGGTATCGCACTGTTTGGTGTTTTTTTCCCCGAGAAGACTCTTTGGAGAAATGTAGGCGGCCTGTGGATGGCTTGCTTTGTTGTTGCTGTGGTCCTTGACTTCGTTGCTGTGGTCGTTTGCCGGTCAAGTGCAAGCGGTCGTGTTGGTACGTAACTGAAAAATAAGTTCGTGTTGCTTCGTACTTGACGTGCTCCTTGCTGCTGATTGCTGGTTGATCATCTCTTTGAGTGATTTTTGTTCTTTTTGGCACACTTCGACTTTCCCGCTTCTGGACATGTAAGCCGTGATCACAGTTGTCGTTCTCCCCTTCCCCCCCCCCGATTATAGCCTTCATTTTTTTTGGCGAATAGGGTTCAGCACCCACTTATCGTCGATTTTTCATCGAGTGTTGCTAACTCACGCTCTCTCGCTTTCCGCAGGTCAATGAGTGCACAAGAAAGAGTCCCACGAAAATTTATACGAGTACGCACTCGGAGGGATTCGAACTCACACGAAGCTGACCTATACCAGGCTCGAGGATAACCTGATACGCCACCGGGGCAGTGAGTGATATAAAGCCGGTCGCCCCGGTGTTCTAGTGGGGTTACACTCGAATACTACTACTATTAATACTAGCGTTGGTCCTTGAGTTAAATAACCACCGTTGTGAGCTTTGTTGGCTCTACTTATTTGCAGAAATAAATGGGGAACGGCGGTGGAGCCCTGTCCTCATCGGGTGCGACGGAACGCCCCCCGCCCGTTTGCTGGTCTATCTCCGCCCCGTGTGTCTCTGGCTGTACGAGCTGCACAGCCAATCAATGATAAGCCAATGTGAATAGATGATTGTCTCACCATCATGCGGGGCTGTGTCGACCCGCGGGAGAAATCGGTTATCGTCCCCGGTTTTTCAGGATTTCTGAAACGGGCGCAGGACTCTATATCCTCCCATGGTGGCGCTGTCCTTATGTCCTAGCCCCAGCCAATCAGCGGTAAGCGAATATGGTTGGGGTTCCATGTCGTGCGAAGTGGTGTCGACACGGTAGGTCATCGTTATTGTTCCCGTGTTTTTGGAGCTGTAGATATTCGGGGGATCCACGAATCGGGGATGGGACGCTATCTTCCCCGCGTGCGACGGAAATGCCCCCCATTGATGGGCCTCTATCCGCAGGGACGGCGCTGTGGAGCTCGAACCAATCAGCGATTAGCCAACGAGATTGGGGTTTTCTCACCGTACAGGGTGGTGTCAACCCGAGAAAGCTCGGTTTGCTTCCCCGGTTGATGGAAGTTTTAGAGATGTGGCACGACCCCCGGACCGGGGATGGGACCCTACATCCTCCCGAGGTGGAGCTGGCTCAACATACGAACCATGGCCAATCAGAAAATCGGCCGGTGGGGTTGGGATATTTCCACACCGTGGGGAGAGGTAATGACCCGGATGATATATCCGTGTTCGTCCTCGGGTTGTCGGAGTTGTAGATGTATGGATGGATTCCGATCCCGGCATGTGACCCTATCGTGCCCGGGTGACGCCTACTTTGTGTATGAATCCTGGCCAATAAGCGATCAGACGAAAATGACATATATGTTTTAATTTTCGTCTACAAAAACTCGAGTGTGAAATTCTTAACTGTCAAAGTTGTAAGCGCTGTATGTAGTCGCTTGCCGTATGTACAAGAAGTGAGCGATCTACACAGCTAGCAACAAGCAGCAGCTCATTGCAATAGCATTCGAGGAGTTGAATGACGAAGGCAGCCGTACCACCGTGTTTCGCGCCTAGAACAACGTCAGCACGTCTCTCCACGTTCAGACAACACACAGACAGTCGATCTGGGAGGCTCGGATCTAGATGATACTATTATATCATGCATTGCATATTTCAGAAGCTGGCTCAGTGCGCGCCTCTCAGTGTCTACGAAGAGAACACGCAGCGGACATGGTCAGTAACCTTCCTTGCCCCGGATGCTTGATTTGTGAGTAAAGATATCATAAGAAACGCACTCGACACGTTTCATCGCCAGACTAAAGGGTCAGTCGGCGCGTGGTCGGATTTATCCGATCGAAATCTGATGAATGAAGCTCGGAATCGGATTTACTTGAAAAACGGTAGCTATTAATAATAGTACACATTGTTATGGTTGCTAGTCTATATCGAACCCTTGGCATTACCTTACATACTGTACGCGCAGACTGATTGTGTGTGGTGACTTTTTTTACTCTTCTAAGAGTACTGAGTCGAACAATTCGAAGTGCTGCCCTGCCCTACCCGAAGCATGGGTGCCGGCGAATGCCGACACCCATGCGGAGCCCTTGTAACATATATTTTTCAGAGAGTACACAGAGAGCATGGCGTGTATACAGTCGTCGATACGTAGGCTTTGCTTACGACGGTAGTTCGTTATTGGCTCATTTACGTACAAATCCGTAGCTTCAAACACAGACTACTCCAAAAGTGAACGTGCTACGAATAGTTCGATAGCCCTAAAACAATGCCTTATTACTAGTAGTTAGTAATCTAGACAAGATACATCGTATAGTCCACGTCCTGAGTTACAGAGCGACTGTCTTTGTCCACCTCAACGCAGATTATTGTTAATGTACTGCACAGAGTGATTGAATCATTAAGCCATTAAACCATTAGACTACAGAGTGAACGTGTTAGTCCTGTTGGCCATGGTATCAGCACGGGGGTCACCGACCTGTACTTCACAAGAGGCTATGTATATACACATCCCGTAACACGCGTGATCCTCGAGATGTATCACACGCACAGCGTTTGCAAATATGAGTTTGGATATTTTGTCAAATTTTCGATTTCACAGCTGAATTGAAGTTTGTTTGTCCTCATTCATTGTGAGTATTGACTGTGGTGTCCTTTCTCTCGATCTCACGATCTTTCGATCTCTCGATCTTTCGATCTCTCAATCTTTCGATCTCTCGATCTTTCGATTCCTTGATCTATCGACCCTTCGATGTTTCTCGCTCGTGCGATCTCTCGATCCTGCGATCTCTCGATCTTGGGCAATTTTTCGACATTTAGTGGCTCGCGGCAGTGTATCTGTCTGTTGGGCTTCTTGTAAAAACGGTTAGCCGATTAGACTACGGTAATAATGCTAGTAAACGCCCCGCCCGGTTTAAGCGCCCCTTAGGCTCCTTTTCAGCGAAAACGAGCAAAATCCGGAGTAAACGCCCCCTCGAGTTAAATTAAAACGAAAAACACGCCCTGGTCGCAGTGAACGCCCCCCCATTCAAGTTTTTGGGGTGAACGCCCCGGGACGTGGGTATCAAGTCGCTTGAGTGAGGTCAATGGAGCCGTTTCCGACGCAGGCAAGGGTGCGTTTACGTAGGAAGCTTGTTTGGATATTGGTATATAAAAATGCGTGAATTGCGCAAGAGCAACACAGGCATATGACGGTAACCAGCCCAGAGCATGTGACCAAACGTGTTGAAGCCTCGTGCTACCTTTCGACCGTACCGGTATTCCCTGGAATCAATGAGCCACTCGAACGACTTCGTGTTATCGTGGTTTGCCTTGCATATCGGCTTGGGTGCTGATGCTCAAGCGAGATAATGATGGGCTTGCTTAAAGATGACCATATAAGACACAGACCAGGTAAGGTTTCGTCGCCGTCGAGTAGAACTGCCGTCCGCTCGGCCCACCGGACGCTCAAGTGCAAAGCTCCTCTCGGCGTCGGGGTGGTCCGTGCTGTAGGACCTGCTGCGCAGCAGATGCCGTCGCAAATGCGGGGCCCGGCGCCGGCGTGCCCTCCCCCGTGGGCCATGCTTGGCCGGGACGGCGTAAGCTTCCCCACGACTTTGCTTCGTCGGTGCTTTTATCGGTGCTGGGTGCCTTCTCGATTCTGGTGGGTTGCGACCTGACCAACACCTCTTGCTGCTGCAGGGTTGTTGCTGGGTGTGGTGTGTGAGGCGTGGATTTTTTTAATGTTATTTGCATCGCCCCGGGGAGCCAAAAGGCCTGATATATGTTTCCAGAAAACGCTCCCCGGCCACATAGTAAACTCCCCGAGCTGCTTTTTCACGCGTACGAAGTCACAGCGCCCCGGGGGACGTTTACTAGCATCATTACGGTACCCCCCCGAGCTAAGTTTTATACCGTCTATATGTTAGAAGGGTAGAAACACGAACGCAGAACCAGGGGGGTATTCATTTGTTGCTTGGCTTATAGTCCTTTGACCATTGGCCACGCGTCCCGAGCAAGACAGGGCAGAGGGGGGGGGGGCGTGATTGGACGAGGGAAGTGAAGACGACGAGCAGTGGCGTGGATTACAGTACTGTCAGGGTAGACTTGGTTCTCACTTTTTTTTTTTTTTTTTTCCGCATATTTTCCGACGCGTTTCGCAAAACCCCATGGGGGGGGCGAATATTATTGAAACCGGACACAATTTGACTTTTCACCATCATTGTAGAGAAACCCAGAAAACTTGGGAGTAGTGTATCACACAGCGAACCAAGGAAATTGCGTATCATACAGGTGCTGGTAACTTAAGAAGGGAGTGTATCATCGGGCACACCTTGCCTCGCACGTGAAACTTGAGGCTGGCCCAAGGCAAGAGTTGAGTTACTTATCTGTGTGTTGGGATGATCACCCGCTGAAGTAGGAGGTATACGGCCGTGCGAGGGAGGGTTAGTTAGTTGTCTTTTGGAAGAAAAAATATAATGCAAACACACGTAGTAACTAACGAGGACCGCCGATGTAGTAACGAGGACCGCCGATAGGGACAGCTGATGATATCGCTATCGCTATCGCTATAAGTGGGAACCGAAGGACACGCCAGCTAGCGCTGAATTACGAAGGCAATTGAGTTAAATCGACACACGATGTGTATGAAAATACATAGAGGTGCGGTGAGCTTAAGCTTTTTTTTTTCCCATCCGCCTGAGGATGAAAAAAAAAAGGCAAACACGCAGCAGGGTAAATGCCAACTTTCAGGTAGCCGAGCTGTCTTCTATACCATAGCTGGCTCTATGCTCTCCTCGAATCTGTATGATGCGAGGTACAATATCTGCATGCTTTTTGGGGCAAGGAGGATCGCGTTGGGCGTCGCTTTTGTTCTCGGATCATTGAACGAGATGAGATGACGTCATGCATTGTACCGGGGTAATCTACAAGTGTAGGCAGTCTAATGCAGAATTGTTAATAGTTGTACATACTTCTGTAACGTTTCACGCGTGTAACATTTATATGCGCACATCGTCGATAAAAATGCATGGTCGAATTGATCAAATCTCGATGCATGATGCCTGTAGAATTAGTGAGCCGGGTCCTTTTTCAGGCATCTATCCACAACGCAGAGCAAGGTGATTATGATCAATGAATACAGCTTCGTAGCAGCAGCAAGCAGTCTGCACCTACCTGGTGTTACCAGCGTGCCGACACACTGCAGGCAGTTGGCATTATACTGTCAAACTGTTATGCGTGTAATAGTAATAGTCTATAATAGTAGTAGTAATAACTTCTTCTGATCTGATGATGATGCTGGACTACTTGATAGCGAAATGTACCGATCTACCACATACATGGAATGAACGGTATTATTACTACTACCATTATGAACATTAATACAACAACTGTAAAAATACTCTCCATCCAGCTGTGAGACCGAAGATTTTGTCGAAACTCATCTTTGCAAGCCGTGTGTGTGATACTCCGATCGCGCGTATTACGGAGTGTGTCCTCATTGAGGATAAAATAGGCGGCGACTCCCCTTGGAACTACAGTGTAGCTTGTACCAGGGTCAAAAGCATCGCAGCATCGCATGCTACCGGCTGTAGTGGAGAAAGAAATACCACCAGGTCACCCACGATCCATTGATTGATTGGCAAGCATCACAAACAACTATGTAGTAAAAATCTCTCAATTAAAATCGCACTCGGATATCGTTATGCGTATCATACATACCTGGTCAGTGAACATGACATCCACCGCATGAACAAATTGCATTCGTTCGCGTAGGATGATGAAGTAAGAACAAAACACGGCATCGCCCTATTAATGCCTTATTATTGTAAAATATTCAAATACACTGCAACAACTGCTTGTGACATCGAAGATTTCGTCGAGACTCATCTTTGCAAGCTGTGTGTGATACTCCGATCGCGCGCGTGTTACTGACTGTGTCTTAATTAAGGGTACAGGTCTGCAAATTCCCTTAAAACTAGCTGTGCCAGGGTCAGCCAACAGGGTGATGATGTTAACAAATCAATCTGTGTGCACGGAGACTATAAAAAAAAGACCGTTTGTGATGGGGACAAAGTCTATCTGACGGCTGTGGAATGCACCAGTTTATCATGTGTTTATTATGTATATCCTGTTGTTGTAGTAGTAGTCGTATGATCGGTGAGAGGGGAGCGGGGGGTGGGTTTTGAGGGAGGGGGGGGGGTAAACGGGGGGATTATTCAACATTTTGGGGTCGCATACATACATATAAGAGCTTACTGCACGCGTTGTTCTAGGTCTGGGCGATGGTGGGGGCGGCGGGGAAAGGGGGGGGGGGTTAATTGGAACTTGAAGACCATATAATAAAATGATTGAAGCTACTACATGAATAGCTCGAAAGGGAAGATATGATCCCATCTGTCGGGTAGTGTTTATAATTCTGTCTGGTGGATTTTGTTTTTTGGTGGGGCGGCGGGGGAGGTAGGGGGGAGGGGGGGTATGGAGGGGGGTGGGGGGGTGGGGCAGGGGGAAACGGAGGTTGGCGGGAGCAACATATTCTATAATACCTGCAAGCTAAATACAGCTGCTGAACATTCTAATATAGACTATCTATGAGTGAGGTGGATACGAGCAATATATTAGCGGTGTTGTTTATACGTTGAACTGATGTTGTTAATAGTGTTTCTTATTTCCGTATAATATGAGTACCACCAATCAATGGTTTTCATTATGGTACGCTGTTGAGTTGTGTTTCCGTCGGGTATGAACTAGTTGGAGATCGTCTAGATGGAATATACGATGTTTGCCTTACTGTGCTTGGTGCTGCGATGTTTGCCGTCGAGTGATGCTACTACTACTGTTAATACTATTAATATGTACCGGCCCCTCGTAAGAAAGCCAGCCTGAAAAATTGGAAAAGCTGAAAAACTCTCAGTCTCGAGCAGTCACATACCAAGTTGTGTAAGAAAGTTGACCCCCTGGCCTGGACTAAAATTATTGTGATACTCCAATTAATTACTAAGTACACCGAGTACATCCTGGAACCACAAGAAAATATATTCGTGCGTGCGGGAAAATGCTTGTGTACCGCCAGGCGGGGCACTAGAAAACACGTCTCCTCGGGTACCGAAAAAAAGTTCAACAAAACAAAAAGAAGAAGTGTGTGCTTTCGCGCGTGCCCAAGAACAAGACAGTCAGCCAGTATCTACTACTGTAGTAGGCCCTAGCCCGATTTCAGGTGTTCTGTGAGAGGGCGATTAGCATGTTTTTAGCCTGAATTTCTTATTGGCCATTACCTTGTTTCTTATTTTACTACTGCTTACTGTATTAGCAGTCCTGTAACACTATATAGTCTAATACTGTATGTATGGTGTCATGCACCTTATTCCGAAATTTTGGTGCATTGACAACGAAAGTACAGATTGATAGATATCAATATATTATTATAAAAATATATGCAAGTGCCGTGGTTTCGGTTCACCGAGCTCCCGTGCACTTGAAAAATATCTCGAGTTATCAAATAGTACGAATAGTATAAAATTGAAAATACACTTCATAGACCAGCTGTGAGATCGATGATTTCGTCGAAACTCATCTTCGCAATAATAATAGCTGTGTGTGATACTCCGATCGCGCGTATTACTGGGTGTGTGTCTTCATTGAGGATATAGGTTGTTGACTCCCCTTAGAACTACATACAGTGTAGCTTGTACCCGGGTCAACAGGCTGATGTTTATAAATCTGTGCGCGGAAACTATCAAACCCGTTTTTGAGGGGGACAAAATCTGATGGCTGTGGAAGGAAAAAAGCATCAGCTTATTATTATAAAAATTAAAATACACTCCAGCTGTGAGATCGAAGATTTCGTCGAAACTCATCTTTGCAAGCTGTGTGTGATACTCCGATCGCGCGCATTACGGGTTGTGTGTCCTCATTAAGGATATAGGTCGGCGACTCCCCTTACGGCTACAGTGTAGCTATCAGGGTCAACAGGATGATTTTAGTCAGTCTGTGCGCGGAAACTATAAAACCCGTTTCTGAGGGGGACAAAATCTGACAGCTGTGAAGGGAAAGGGGGGGCCTGGTTTTGATCAAAAGCGAGCGGGTTTGGAGGGGGGCGGGGGGGGGGGGGGGGGGGGGGGAAGGGGCAATTTGTGCTTATGAAGTATATCCTGTAAGTCGTAAAACCGGTGAGGGGAGGGCGGAGATTTCAAGGGCGTGGGGGCCGGGGTTTGAACAAAAGAGGGAGCGGGGGGCGGGGGGGGCGGGAGACGGGCGGGGGCAACTCAGTCTGTGCGCGGAAACTACAAATCCTTCAAGGGAATAAATCCGACGGTTGTGGAAGGAATGCATCATCAGTTTAAACCATGTATATCCTGTAAGTCGTACAACCGCGAGGAGAGGGCGGAGTGTTCGGAGGGAGGGGGGGAGGAGGATTTCCAACAGCTTTATTAGGTCGCACAAACGTATAGACTCTGTTTGGAGGTATAATATATTATATTATAGTATGTAGTAGGTACGTATAGAGTAGAGTATTACAAGCCCTATTATTAATAGTAGAGGTGTCACAATGAATGTTGTCGTTCTTAGCCTAGTAAGTCATCGCCATAATGTATGGTCGTGTGGTCACATCAAAACAGAAGAAGTCGCGGAAGGTACGGGTATCAAACAACAGATTCCGAGAGAGTGTACAAAGACATAGGTTGCCGTTTGGTTGCCGTTTAAGTCATCATTTATCTATCTACTATTAATACTACCACTGTTGTAGATGGCACAGCAATCAGTAGCACCCACGTGCACTACGAAAATGTCGAGGTATGGTACACTGGGGAATACCACACGCCAGCAGTGCATTCATTGCATGACATTGTGGCACTGCATTGCAGCCACATCTACTAAGTAGTAGTGATATATAGCATACATACTAGCACCTACCACCAGTATCTTCCTCGTCGACAAATATTTAACATTCGATCGAGGACAATTAATTCATTGCTGTTGTGTGTCTGGTTGAACTCATGGCAGACCTCAGCGCCAACTGGCTCACGTCGTAAATCGCAGAGCTACGCCAGTTGTTATGTACATTGTGTTGTCAGCTATTAATAGTAAGGGCTAAAACGGTAAAAATATATATATTTCCGTTCTTTGTACCGGCATGTATGATAAAGAAAAGTAATATTGAGCACTCTTTCTTACCGTCATAACACAGCACATACATTCGATCACCATCAATGGATAGCTACTTGTACCTGTACTTTTTTCTTTTTTTTCACACACATCCACTTTCCGGCTTCCGGACAAGCCTTGGGTCACAGGTGTCGTCCCTTCTACTATACTGCACACCAGGTACAACATAATTAATAGAAGGAGATCGTCGTACTCTGACCAAACAAAGTGATGATAGAGCCAGTGAGTGGCTCCCATGATGGAGCCTGGATCAACAGGTAGGAGCACTGGATCAACAGGTAGGAACACTTTATAATCGGGTGAGGGGGCGGGGGGGGGGGGGGGGGGGGGGGTCGGCCTGTGTTTACATGTGGCGGGGCCGCCATCATGACTCTTGCCGTTTTGTACTCTCCATGTATGTTTCGCCTTACACCTGATTGGAGGTACTACTACAGCGCTATATACTGTAGTGTAGAAGATAATTTCAGAAGGATTGCACTACTCTAATTTCAAGTAGATCTTGTACTAGATAGGCAAAGGCTCCCCTGATGCCGCCAGGATTAACAGGAACACAAGTAAATGGGGGATAAGGTGGAGCAATATGCTAGGGACATAGACTATGCATGTGAATGGGGGATAGCAGGCGGGGGGAAGGGATGTTTCGGCTTGTAGTAATCGTGATGCCACAATTAGTAGCCACAGATGCACGGCAGGGAGGCCACCAGGTGCTACAATACTGTTGTGCAGAAAAAAAATGTCCGCATCTTAAGAGCACTTGTTATTAATACTTCACTTGAGTAATCGTTGATGACTTTGGTTGTCATTACGACCAATCAATGCGAGTTCCTAATTTTCTTGTCGGCGCCAAAAACGGTCCCCGTTCGAGGTGGCTAATGACCGATGACGCGTTATACTTTATACCTGGTATATATAATACGTGCGCGCAATCGGAGTATCTTACACGGCTTGCAAAGATGAGTTTCGACAATATCTTCGATCTCACAGCTGGAGGTGGATTTTTATTTTTTTAGTGTAACCTGGTAACGCGATGACAGAGTTGATGGCAGTTTTTGCTTAATAATAATAGCGCATGCCTATCCGAGCAATGCACTTTTGTACTAATATACAATATATGTACAGGGCACTACTGGTAATATTAGTGCAACAACTTCGTTGCAACAGCACCAGTGAACGCTAGAGGATATAGGGAAATAGATATGGTATCGTCGTACAGGGGTCGACTACAGACTCGTACGAAGTATATGCACAGGTTTCATCAGGATCGACCCACGCCGCGAGAAAATGACTGAGGTGAAATTTGAGCCGTTGTTTCCGAGGCTCAATTAACTATTAACAAATAACCGACCCATCACAGCTCACGGCATTTTTCTTGTGTGTGTGTTCTTCACATTAAACCGTTCTTCTACTCGTCGACATCCAGCACACCCAGTGTCCGTACTGATTCTTCACCCTAGAAAGATCAGCTCTGTGGTCACATTTTTCTTGGGACGAACTGTTCGAACCATAGTATTACATATTATAGCTACACTGCAGTTGCAAGGGGAGTCGCCGACCTATATCGTTAATGAGGACACACAACCCGAAATACGCGCGATCGGAGTATCACACACAGCTTGCAAAGATGAGTTTCGACAAAATCTTCGATCTCACAGCTGGAGTGTATTTTTATTTTTATAATATTATTAATACATGTGATGCATGTGACCGCACTTTTCTGGAGAAAAAATGTTGAGACAACGCATCACTATTAATACCTCAAAAACATACAAAAACACTTTTTTTCTGGATGAATACACGCAAAGAATTGAACGTCATCAATATAGCTGAGATTGAAACCAGATACACACATATATAAGACGAGTACTATCGTACTATCAATACATCAGGTACAAGTACAGCAGTACTGTAAAATATTATCATCAATAGTGTCTACGCCGATTCAAGAATCCACAGAGCGCAAAATCAGAACATTAGGTAAAATCGCCAAACCGGCATGTCCCGCCGTACTAAAAGCTACATATTGCGCACTACTGACAACAACAGCAAGTAGAGCTCAGAGAGATTGTTTCGACTGCTTAGGCTATTATAGTCACCGATCGGGTGCTATTAATCCGGGGTACCCACTGTGTGCTTTGTCGTCCTTAACTTTATATTGAAAGAGATAAGAACCGTGTCACCGCAACCCTCAAGGCCAATTGGTCACCTTGTCCGACGTGACGTGGAATGGGCAACATGGCGACGACAACAAAGAAGTGCCACGTACTGGCTGAAGATATATGCCATTTCATATATACAAAATAAATCGGAGCGGAGCACCAATGACGATGGTAACTATCTTCACATCTTCACGATGGCGACACACAATAATATTGATTCGTTTCATCCATGAGCTAAATGCCGGCATGTCAAGAGTGAAGACTGAAGAAAGGAGAGGACGGAGATGCAAGCAGGAAAGCATGCCACGTTTCGTCACGCACATACACTTATGTACGTACAGACGTACGTACGCAAGGCACAAAATAAAATATACCAACTCGTAAAATACATTTCTATAAATGACAGAAAAACGGTCGACTACGCTCGGCTCGACGCACAACGTCGACCCTCGGTCGGGTGTTGCTAACCCGACTAAACGGGGGACAACAGCACTATCATAGTGCTTGCTATAGTACGAGTATCATATCAATATCAAGTATTTACGTAAATAACGTACTACGTACGCCCCCCAGTCACCGTCATCCTCTGCATAAAACCTCACTCAACCACACCATAACACACTTACGTACTACTTTCTACTTCACGTAGTACCCAAATTCAAATGCAAAAAAGGTGTCCGACGTCCGACCGCCCCAAGGCGCGACACCAACATCATCATTGTTGTTATCGTACACAGCAGTACACAGCCTCTCAGCTCAGGTGCACTGAATCCAGCGATTTTCAGCCGGCGTCATAGCGAACCCCTCCCCCTCCGACTATATTTCGCCTACTATTAATATTAATAGGGAAGATCGCCCGCACCCATCACCCAACAAACGTAAAAATCACATGTAGACCTCAACGCATACTCCACCCGCACGAAAAAAAACAAAAAAACGAGGTTCACCGTTCACCGTCCGCGTGTAGCGCTTATTTCAGTCTTGCGAGGACCCCTCCTCCAAACCACGTAATAAACAAAAACCACGATCTCTTACTTCGTCGACTTCGCAACAAACACCCAAAGCAAAGCAAAGCAAAGCAAAGCAAAGCAAAAGCACACAAGAGAAAAGAGCCAAATATAAAGTACATTTTGTCTCTGCGGTTTTACGAACAGATATCAAAACATAGTGGTCCTTCCTCTTTCCTAAACTCGGCACAAGAGACCGTTGATCCCTCCACCTCTCCTCCCCCGCAAGCGCTTTTACAGCAGTACAATTAGCTCCTACAGCATACAGCACAATAGTAAACGCGCCAAAGTACGACATGAACAGAAACAATATTCATTCTCAAGGAACATATTTTTTTTATCTCGCGGGGAGACCAGGGGGAGACCATAGTTTAGTTATCGCCCCCCCCCCCCCTCCCCCCATCCGATTCATTCCTCTTTCCGGAATGGATGCTCAGACTGCATTAAAAAATGAGACTTGGGCTTAATCCTTTTACTGCGAGTACTGCAAAACAATATACCACACTAGTTTCAAGTGTGTTTTCCCCACACTAACTTCAAGCGTGTTTTCCCCAACACATCGGTGGGTGCAGCTCTAAAAGGGTAATCGACCTCCAGGAGTCACCAAGAATGTAAAAAATCAATAAGTAAAGGGAGCGGAAAAATATGTCCACGGTAACCAAGCCCCGAAAAGTTCCAATTTTTCCCGCCAGAGAACGGCTCCCCCTTTCATTTTTTTGACGTGTATTTTTAGACCCGTGCGCCGGCATGATACGATAACTCGTACATGGAAAGGGTGACATAGGTTAGGTACGTACAAAAACTTTGTTGTACGAGTAGGGGTGACATGTTTTCAACGTCGAACCTAAGCCACCGCTCACCGATCGCTGTACCGTACCACGCGCTGTGGTGGCAGCTTCTAACGTTGAATCTCAAGAAAAGCAATGCCACCGACACCGAGGCCGTACCGTGTTTTCATTCTTCAACGACGAATCTCACTGAGAAATAACTGCCACCGCCACCGCCACCGATCGGCTGGACGTACCGCGCGTTCCAACCCAACTTCTCACCGGTACGTAGGCGTAATATCCTGACCAGTACATATTATACCCCCCAGCACATGATGCATGCATGATGCAGCAGCACAATATGCACCAGCGGGGGGGGGGGGGGGGGGGGGCAACACATATCCTAAACTGTTTATCAATCAATCGTTGGTCAAGTCACCAACCACTAACAAGACTCCCCTCAAACCCGATACCTGGCGTAGAGTCCCCCGACCCCAGCGCCTCGACAACTCTCGCCAGAGACATCTCGCGGGTAAGAGATGGCATCTGCCACTCCGCACAGTCTAGATCCATATCGAAATCATCCTCAGCGTCATCGCAGAAATCTTCCCCCTCCAACCGCAGCGCTCCATCAAAGGAACACGACGACGCAGACGATGACGGCGTCCCCATGCCCCCTCGCAACACCTCTGTCACAGGCAACGGGCCCGGGCCTGTTAGTTCAGAAGCAGCAGCAGCTACACCCATGGACACATCGGCAACGTCCATAGATACTCCGCCCAACGACGAAAAATAGTTGCCCGTGGTGGCAAGCAGCAGTGGTGGCGGCGACGCAATCACCGGCCGTGCCACCCCCGACCTCGAAAACTCCCAGGGTTGCATGCTAATCTCATGGATCAGCGCACTGGTGCTGTTGCTGCCGTTGTTGATCGTCGTTATCGATGTTTCAGGCGGCGTGGAAGGAGTAGGGCAGGAGGTCGGGGACACTGGTGTAGTCGTTGTAGCTGCTACCTCCGTCGAACGGAGTTGTTGCTGTTGCTGCACCCTGGTTGATGCCTCGGTCGCCAGCAGGGGCTGTGTCCACAGCGAGCCAGGAGCCCGCTGGCGCAGCGAGGGGGGCGCGACCGTAGATGGGCTCAGCGTCCGCTTCGGCCACGTGACTTCCTTTTTAGCTCGTACCGCTCCAGCCTCGAGGATCGCCGAGGGCTTGGAGAAGCTCACAGTCGCTAGCTGCGGCCGAGGTACGACCAAAGCTGGAGCAGAAACGGATGACACTGCAGCTGCAGTAGCAGCAACAGCAGTAGCAGCAACAGCAGTAACTGGGGAAGTCTCCTTTCTTGGGGAGACGTTGCATGTGACGGACGGAGAAGCCTCCCGAACGGCGGCCTCTCTATGAATGATATCATTCTCAGGGCCGGAGATCTTGCTCTTTTTCGTCTTCTGCGCTGACTGCATCACCACCTCTTCCTGTCGCCGACGCCGAGGCGACCGGTGCTCGGTCTCGGGAAAAGATTCCGTCTCCGAGTCCGAAAAGGAGTCATCCGATGCCGAGTAGTCGCTTGGCGAGCTTGAGCTCGAACTCGACACGGCTGCGACCCGGTCAGGCGAGGAAGAGGCCGAAGAGACTGCCGAGGGTTCTGGCGACCCGTCTCGAGCGGAAAAAGAGTGAGTTCCTTTCGTTCGACGTGAAGAAGTGCGGACGCCTAGGATGGAGCATTGAGGGGGGGGGGTGGCGGGTTGTTGCCGGATGGGGCGCCCGCGAGGCCCGGACTTGCGGCGTTGGGAGTAGGTGCAGGGCTGCTCTCGTCGGATGCATTGCTCGCAGGGAGTGCCCCCGTTGCAACCACGCTTGCTTCTTTTGGGGTTGAAAGGGGGTTGGAAAAAAAGAGGGCGGAAAAAGAACATGGGGCATAAAAGGGGCGTGTGACCATAGGATACGACGGTAGGAACGAGTGAAAATCGACAAGGAAGTAATTTCACAGCAGAACAACTACTGCTGCGAGTACCTCGTGTAGTCGACTGAGTTAATATAATTTACCGCAGAGCGGCAACAGGACAGCCATGACTTATAAATAGAACCACATGAATGTCCAAGTCAGATCTGCTGAATGTATCGCAGGAAGGCAGTGGATCGGGTGTCAAGTCAGTCGGTGAACGACGGTAGTCAATTGTTCAGCAGCCGAATGCGACGACATCGAAGAAACAGAGGGATAAAAAACAGAAAAGGAAAAAACAAGTGGCAATATCTGAGATCCTGTCAATTTCAGAACCATGCATGCTTACATGCAGAGAGACCACAGAAGATGCGCCTTCTGTTGGCACGATCAGATTGTTGCACGAATATTACACGAAAGCGCCGCATGGTCTTGTGTCGCGAGCAACACATAACGCTATTGGATACACGACTACCACTCGATCAGGGTCCTATCAGACTGGACACGACTGGTAACTAGCGGTGCTCAGGAACCTGGGCAACAGCAAGGCACACGCGCGCGGTCACTTTGATGCCTCTCGTTGGGATGGGAAATGGGAACTGAGAATTGAGGAATGAAACAAGGTTGTTGGAGTACATGGAATTATAATGTCATCACCGCCACTTGGCGGCAGCCTACCCCGTGCGTACGTTCAACGTGCAATTCCACCCTAGGCCCTGCGAGCCAACGGTGCTCACCTTACGCAGTAGTCGCAAGCCTTGCGGAAGACGCCCGCGAGAAGGGGCCTTGGCTTGCCTCGCCCTGCTGCTGAGACCATCTTGGCTACTGGCGATGAACTGCTGCTCTATCCTCGGGACGATGAGATGATGTGATCGTGATCGAACACACCAAAACTCTTATCGTTCCAAAGAACCCGAAAATCTACAACTCTCGCGCCCCGTCGAACACTCAGCCACGCTGCAACGAGGACTTGGCTTGCAACCCGGATGGCGGTTGAGATCCTACTCGTGAGGGACCGTGAGAGGTATGTGGGGGGAGGAGTGCTGATCTAGGTGGGCAGGAGAGCGCTATGCCTTGGAGAGGATAGATGTGGTGGGGAAAGAAAGACGATGAGAACAGTCGACACTACAGGGCAATTTTGAGCACGGTTTGAGGCCCAAGACACGTTGTGATTTTTATCGGAAATATATCTTCATGTCTCAATGCGATTGGTCCACGTCTTTGTGACGTTTTGTTTGCTGGGCCGTTCCAGCTGGTTCTGGTCCAGAGAATTATCTGGGAAGTTTCGCACGGAAAATTGTCGCAGGTATGGGTCGTGTGCGTTTCGTATACGCCCGCTCCTCCATATTTGCTTTGTCTTACTTACACAGCGGTAGATAGAGCGGTGTAGCATATCGGACTGGGGGGGGTGGCGGGGGGTGCGACGCTCGAAGGGACGCAGGGACGTGGACACGTGCGTGGACTCCACCGATAACTGCAACCATCGCTACGAAGCTATGAGCCGGGATGGTATTGAACATATGATACAACGCGGGTGTGGCTTTCATCGTATGAATGTGAGTGGCACAAGAACAGCAGCGATCTGGCGAAAGGACCTTGCCTCACAAACCGCGTTGACTACCAGGTACTTTATTCTGTGCGTATGATATACCGATTTGCTTGCTGGTAGGGCAGGGCGGCATAGAGAGCAAGCAGCATGCACCACCACACTTTGGTGTACAGACGTACAGCAGTGCGCTTTTGGCTCCCCTCATCATGTTGTTTACAGAGGGACTCGATCTCAGTGCTGTGTTGGTGGGTTTTATTCTTGTTCTCAGTCACCAACAACATAAGACATGATCAAGAACGAAACAGCAGTTCAGGAAAGTACGAGCAACGAGAAAGCGTATCATAGCAGCCAAAGTCAATGTCAAGTTTTGAACTCCAGTCAAAGCACGCACACACCACGCAACACAAACACACCACACGCACACAGCCTTATAATAGTCTGCGTATCATATGTTGTTGTTGTTGTTGTTGTTGTTGTTGTTGTTGTTGTTGTTGTTGTTGTTGTTGTTGTTGTCGTTGTTGTTGTTGCTGTTGTTGTTCTCACATTAACTCGCATAATCAAGTCCGCAACATATGTTTCGTAGCGAATGAGTACAAGCAAGCAGCAGTGAGTACGGTACGTGCTCGTACGAGCACCCCAGGTACATTCTGCTCTACATTTTGATTTTTGATGGACTGGTGTGAGTGCTTCAAAAGCAGCTTGCATCTTCATTGTATATTGTCACCTGTTGCAGGTTGTCGGATGTACCGACCGTATTCGCGTTGCATACTTTTTGCTTGCATATCATACACGTACGTACCGCAGAGAGAAAGACAAGAGCAGCAACATTGCTGATGATGCTACTTTTTAGACGTACTAACTGCTGTAGTACGTACGTACACGTATGTGCCAATGGCGGGCGCGTATCGCGTGATAAGAGGCACTAGTAATCGATAATCGGTACTACTTGTTGTACCCGGTGGTGCTGCCTCTTTTTTTTTTAATTAAAAAAAATATTTCAAGGACATCAGCCGTGAGTTCGACGAATTTCATGTCAATACTCATCTTTGCAAGAGCTGCGTTTTTTTTTTTTTCACTGGTACTGCTGCAATGAAAGGAATCAACTGCTGAGAGAGCGCCTTGCATCGTGGATACATACGTCTCATTGGCGCAAATTTCCAAAATTTGCAAAATTCGATGCGAGTCGACGAGGAAAGCAAGGACTGAAGTCTTCTGGCGATAAAAATGAAGGCACGTACCGCTGTAGTGTGAAGCAGCCTGAGCCTGTGAGCCTGCTTCTTAGCTACTTCGTGGCATGCATCTGAGTTACGTCCTCTGAGGGAAGAAAAAAAGGGAAAACACAACTACGAAGATTGGTTGAAAAAAATAGAAAAAAATACAGCATGCTGTTATTACTTGAAAGTCTATATACCATGTAATAATTAATATGATACTGCCACACCGCCAGTCTGTACCGGCATAAGCACCGCGCATGTCTAATTCGAGTGCAATAATAAAATACCTTCCCAGTCAGCGCGAGTCAGCGACACCCAGCAGCCACCCTACCTGGGACCTGGTATAGCCTAACAGCGAACCCCTCCCCAAGGTTTGATGGATAGTCTGGTCACTCCAGAGCCGTGATGATTGTCTCTTTTTTCATCGTTTGGTATATTATAGCATAACAGCGAACCCCTCCCGAAGGTTTGATGGATAGTCTGGTCACTCCAGAGCCGTAATGATTGTCTCTTTTTTCATCGTTTTTTTTTTCCTTGCAACTAGCATTTTTTAGTCTGGTGTTTCGGCTTTTATATTTTTATTTTTTGCCCGCGTGCTTATTGCGGTTGACATTGCATGAAATGTTTATCTCTGTCTCGGAGTTTGTGAGCACAGAGCTCGTCTCTACATTAGGTATCAGCACGAATACTCTCATAGGGTTAGGGTCAGGGGTCAACCCTAACCCTAACCCTAACCCTAACCCTATATTAGAATTAACACTCTGTTGGTTGTGCTGGATGTAAATGGGGTTCAGTTTAATATGTGAAGACACACAGAGCCGTACATTCTAGGTTTGGAGACTTCGACACCATATCGGAAGTTCCGATATATCGGGTATCGTGTGGGTTGTCAATATTGGAAAATTATCAAGTAGAAGTCGTGGTGTCCCGATATCCGATAAACACCCGGTGCCCGACATCCGATATCCGATATCCGATACCAGGTACCATGTATCCAATAAGTTGCCGGCTATTCCCACGGAAGGATGAAAGGGGGGGGGGGGGGGGCAGGTTGACGCACTCGTATCATAGGGTACATTGGATTCACTGACGCTCTCTACCAGCCTACCAGGTATTGATAGGAGTCTACATGAATCCGATGGACACCTAAGCTGTACGATCGTTATGGTAAATGAAGTACAGCGGACCTGGGGGGGTGACTGGCATTATTGGGATTTTCAAAACCATTGAACTAACCCTAACGCTAACCCTAACCCTAACCTACTGTGTATCACTGGCCTGGGGCGAACGAAGCGCAAGTTCAAATTTCACGGGTCGGGTTACCCCAACTAGATCCGACCCGCGAGAAATTCCCCCACCCGTGAAAAGCCCTGCAATTTTTGGAGTGTCCACGATGGTGAGCGCCTCGAACTTTGATCCTTTGCAAAGATGCCAACAAGCGGCGCGCGGTCTAAAAGAGGCGGGGCGAGGACCCGACAGCAGTCCCCGCATGCCCTACCGCCCCCCTGACGACGCAAACTCTTTCGGCGCCCTCGCGACCCTCGGCGATGAACAGGCTAAGGAACCGATAGGGAGAAATAAGTGGAGAGGACCGCCCGGCGGACACGTGTGGGTTAGCAACTCCGTGGTTATTTCACGCGCAGGTTCGAGTTGTCCCGAGGACGCCGTTGGTTAAGGTATTCAAGGGTATTCATCCACCGGCAAGAGGTTACCCAGGTATTTAATTTGCTACCCAAACTACCCAAACTATGCCTTTTTCACGCGTGGGGGCGAAGACGGAGGGACCTAAAACATACCTGGTACGACGGAAGACGCCCATGTTGCTAGATGTGTCGAATAACCGGAGTCAAGCGCGGGCGTCTGGGCCGAGGATAGAATGGACGCGCATGACAGGACCTCTGGCTCCCCTACCAAATGATGACCCCCTACACTATTTGTACATCTTCGAAAGGCCCTTGTATAAACTCCTAAAGGCTCGGTTCGAGGTTTGCGAGAGCACGGACACTACGCCCCCGGCTGTT
This sequence comes from Undaria pinnatifida, assembly GCA_012845835.1. Lineage (NCBI taxonomy): Eukaryota > Phaeophyceae > Laminariales > Alariaceae > Undaria > Undaria pinnatifida. The sequence goes on from JABAKD010000027.1 coordinate 16,060,192, forward strand.
GAGCGTTCATGTGTTCATGCAAGGAGGACCGGCTGGCCCGCCCCAGATTTTATTCGACGAGGCGAGTTAGAGGACTTACTTGACGGGCACGATCAGAACCCTGCCTCTCCCAACGATGACCCCCTTGGGCTACAATGGCCCAATTCCCGAGGGCTCGGCTCAATGCAAGGACACGGGCAGCACCCCTTCGCCGTATAGCGTTTATGTGTTCATGCAGGGGGGACCGGCTGGCCCATCCCAGAGAGCAGCACATGTTTTCTGATACCCCTCTGGGACGGGCCAGCCGGGCCTCGTTGCATGATCACATTAATTGCATGATCACATGAACGACCTACGGCGGAGGAGGGTTACAGGGTTTTAAGCCGAACCCTTGGGAATTGAGACTAACTCACTTCGCCGACGGGCTAGCCGGCCTTAGGTCAAAACATCATCATGTGGTTAACGATCCACAGTGGGGGAGTACTGTCCGCACCGTTGCACGCCTCACGCCGAGCCCTCAGGAATCGAGACGTTTTAATAGCTCAGCTCGTCGAAGACCTGCTCAATACTCGCTACCAGGTACTTAAACGGGTCAGTGGGTAGCACCTTCGAATCAAGAAAATATAACCCCGAAACCAATATTTGTTTCCGGGTGAATGCTGCTGTATTGCCTTGGAAGGCCGGCGATTTCCCCAGCATAGGTAGGGGGGGAAGTGTTTGCATGGCTTGGGAGTCCCATCTTGGAATTAACAGGGGGACAGATGGGTTCATGGTGCTCTTCTGTTTTCTTCAGTCTACGATCGGGACGTGGAGCTAAGCTGGTTCTCGTATTTCTTCAGCAACGAATACGCGAGTGACTACGGGGAGCTGCTGTATTAATTGACGCTTACCTGGCAAGGGATACTTTGTGTCCCCTCCCTAGCTAACCTAGTATTTGGCGTCGTCGGCAGCACCCCTGAGGATCCGTGAATACACCCTTCTCCCCTTGTGGTCATGCCCTAGGATATTAATAACAGATAACATAGCAATTGTAAGATAGGGCAGGGGTGCGTCAACTAACAAACTCCTGGGGGGTCGGTGTATATGATAACACTCCTCCGCTCACTGTTAACATTTATATTGAGAGATGGGTACGGAATACAATTTTCAAACAACCTATGTTAAGAGGCGTTGTTCTCAAAAACGAAAAACCCGCTTGGTTGGTTTCTCGTTGATTAGGTGAAGATCTTCAAAAACGTTGGAAACCAAGCCTGAAATTGAATTTTATTCGATTTTTTTATCGATTTGCCCCTTGCTGTGTACTCCCTCGCATTACGTGCACCACACATACATGCATTTTTGGTTGTGTTCGTCGCCTACCTAGTGAGCCCAAATTCGCGTTGTCACGTTGATATTTACGTTCATTATTGCAGACTCGTTTTAGTGTAGATGGGCGCCGAAAATCTTTCAACCGACTACCACCGGCAATTTATTGAAAACGCCTGCCGGGTTTCGCGAAACCGCGGCAACAGTTTTGTTCCTGTCCTGACCCGACAAGCGAGTCGCGTCGTGCCTCACGAAATCCTGTAATTTTACAGCGGCAGCGAGCAGTTGTGCGACAGCAAGACGAATACAGCAGTGGTACTTTTCTTTCGGCGATTGTGTTTCCGCGTATTATTACCGTATCGGAGTCCCCTTGTAGTCCTCCTAGTGGTGAACCTCCTTAGTCGTAAAATAATTACTCGATATGCTAGGGCTGTGAGCTTCTATTAGCAAGTCGCCAGCTAGTTATTAGTTGGCTGATGATTATAGTTGGTTGTGGCGCCAATTATCCAACTATTTTTCGCGTTTGGGCTTCCTTGTTTGTACCGGGTAGGAAGGCTTGTTTGGTACGGGGTACGTATTTCCCGGCGACTCCAGGTAGACCACCGCGGCCGTACTACCACCATGCGAGCACACAGAGAAGTCTTCTGTCGTTAGCTCTATTTTTATGATGTTTCTCTCTCTCTCTCGTTAGTATGTTCAGTGTCCAGTGGATGATGCGCACCTGTGGCTCAGGTGTTTGAGCGATGCTCGCCCTGAGCTGCGGTCTATTCAGCGAAGATCAGAAGGCTCAGAAGTGAACCCTCCAGATTTGGTTGTGTGTGTGTTACCAGGTAGTTTGCAACTCTTCCAATACCACCGAGAGCGTGACATGGTTTAGCTAGCTCACCTATATATGCGTTCTTGGACCGCCGAAGATGAGTTATTTGTTGTCGTGCTCCTGCCGTAGAAGAATTCCCAGGATTTATGTATATATATATTTTTTTTGTGTGTTCTTGTTTTTCTGGTGGGGTGCTACTGCGTACCGCGCGAGTATTCATCGTTGCGACACAATGTTAACACCGGCGAAAGACCCCTAAACGGGGACGGCATGTCCATATTTCTGGTGCATCTCTGTAAAGTCTGATAAACTGAGACGAACTTGAAATATAATGTACCTGTTTCGTGATTAAACCCAGAGCTCAACTTAGTCCACTTATCGCACTTTTTGAGTGTAAAATTATATCAAATCGCATAATTTTTGCTTCAGGTGGCGCCTTCACCGGGATCCCCCGGAGGCGCCTCCGACGGGCCCTCCCGGGGCGCCTCCAGCGGGCCCCCCTCGGCCGGGAGGGGGGGGGGGTTGGCTCGCTTCGCTCGCCTGACTTTAGTCAACTAATGCCAGCCAAGTTCGTTAGCTGGCTGCCAGTTAGTTCACAGCCCTATCGATTGCTCGGGCCCCATAAGGACTTCTTCCGAAAAGACATGCAGATACCGCTAAGAACTGCTAAATTACCGCCCACCAATTCCAAGTTAATTGTGTCCAAACACATGGATGCACTTCTAAAGTTGGTTAGTATTGAGAGCGTGTATATTGCCACAGCGGCCGAGTTGTGTGCACTAGACCCTGGCCTCTCTCCCCAGCGTGGCAGCCTAGCCTCACTAGCCTCACTAGCCTCACTCTCTCAGGAGCTCTTCTTTCCCCGGATCGCCGCCGACGCTCTCCCTTCCCCCTTCCCGTCAAGGGCGTGATGGTGGCACCAACCCCTACCACATGCATCGCTCAGCCACTGGATTTCGCCCTTCTGAACGTCCCCATCACCAATTACACCAATCGCTCGCTTGCACCTTGTCGCACGGCGCGTGATTGATGTGGGTTGTGATGAGGACGCCGACAAAGGCGAAGTCCACTGGCTGAGCGATGTACGTGGAAAAGCTGGTGCCGCCACCGCGACCGTCACTAAATGAAAGGGGAGATGGAAAGCGGCGGCGACGCTCCGGGAAGGAAAGACCTCCAGCAAGAGCACGGGCTGCCGCACAGCTCCGGCTCCACGCTGGTGGGGCGCAACCGGGGTCGTCTGCACACGCGATGTGCGTGGCTACCGACTCATGCGAAGGTCGGCGGCCTCTCCCTCGGCGGCAGCGATTTGTCTATCACCGAAATACCGACTGCTGAGTCCGCCGAGGCTTCTCGGTCAGTAGCGGCGAGATCTTCGGCAGCAGCGTCGGTGTCGTGGACGCAGCGCATGGTGCTGTCCGTTTTGGTCATGGCAGCGTCGCGCAGCGCCGGATCGGCGGCTGCCCACGACTTGGCGGTGAGCAATTTAGATAGCACGGTAGGGATGGACGACAGGGACGAGTCTCCAGGGTTATCCGTCCATCCGACCAGAGTCCTTCGTGGTTGAGTCCTCGGAGAGGTGTGCGATGGCATCCGCCATCGCATTGGATTCTAGAACCCGGTGGTCCTGCCGACGACGCCAAGTGCCAAGGTACAGTAGTGGTCCCTCTATAGTGCCGGTGTGTGCCCGCCGGAAATTCTGGCACTTTAGCGAAAACCGGCACCGAGTTCACATACACTGTAGCGGGTAACCGAAGTACTCAACCCGCACTATAGCTATATATACCAGTATACCATACCTATATACCAGTATACCATACCAGTATACCAGTGCCCTCTTTTTTGTGCGGGGCCCCAGTTTAGTGCGTCAAAATCTTTTGTCACGGCCTCATACCAGTATACCAGTGCCCTTTTTGTTGTGCGGGGCCGCATTTTGTTGTGGTCAAAATCTATTGTCACGGCCACGTCTTGCGGGCGCACGGTCCCACTTTAGTGCGGGTAGTAAAGTCATCTGGCAAGACACCGCGCTATTGAGGGACCCTGACTAGAACGAAAAATTAACGCCTCCACAGCAATGTAGGGAAAGCGCGGATACCATTAACAGCAGTATGCACATTTCGACCAGATTCCACGAGGGAAGAAAATGCCGAACCCTTCTCGCCATGGAAATGAAGGCATGCGCAGTAGTGGGGAGGAGGGAGGAGTGCCTGCTCTGAAAGCTCGGATTGGAGTCCTTGAGTCACGAACAAGGGAGGGATCTGCAGAAAAAGGGCAAAGATAATAGATGTGACACGCTATGCTTAACTAAACAATACCAGGTACGAGGTGTGATACGATAATACAGTAAAACATGGTTGTGGCGTCGGCCTCGAGTTTTTAGCGATCCGATCCGATCGGATTTGATGAACATCGAATTGTGTGTGTTGTCTTCGTTATTTCTATCATACTACATACCCAACGACAATTCGACGCGAGTCGACGAGGGAAGAAAGTGCTGAAATGTTATCATCGCGATAAAAATGAAGGCACGTACCGTAGTGGGGAGGAGGGAGGAGGGCCCGCTATGTGACCCCGGATCTGAGTTACTATTAATACTGGGAGGGAGCGCGAGAGTAGTACGTGGTTAATGAATGACCACGGACTTGAGTATGCAAGTTAACATGAGAACAACAACAATAAATGGAATGAAGAAAAAAAAAAAAATCAGTACACCGCCGTGTCCCCGTTGATTCTTCATCCTATAGAGAGATCCTTCGTACAAGTTCTGGCCATAGACTCTGTGAGACAGAGAATACGAAAACAACCGCACTTAATCTAGGTAAAGCAAGTAAAATGCTAGCGTACCGTGTACGATAACCCAAGAAATCAATCTAGACCATGAAAAAAAAAACAAGAATTCAAAAGACAAGATGCCGAGGGGAGTTATTGAGAATGTGATGCGAGAAAACCAGATCGGCTGCAAGAAGAACAGAACACGTTCCATTTAGAGAGGTACAGATAACTGCTGCACGGACGAAACAAGACGAAGAAGAGGAGGAAGATACCTGGAGGGATATTGAGGCCGGCCGGCGTGGCAGGGAAAATAAGGGAGCAAAGAGGGAAACGAGAAAAAAAAAATAACAAAACAAGCAAGACAACAGGTGTCATTGCTGCCGCTTGCGCGCTCCCCCCGTTGAACTCAACGAAAAAAAAACACACACACATACCCGCTGTAGGCTTCAGGGCTATTATATCCATATAGTAGCACACGCTTCCCTTTTCGTCGAACCGGTACCTTGCCTCACGATCTACGACTTCATTTCTGCATTTGTCGACAGCTGTATCAGTACGGCTGCCCCCCCCCCCGCCCCCTCCCCTGTTTTCCCCTTGTCGCTTCTCTTGGCGTCCTCTGCTCTGTGGCGTGGTTCGTAGACAGTTATTGTGCGCCTCGCTCCTGTGCCATCTCGTCATGAAGCGGTCCGCCGAGTCGACGACCCCACGGCGGTGAAGTGGGTATCGAATATCGGGTTGTTAGGCCCGTATCGGACCGGAATCGATTATCGTTCTCTTGTCCATTACTATATGAAATGACGGCACGCATTACAAATCACGCATTACAAAGAATAGTATTAATATGATAGTAGTTTCCTCGTATCTGTTTTTTTTTTTGTCATACGCATACCGTAGGTGTTGCGTATGATACGTCCAAGGCTATTTTTTTATTTTCACGTTTTTTAACGTCCAACGTGAATCTTAGGTGTCTTTTTTTTACCCTCAGCGGTCTTCCGGACAGAGGACAAGCCATGGTTATTCTGTGCGTCGTACGAGTAGTAATACATAGTATGTAGTCTACAGACTTGTCTCTCTTTTGTTATTCGAGAAAAATGAAATGCATCATGACAGGTGGTGGGTGGCATATCCTTCCTTCTTTTCTTGCTGCAGTGCTGCTGAGGTACTTGCTTGTCGTATTTACGCACCAGGTAGTCGAAGATTGTGACCACGGACTTGATTATGCGAGTATGTGAGAACGACAACAAGATTGTGTCGGGTTGTTGTATACTCCGGAGTATATATTAAATAATAATACACTCCAGCTGTGAGATCGAAGATTTTGTCGAAACTCATCTTTGCAAGCTGTGTGTTATACTCCGATTGTTATTCGTATATTGTTTCACAAGCGAGCGAAGTGAACCAAAGAGGAAAACGCCAGAGGACGAAAAGAACAAGAGGAAACTATTAAAATGTCCACATAAGCCAGAACGAACGGTAGCAGTTGTGAACGAACAGCGAACAGAAACAAATCGACACAAACACCCCATAAATAGTGAAACGATGTGAATAAACAGAAGAATAATTCAAGATGGGCTACGCGCTGCACGAGAGAAAATGCAAATACGCCCAGAAAGCAGGAAGGGAAGAATTAGGAACAAGGCAAAGGAACGAAGGATAATATACATCAATAATAGCAGGAAAGGAGAGAGTGAAAGAGGACGAGGAAGAAAACCCGGTCGAAACATTTTCGTCAAAATAATTCGAATAATGCATGCCTGTGCTATACGTATCTTTTATAGAATTATTCTAACAACGTCAGCTGAGTTCGAAAGCCGATACCATACTCATCTTGGCAACCTGCGTAATATGCCGACCGGTGGTACGTTTTCAGTAAGTTTTCATGAGTCAAAATTATTACATACCAGGTATACCTGGTACACATTTATCTGTGTGCGTTCTTCGCATTAACCTGATATTTCCACCCATCTACGTCCAGCACAAGGGGTGTCCGTGCTAATTAATCATGCTAGAGAGACGGCTCTGTCGATGTGTGTAATATCGAAGTCAATGCTATCAGGTGTCAGGCAATACGTATGCAATATGCTACGCGTAAAGCGAGGCATGCACAATGCCCGCAGCGTGCAGCAACAGCAGTAGTGCGGCAGTAGTATGGTAGTAGTATGGTGGTAGCATGGTATTAATAGTAGCACGGGGTGACGGGGTGCGTCCGTTCGGTTTTCCCAACTATAACTACGGTAAATCCACGTGCTTCCCCCCCCACACACACGTTCCGCCATTTATTTATAGGAACTCTCGAGTATACCAGGTGTCAGGTACCAAACTTGGAGAAACCCTATTTGCAGGACGGACCTGCAACGAATTCTTGCAGGACGTGCCTCTGATTGGCCACCTGCCGCTTTTTATTGCCCGCGTTTTTTTTTGGCGAACGCCTGCCGAACGCACGGCGAAGCCGCGCGAGGGCACTTTTAGCCCCACGTACCGGTCAAACGGTCGGGGGTCGGGTTGGGGTTGGGGTTAGGGTTAGGGTTAGGGTTGGGGTTAAGTGGGGTCTGTGCAGGTACCGGGGACAAAAGTGTGCCAAAACGTCCTGCAAGAATTCGTTGCAGGCCCGTCCTGCAAATAGGGGCTCCCCCAAACTTGGTCATTCTGGTCGTGCTCGTGCAGATTTACTCCGGGTACCGGATACCCCAGGTATTGTTGTGGTTGTCGTAGACTTCCTAAATGGCATACTACCTGGTATTCTTATTATTTCAACACAAACCTCTACTTGTAACTTGAAGATTTTACGTTTCATTCTAGATTTTCTGATCCGATATGTTTTCCCGTTTCTCCTTGCGGCGTGTACCGCAACCAGCAGTAGTAGAGAGTAGAGAGTAGATGGAAGACTTGCATCATATGATAGATTAGTATCTGAAATTTCAATTTTCAGCAAGTGGAAGTGGAAGGTGTGGCAGTGTGTACGTAGCGGTCGTAGTGGTATGTTGTCTTCGCATTAAACCGTCCTTTCTTTATTTCGACCCAACCAACTACGATTCGTACAACTAACTGTACATCATCAGCAGTGTCCGTGCTGATTAATCCTCGAGGAGATACAAATTATGTGGTCACAGACAGCAGTGAGACAGAATTAGCCAAAAACAATCATCGCATTTCATCAAAGTACAGCAAGTAAAATGCTAGCGTATACCCTGGTACTCTGTACCGGGTACGAGAACACAACAAAACAAGCCAAACCATAAAATTACCTACAGCAGTACCTGGTAAGATTACTCATGCCATACCATACTAGTACCACTAGTGCTGTTTATTGTGCCCATATTGTGCCCATATCCCCCTGACCGCCAAGGCAAAGTCGCGGAGTATCCGCTATAATCATGCACTACAACTACACTGGTATATCGTAATATATAGTTATATCATAATGTGGGCTTGGGCTGTTGTTGTTGTTATTCTCACACTAACTCGCATAGTCAAGTCCGTGGTCACAGGACAGGCTCCAGTCACTCTGGAGCTGAGGAATACCCCAGAGAAGAAACACAAACAAACCAACGGTGGTACACGCACATATCACAACTGAAGCAATTCATGCCTCCGCCAGAAACATATAACAAGTGAAATCCGGAGTCAGCCTATGATGTGCCAGGTCCATACTGGTGCTTACGTCTCATTACTTGCGCCTGAAACACCGACTATTATACCGCTTGCCACCGAGGAAAGACTACCACGTATATATTACACGTACTTGTAGTGCCTATCACTACTCATATGCATCTCAGACTCAAGTCAATTGGCGAAAAAGATACAAAGAGAAGAGAAGAAAAGAAAAGAAATGAAATGAAATGAAATGAAATGAAATGAAAAGAAAAGAAAAGGAAAAGAAGATAACTGAAAAGAGAAAGGAAAAAGGAAAGGAAAGGTGAAAAGAAAGGAAAGGAAAGGAAAGGAAAGACGAGAAGAGGAAGCAAGGATAGGAAGAGGAAAAGGAAAATACGTCATACTAGCAGACCCTATCACTCTAGTCTAGTCTATTAATAGGAATTCACTAAAGACGGCAGTGGCCTCATAGAGGGTATCAAGTGCATCAATGACACTGAAAGGAGAACGCAACAAGGCGAAGAAGTCAGGGCGGCGTTACGCTAGCTTGTGACGGCCATTGAAGGCCCAAAAACTTCAAGACGATGATGGCCAGACCCGGACTTCAGTCTCTCGGGCAGGACGCCCCCCCCTCCCCACCCCCCCCCCCCGCCTCCTCCCTCCCCCCTCCCCCCTCCCTCCCCCCCTCCCCCCGGCCTTTTAGAGATGCCGACGGTGAATGGCGCTGCCGCAGCCTTCGCGTGCCGCTCTGCAGCTCACTCTGCGTCTCTCCGCCTCATGCCATTTCCGCATGAATAACTCGGCTCCCTCCTCCAAACACGTGGCCATGCGTATGTGGCACCAGGTACGTGGTACGAGGTATTTCTTTTCACGTCACAGTTGATTAATCTGCACGTCTTCTCTGGTACGACTTACTATGGGTTTGTTCTTGACAGATATCCATTTACAATCATTATTTACGATGGATATTTCCACTTACGATACTACGCCCATCTAGATACATCTAGATTCATCTAGATCCATCTAGATAAAGCACAGCCAGTGTCCGTGCTGATGTGCTTATGCTCGTGGAGAGTTAGTGGAGAGTTAGTGGAGAGTTAGTGGAGAGTAAGTAAGTGGAGAGTTAGTGGAGAGTTATTTAGTGTAGAGACGAGCCCTGTGGTCACGAACTACGAGACAGACAGAGATACGCATAGCAAATACAGCAAGGTGATTTGCGATCTGGCTATGCATGCCAACCGCAATGAGCACGCGGGCGAAAACAAAAATATCAGTGATACGCAAGCCAGCACACACCAAAGCACAGACTAATTGCTCTAAAAAGAGAAGGAAAAAAATGTGACCGAGAGTAAATAAGAAAACAAACAAGGGAAAAGCAATTTTATCGTCGTAACAGGTAAGGGAAAGCAGGACGGCACGACAAAAAAATGAATAACAATGTACAACAGCCAGCCAGCAATCACCATAATTATATCTTTGAAAAATTGAAAAATACACATTATTAGCTGTGAGATTTACCAAAAAAAGTCTTTTGATCAAAACTCAGGTTTGCAAGCTGCGTGTGATCAGTGATACTTCGATTGCGCGAGGTACGGGGTGTGCATACCCTCGTGAAGGATACAGGTCAGCGACAGACTCCCCTGCTAATGCCAGGGTCAAGAGGACCAAGACGGTCAGCCTTGTTCTGCGCACGGACATTGTATAACCCGCATTGAGGGGGACAAACCAGACATGTGTGTAATTCAGTATGCACAAAACAACTACTTGAAGTATTTATTGTTGTACTAGTGTGAGTTAACTTTTGCTTTTGCAGTGAGTGGGCTACTTGGGCCTACCGGGTTCGTACGCAAGTTCTTGTGTACTCCCTGTGTATGTGGCAAGCCAGCGGAGGTCTAGCCCAGGCGTGATGCTCGGGTTGTTAGTGCTGTCGAGTCATGACGGAACATGCTGTGGACGTCGATCGCTACTGTTCCGAAGTGATCTCTCTTCTGCTCTTGACGTAATGCAAAGGCACACTCACACACCTGTATTGATCGAATGAAGACCGACGAGTGAGATCTGGCGTTCTGCATCAGGCGTCGGGCGGTGCACAGTTGATCCTAAAGCTTTTCGAACGTCATTCCATCTCATACACTGCGGGGGAATACAGAAACTAACTAAAGCGTGGATCCAAAACGCCAGACCCCTGAACTCCTAGAGATGGAAGCTCTCAAAGACTTGCCCTAATGATAACATTATTAGTCTAATATCATAGCAACCAGGACAAGACAAACAAAGCAGATGGCACCATCCAACCAGCATCGGGGGCAGCAAGCATCCTCCTCCTCCTCCTCCTCCTCCTACAACCATCAGTATTGTGTGTAATTGGTGAATGATCCTGCTCTCAAAGTAGGAGCATGGCCGTATATATGGTGTATCATCTATCACATCATCTATCACCTGCTTTTTTTGTTTTACTATAAATATTGCCAAAAATATTAGAATGTTAATAACTGTTTCTGACGACAACAGGACAAGGCTATTGATCAATGGTGGTGCCAACAGACATCGTCGCCGCCGTACCGAATACAAAAACAATCCAGCAAGCAAAAAAAACACGCGGCAAAAAAGCAGATGACACCATGCAGTAGGTGTCGCAGTGGTCGGGGCAGCACCCACACTGCGTTCGAATGCAACTACTACTATTAATAGTATCAGTAGAGGGCTAGGAGCATTGCTGCCTGGTGTGTCCGTCCTCTACTTACTGCACGTTCGACGGCGGTGCAGATATGGACACAATCGCCTCAACAGCCACAGCCAAGGGTTCCCACAAGGAAGACAGAAAAGGCAAAAAACAAAAGGAAATACTCCGGAGTACATGAATAAATCAAGGGACGAATAAATGGAAAAGAGAAAAAAGGGGAAGATGGATGGGAAATGGAAAGAGGATTAAAAGAGGTGATACGTTTTTTCGGCGAGAACCCGCATACGGCCGGTCATATAATCAGCTGGATATATTAGTTGTTCTCACATTAACTCGAATAATCAAGTCCGTGGTCACAGGACAGGCTCCAGTCACTCTAAAGCTGAGGAATACCCCAGGGAATAAAACACAAACCAAAGGTGGTACACGCATATATATATCACAACCGACGCAATTCATGCCTCCACCAGAAACATTAAATAGTGAAATCGGGAGTCAGCCTACGATGTGCCAGGTCCATACTGGTGCATACGTCTCAATAGTGCTACCACTACCTACCGCAGCATCGGCTGACACTCAACCCCTGACGGGGATGGAGCAGGCAATCCGAATAATAACTATTAATAAAACAAGAACAACATCAAAGGTATCAATAGTCGCAGTAGTAGAAAGTCCGTGAACAGGTTCGACGTACTATTTAGTCGTCCTGGTGCCTCGCTACCCTGTCTGCCGTCTCCTTCTTCTCGCAAACGTCGCTGATACAAACAGCTGATCATGTCATACAAACAAGGGGAGTCGCCAACCTATATCCAACACTCGGATGAATAATCGACGGGCAGTGGGATTGCAAGGATTGCTGAGCCCTATGCGCGATAAAAATTGAAGGCAAGTACCAGGGGGGAGAGGGGACGACACCTGTGACCACGGCTTGTCCAGAAGCTGGAAAGTAGAAGTGTGAGGAAAAAAAAATCTTGATGAGGACATGCTGAAAAAGCATTATTGTTCTAACCGTCACGGCCGATAGCATAATAAATATTAATAATATACTGGTGCCAAAACGGTCAGATTTATCCCCTCGAAAGAATTTATAGCTTACATGCACAAATTGCCCCTTCCCCCCCCCCCCCCCCCCCCCGCCCCCCTCCAAACCCGCTCGCTTTTGATCTAAACCAGGCCCCCTCTTTCCCTTCACAGCTGTCAGATTTTGTCCCCCTCAGAAACGGGTTTTATAGTTTCCGCGCACAGACTGACTAAAATCATCCTGTTGACCCTGATAGCTACACTGTAGCTGTAAGGGGAGTCGCCGACCTATATCCTTAATGAGGACACACAACTCGTAATGCGCGCGATCGGAGTATCACACACAGCTTGCGAAGATGAGTTTCGACGAAATCTTCGATCTCACAGCTGGAGTGTATTTTAATTTTTATAATATTTAAGAAAATGAAAAATACACTTCAGCTGTGAGATCGACCAAAAACGATTTTTTGATTAAATCTAATAATATATCTTCAATTGTAAAAGGTGCATGCGTATGTACATATACCTGGTTCCAGGGCATCGATGCATACATAGAAATCCACATATGATACGGCCCAGTCGGTCGACAAAGCGGCCAATAAATATAATGTTGTCAACCAACCTCGAGGATAACGCATCTACCAGGTAACTATTACCAGGTATATAATACGAACCAAAAGTCAGTTGGTCAACAGGAGAGAGAGCAGAATACACGCATCACATCATCACATCACACAAGATATACAGTTCTTTTTTTTTTCTCGTCTTTTCCCGCTCCCTCTTGCTCAAACGCCCCATCGAAATCTGTCAGAGTAATTAAAATACTTCCAAGCACTTGATATCACCTCATTATCTTTCTGGAGCCATCCATGCCGCCGCTGCAATTCACCCCCCCCCCCCCCCCCCCCGAACGCCCCCTCCTTCCCCACCACCCGCACCATCGCCTAGACCTAGCACCACGCGTATAGCAAACCCCTACATTTATGCGACCTAAAGCTGTTAAAAACCCTTTCGCCCCCCCCCCCCCCCCCGTCCGCCCCCCCCCCCGCCCCCCCCCACCCCCTCGAACGCTCCGCTCTCTCTGGTTGTACGAGTTACAGGATATACATGATAAAATGGTGCATTCTTTCCACAACCGTCAGATTTATCCCCTTTAAGGATTTATAGTTTCCACGCACAGATTGAGCTGGGCGCCCCCCCCCCCTCCCGTTCCCTCTTTATCAAACCCAGGCCCCCACGTCCTTAGCAACTCCGCCCTCCCTTCACTGGTTATTTGACTTAGAAGATGCACTTGATAAACTGATGCATTTTCTTCTGCAGCTGTCAGATCTTGTCCCCCTCCAAAAACAGGGTTTTATAGTTTCCGCGTACATACTGACTAACATCACCCTGTTGACCCTGATACAAGCTACACTGTAGTTGCAAGGGGAGTCGCCGACGACCTATATCCTTCATGAGGAGACACAACCCGTAATACGCGCGATCGGAGTATCACACACAGCTTGCAAAAATGAGTTTCGACAAAATCTTCGATCTCACAGCTGGAGTGTATTTTTATTTTTATAAAATACATATCACGTCGTCGTCATCTTCATCGTGGTCGTGCCGCCTGCGTGCCGGAGTGTTCATTCCGTCGTGCTGCCCTCACCCCTCACCCCCGACTTTTTTTTTTCACACACTACATCTACTTTCCAGCTTCTGGGCAAGCCGTGGTCACAGGTGTCGTCCCTTCTTCCCCCCGGTTCTTCCCTTCAATTTTTATTGCGCACAGGGTTCGGCAATCCCACTACTCGTCGATTTTTCAACGAGTTGAGTTGCTAGCTCACGCTCTCGAGCTTTCCGCATGTCAATTCGGGCACAAGAAAACGTCCCCACGACGAATTTATACGCGTACGCACCCGGGGGGACTCGAACTCACGAAACTGACCTATACCAGGCTCGAGGATAACCTGATACGTCACCGGACGAGTTTACACGAGTATGCACCCGGGGGGACTCGAACTCACGAAACTGACCTATACTAGGCTTGAGGATAACCTGATACGTCACCGGTACTGCCTATTTTTCTTCTTTTTTCACACACATCTACTTTCCAGCTTCTGGACAAGCCGTGGTCACAGGTTTTTTTTTTTTTTTTTTTTTTTATCCTCCGGCGGATGGGGAAAAATAAAGCTTTAGCTCACCACACTTCCGCGTATTTTCATACGCGTCGTGTGTCGATTCAACTCAGTTGCTTTCGCAGCCCAACGCTAGCTGGCGCACCCTTCGAGTCCCATTGTAGGTATAGCGTAAGCTGTCCCTATCATTGGTCCTCGTTACAACCCCGGCAGCGCAAGCTGCCGTTGTATACGGGTGCGTGTGTATGTCGACCCGGCCTGTCCCCTGAGGGTCAGGTTCGGTGGAGATAGCCACCCGGAATGTCATCTTTCCGGGTAGTGTGGGACTTGCGCAAGCTCACCCACTAACAAAACCCCTGGCCATGGGAGATGGCCTTCCGCCGGACTTGGTCCAGTTACGGTCCACCCTACCCATTCGGGCGTTGGTCCTCGCGTGGTCACAGGTGTCGTCCCTTCTTCCCCCCGGTTCTTGCCTTCAATTTTTATCGCGCATAGGGTTCAGCAATCCTACTGCTCGTCATTTTTTCATCGAGTGTTGCTAACCCACGCTCTCGCGCTTTCCGCAAGGGAAAAAGACCCCGCGCATTTACACGAGTATGCACTCGGGGGGATTCGAACTCGCGAAAGTGACTTATACCAGAGTCGAGATTAACCTCATACGCCACCGGGGCGACCGACTGTATTCATGAACTGCCCATACTACGCCATGGCTGTCTTGCGTTCGTTTGAGCAATGCTACATACCAGGTACAGTATACTGCTGTTCAGCGTTGTTTTTTGTAGGCAATTCCCCCCGGAGTCTCATAGCTAGATAGGGGTTCATAGCAATTTTCGGGTCGGGTCGGCATTGGTTGATCGTTCGTTACCGCAACAACAGGTGGTGCCGGAAGGCGTGTTGCGCACAGCGCCGTCACATGCCGCTTAGCGTCATCTTTTGTCGACGCTTCACCCCCGGAGTCTGAAAGGGTTCATTAAACTAAAACATTAAAGGGGTTGGTTGCTTCATTAGTCTAGCAACTTTAGGGTCGGGTCGGTGCTATTATTAGTATTGTTGTTGTTGTTGTTGTTGTTGTTGTTGTTGTTGTTGTTGTTGTTGCTGCTGCTGTTTAGCGCAGCAGGTGCAAGAAGGCGTGCTGCGCACAGCGCCACACACAATACTATTGAGAAACTCTATGTGCAGGACGGACCTGCAACGAATTCTTGCAGGACGTGCCTCTGATTGGCCACCTGCCGCTTTTTATTGCCTGCGTTTTTTTTTGGCGAACGCCTGCCGAACGCGCGGCGAAGCCGCGCGAGGGCACTTTTAGCCCCACGTACCGGTCAAACGGTCAGGGGTTGGGTTGGGGTTAGGGTTAGGGTTAGGGTTGGGGTTGGGTGGGGTCTGTGCAGGTACCTGGGACAAAAGTGTGCCAAAACGTCCTGCAAGAATTCGTTGCAGGCCCGTCCTGCAAATAGGGGCTCCCATTAACTAAACACTATTTAATACCTGGTACTATTATTATTTTGTTTTTGTTTTTGTTTTTGTTTATTTCGTATTTCTCTCTTCCAATGTATTTCTGTTGCTGACGTATGTATGTTGTGCCTGTCGTACCCAGTACTAGGGCATGACATTGCGTTGTCGAATGCATTACGATGCATTATCTCTGTGTCGTGGCTTGTGACCACAGAGCTGATCTTTCTAGGGTGAAGAATCAGTACGGACACTGGGTGTGCTGGATGTCGACGAGTAGAAGAACGGTTTAATGTGAAGAACACACACACACACATTCCTCATTAATACCTCATTAATAGTATAATCTATCTGCTTTGTCGTGGCGTTTTTGCTTCCTAATTATCAAGCTTCGTTTTTGTATTCGGTACGGCGGCCAGCGACGATGACGGTATTGGCACATTGGCACCACGGCTACTGCCGTCAGAACAGTGCGCAGGTGATAAGATTCAGCTGTGATATATGCGTGTACCGCCTTTGGTACGTACCACCTTTGGTTTGGTTGTGTTTTTCCCTTGGGGTATTCCTCAGCTCCAGAGTGACTGGAGCCTATCCTGTGACCACGGACTTGATCATGCGCGTTAATGTGAGAACAACAGCAACAACAACAACAACAACAACAACAACAACAACATCATCAACAACAACAGCAGCAGCAACAGACCATGTGGCAATGCTCCTACTCCGACGGTAGGGTCATTTGAAGGCCAGTATGCTTGCTGCCCCCGATGTTGTTGGATGGCGTCATCTTCTGTGTTGCTCAGTCGTGTTGGTCGTAGTTGCTGGGTAGTCTGTGGTGCTTTGTTTTTCTTTTTTGTCGTGCCGTCCTGTTTCCCTTTTTTTATTCATCTTCTTCTTTTTTCAACTTGTAGTCTGGTGTGCTGGCTTTGAATGTTTTGTTTTTTGCGCGCGTGCTCATTGCGGTTGGCATTGCATGCAGGGCCAGATCACCTTGCTGTATTTGCAATGTGCGTCTCTGTCTCGTAGTTTGTGACAACAGATCTCGTCTCTCTTTGAGGCATCAGCGCGAACACTGGTTGTGCTGGATGGAGATCGGTGAAAAGCTCAGTGTGATGTGAAGAAAAACACTTTGGCGACTGGCCACAGCTGCAGATGACGGCGTGGATGAATCAATACATGGAAGAAGGGATACATTACGTGATGGATGGATGGGTGCCCACGAGTAGAGCTTACCATTTTTTATACAACATGGTTGACGCAGACTGTGTACGAGACGAAGGGGGGTTTACCGTACATTGGTTTGGTTGATTGGTTGCGTTTCATTTGGGTTAGGGATAGGGTCAAGGTATATATAACTTGAAGTGTATGTCAACCATGTTGTCGACAAATCGGGAAGGTACCCTCGATGGATGGGCGCATTGGTCCTCGGGCGGGTGGAAGGATGGATGGATGCAAGGATGCACAGTTTGATCTACGGGCGTGTGGATTGATGGGTGGATTGACGGATGGATGGACCCCAACTCGCCTCTCTCACCACAACCCTTGTTTCTTTTTTCTTACCCCCGTTCCTTGGCCGTTTATGCCTTTGGCCCACAGAAGCTGCATCGACCCTGGAACCAGTTCCGCGCGCTCTCTGTCTCCCGTCACACTTTTCGCGCCGCGCGTCCCCCCCCCCCCCCCCCCTCCCTCTCAACTCCCTCTTGTAGGTACTTACTTCACTCCTTCCCCCTGCCTAGAAAGCTAACACCATCGTCGAGAACCGCACCAACCATACATTGCTGATACGTTGTGAGGCTGGACACCAGCACGACAGCAGTGGTCCCATCAGCTCAACGCTACACATTAAATTCATTAAAGTTACTATTAATACTCATTTTGGCGATTTTCGGGTGTTGTACATTATTGTTGGGTTTATCCCCATGGGTAGAACTAACCCTAACCTTAACCTATACTATATACTATATATAATGCCATGCCGGTCGGAGTGCCCCCTGATGACGTCACTGGGATTAAATGGTTCAAAATACACAATAATGTGTATCACACCGATTTTCAGGGTGACAGCGTTCCTTCACGCGTGCGGTACGCTTTCGACGTTGTTGGCGTGTACACCAGGGAGGGAGGTCTATCGACCTATGTTTAGCCCGCCAGTGCCTTCGCGCCGCCTTAGGGTTAGCTGCACCTAGTCGCATAGCTCCTGCCCCTCTTTCTTCTTTGGCTCGCCCCCCCCCCCTCTCCCCCCTTCTTCCCCCCCGTTCCCGCTTCCTTCTACTTGTATGGTCATATGACTACGGCCATGGATGAAATGAGTACGCCCTCATCTGTCCCCCCCCCCCTCCAGACCCCGCCCCCCTCCCCCCCCCCCCCCCCCCCCCCGCGCGCCATGTTCCCACCGCCCCCCTCACTTCAATTGAAAACGTACGATAACTCCCATTTCCTTTGGCTCCGTACCCCCCCCCCCCCCCCGTTTTTCTTCCCCCTCCCCCTCTAGCCCCCCCACCCCTGGCGTCCGACCTCCTTCTGTTGTTTGTTGTTGTTGTTTGATGATGATGCCGTTGTCCTCACGTGAATTATCATCGCCATAATCTAGTCTGTGGTCACAATGAATGCTCAACTTACTCCGGCATGGAAGAATACCCCAGGAAAAATATGAAGCAATCAAAAATAATGCACATGATGGTAAATGAGGATAATGACAATGATGAAGATGATATTCTCATATTATCTCATTTTGCTGGACTAGCCTGTGATTATAGAAGAGAAGAAGAAACGCGTCCCGATGTGAGAGCATCAATTACAAAATAGTTCGTGCAGCACTGAAGCTGTTCCTTCCTGGGCTGGACGGGCATCATACACGCTAGTGTTGCGGTATCATCATACATGCCACACTGCTTCTCTGTCCGCGCTGCCTCGACGGACGACCACCACCACTGGAACTGCTGTCTCGTGCATGCCTCGTTGCTAAGGGATTGGCGGTGCGCCGGATGGACACGACAACGTACTATACCTGCGTTAGGCTTACAGTAGTAGTGGTCCGCCTACGTCGTAGAGCTCTGGTATGTGCACTAAAGAGGGAAATACCGTCACTATATCGGCAACCGGCACGACTACTCCAAATACTCTTACTACTGGTTGTTACCACCGTAGCCAAGCGATTTAGCAAGCACTATAGCGGGCAATCGCCACTACGAGTATAGATGAACCACTACTCTTCACATCGATTATGCTGCCATGGGTGTCAATATTATTTATTTCGGCTTGAGGCCACGGAAGATCGCGCAGAAATACTTTGAGTAGGAGCTCGCATGGAGGCATTTCGCGTACATATAAACCGCTTGAAAATAGACTGACATCTGCCAACAAGATCCTTATTTCGAAATCTCAGAAAAAATACAGCAAATATCCAATATATTACAGAGCTTTTCAGGCGCATTTAGCCCTTTTTCGAACTCCATAACAAACCACCCCTATAGTATTATTAGTAGTGTCCCTCTATATTTTCTTCTAAAAAGCCGTTAAACCCCACATATGACAGAGTTATGTCATCCGCCTGGTGAGCAGCAAGGCTTCAGGTGAAAACCGTTTTGCGATCGGTGATGTACCCATTCGTTGTAGTAGGCTCCTGCGCGTGAATTGAAATATTTCAGCGATTTCGGTAGCTTTTGGTGTTGCTGCTCGCAAGTTCGAACTCACGAAAACACCTCGTGAGTCGCTTCTGGCTGCCTGCGACTGCTGGCTGGCGCACGCGACGTCGTCATACACCCCACCAGGAGCGTCCCTTAATTTTGCGGGCCGTGGTTGCTTGTTGGGGCTGGAGCTGCCCGCTAGTAGTGAAGTGCATACGTTCTGTTGGGGGTCGTTTTTTGTCTCGTTTGGTGTACTCCAAATTTGGACCACTGCAGTGCCTCAGAGTCAGTCGAGGTGTGGGTCCAGGTCCAACCTCAGCTGAGAACCGGAGGGACACCGATCTGGAGAGACTCACAGCATCTGTGGATCAAGCCCTTTTTTTCATGGGTTTCCGGGTCTGTGTTCCGCGATCCAGCCGAAGCTCTAAACGCAGCGTGTTAACCTATCCGTGTGCTTTACTGTTCCGATACAACATCTAGATACTAGAGTTACCGGAAAACCGGGGACCAGGGAACGCTTGGGTCTCCCCGTGGCCTTGAACAAAAAAAAAAATTGACCGATGAAAATGACGATTGATTATAATGTACCTGGTACATTGCACTGTACTGCTGTACATTGTACTGATTGATTGCAGTGATTGTACTCGTAGCAAGAAGCAGTGCGAGCTGCCGGATCTCTGTGTTCGTACTGCAATGGAACGAGCTGCAGAATCACATGCGCGCAACACGGTGATAGGCTTTCGTGCTGCCACGTGCTCTTCTTTCGTATAATAGCGGCTTGATTGGACCACACCCACTCACAATCGTTTCTTCTGGTCGCTGAACATCGATCTCAAAAGGGTTCAATATCGTGGACTATACAATACCAGGTAGTTTTTCCGTGTCTTGTGGCATATGCCTGGCATGCGCTTTTTTTCGTGTTTTGTCGCATTCCAGGATGTTTATTTGAGGCAATGCGACCGCAGGACAACGTTGATACTGCTATTAATAGTACCTGGGTGCATATGATACACATACGTACCTA
Organism: Undaria pinnatifida; assembly: GCA_012845835.1. Classification (NCBI taxonomy): domain Eukaryota; class Phaeophyceae; order Laminariales; family Alariaceae; genus Undaria; species Undaria pinnatifida. The sequence goes on from JABAKD010000027.1 coordinate 16,080,575, forward strand.
TATCCTTGATGAGTGCTGGTACACAACTCGTAATGCGCGCGATCGGAGTATCACACACAGCTTGCAAGGATGAGTTTCGACGAAATCTTCGATCTCACAGCTGGAGTGTATTTTTATTTTTATAATACGTATATATTTTCGACAAAATCTTCGATCTCACAGCTGGAGTGTATTTTTATTTGTATGCAAACTGTAATATGTTTGAAGTAGATACGAATCCCACCGAAAACGATGTGGAACAAAATAATCCTTCCTATAGTATGATACAAACCGCAAGAAAATCCCGGCCTATTTCCTCAAGTGAATGTGCTATGATATGATGATGTGATGATATTATAAAAAATGAAAATACACTCCAGCTGTGAGATCGAAGATTTCGTCGAAACTCATCTTTGCAAGCTGTGTGTGATACTCCGATCGCGCGCATTACGAGTTGTGTGTCCTCATTAAGGATATAGGTCGGCGACTCCCCTTACAACTACAGTGTAGCTATCAGGGTCAACAGGGTGATTTTAGTCAGTCTGTGCGCGGAAACTATAAAACCCGTTTCTGAGGGGGACAAAATCTGACAGCTGTGAAGGGAGATGTATCATTTTATCAAGTGAATCTTGTAAGTCGAATAACCGGTGAAGGGGGGGGCGGACTTTTGAAGGACGTGGGGGCCTGGTTTTGATCAAAAGCGAGCGGGTTTGGAGGGGGGGGGGGGGGGGGAAAGGGGGGGGCAATTTGTGCATGTAAGTTATAATCCTTTTAAGGGGATAAATCTCACGGTTTTGGCACCAGTTTATTATTGGGGGGGGGGGGGTTGGGGCGGGGGTGGGGCGTGTGGGGCAGCTCAATATGTGCGTGGAAACTATACATTATTATACCAGGTATGTGATATGATAGCTATTTCCTCAGGTGCATCTGCTATCCCGGGCTATTCCTGATGTACACGATGTACACGATGTACACGATGTACACGATGTACACGATGTAGACGAAGCAGTCGTCCCCTGTAGAGTTGTAGGTGAATCTCGTCCCTACTATTATCAAAATCAATACTGCGGGTTCGAATCCAACTGAGTGCAGCCCGGGCTCGCAGGGACTTTTTATACTCGTGGCGTAAAAAAATGACGAGCGGAAAGCGCGAGGGCGTGAGTTAGCAAAAAATCGATGAAAACCGACGAACATGTCAAGCCGAAAAGTGGAAATGCCGAAATTTATGCGCGTTAAAAATGAAGGCATGTACAGACCAGGGGGATGAAGGGAAGACACCTTTGACCACGACTTGTTGTCCAGAAGGTCGCTGACCGTAAAAGCTCTTATCTGTTACCAGGTATTAATTAATTATACGACTTGAGCTGGACAGTAAAGTGATGATAAAATAAAAAATAAGAAATGTGGGCTGGGTGGACCGTATCAACACCCTCCAGCTTTTTTCCATAATCGAAATACCGCTCCTTTTTCGTCTCGAGGTGTGTGTGGAGCGTGGAGCTGTGTTTTCTTGACATTAAACTGACCTTTGCGCCCTTTTTTTTCCTGTTCTTCTTTTCTTTTTTCTTAGAAAAATAGTCTGGTGTGCTGGCTTGCATATGTTTTGCCTTCCTCGTGTTAAATGAATGCGGTTGGCGTTGCATGGCCAATGACTCACTTGCTGTATTTGCAATGTGTATCTCTGTCTCGTAGTTTGTGACCACATACTCTAGTCTAGGAGCGGTCCAAGAATTCGTCGCTCTACGAGGCATCAGCACGGCGGTTGTTGTGCCGGATGTACAGCAGATGGGCGCGAACAGAAAAAAATCGAGCTGTTATGATACATACCTGATATCGAGTATTCAAGACTTTAAAGCTCCCATGATTTGATACAAGAAGCCCCGGTGTTGTCTGTCTTGCGTACCACTACATACATTGTGCTATTATGACGGGGCCAGGCCGACCAGAAAACAACTGGTCCTAGTGTCTACTATTAATGGTATAAAGGTACAACAGTATAATGTTTTGATTATATCTGATTCAATGATGTCCATCAGACGACTGCAGGCGTTTCGAGCCACCGAGGCATCCACGGAAAGCTCCCCTTTGTTGTGTGCTGAGTAGAGACGGTGCTGTGGCCCACGGCGGCTATGTAAGAAGGGTGGCGAGTAGTATCGGGGATTCATCGAAGCGGCGAGTTGTGTCATGACGAGGTGGGTGGCACAGGGACTATGAGGGCATTTGGTAGCCATTCCCGGATTTTGGGCCTTGCGCTTGGCATCTTCTCGCCGCATCTGTTGTCCCCAGCACATTAGCTAGCTCCCATAAACCACCTTGCAACGACAGCAAAATCCGTGCAGCAGCGTCTCTTAGGTACAATCCGAATCCCTAGGTGTCAATCGCGCCATAGACAGACCCGTTAAATACCGTCGCTGCAGCTCTTACAGCCCTCGAGACCGACACCTACATGGCCCTATCCCTAAGCATAACCCCGTCTCGAACCCAAAACGCAAATAGTGCTGAAAACCGGGGGTGGCTTCCAGAAGTCGCCGACGTCGTGATTTAAATATCGCCTATCATACGTACTGTAGTCTTCACTATTATATCAGATTCTCCCAGAGTCTGTTGCAGCGGTGGGGCCAGGATGTGCTGCGAAGCGTGGCGATTGTCCTTACCAATGCCGCGTGGAGGATCTATTTCTGTGTATAGGAGCGGGTATCTAGCTGCCGAAGAAGCTGCTACCTTGAACAGATGGAGGCAAGGAGGAGTGGCCCGGCGAGGAATCTAGTCCGTTGTGTGTTAAAATCCTTTCAGGAAAAATCACGGATACCTAGTGCTTCTGAGCGCTACCCAAAGAACAAAGATCTAAGTGAAACCATGTGAATGCCTGTGGTGTCTGTCACCTATTGCCTGTGGTTAAGGCAACCTCGTTACCTCGTTACCTCGTTACAACAACTGCAATCACGGAGACCGGAGCTGGATTGGGGGTTTGCGAGGCCGATTGATTTGTGTGCCTCCTTCTACGGACTACTGTGAAACAAGAGGTGAGAAATCCCCTCTGGGAGTAGTAGCGGGCTGGTCCCGAGGGCTTCGCCTGCTTGTAACATCAACTGGGGTTCTCGAAATCGAAGAATGATGTATTTTTTCTGTTCGTATTATGTTAAACTTGATGTACCCATTCCCAGTCCAAACAGCCCACAGGCATGACTCTCGCCTAGAAACTTTATTTTCGTACAAGTACATCCCGAATGATTTACCCCCATGTAGCAAAATACCGATGAAAGTCGCCAACCAGTGAATCTGCTGAATCCTACGCGCCATAAAAATTAAGACAAGTGCCGAGGGGGAGAAGGGAAGGACGCCTGGGACTGCACCTTGCCCACGGGGCCGCTGAGGGTAGAACCCCCCACGGGTGGAGCTGGGAAAAGTTTGTAAAAAAATGGATAAAACGCTAAAAATAGTTATCGTTAGCCAGCATACGGCGAACTGCACAAACTCTCACCTTCTCGAGGGGGCTGCGGCTTCAGCGACACCATTTCGGTTAACAACACATTCACGAGGTGAAAAAAATAGAGACCGGGCATCAACTCTCATCAGGGGAGTGCGCGTGGTTCATCGTAGTTGAAGCCGCACGGTCGATAACAATGATTTATGATAGCAATGCTCTATAGTAGCAAGGATCTATGATAGCAATGATCTATCATACTAGTCTAATGATGCATCATACTATTAATAGTCTAATATTCCAACATTGATGTTATTTTGTTTGACCTCCGACAATGCAGCGTAGATGCCGTCCCGACCATGATTATCCGAGTACAACAACAAAATTAATCGGCGGCACAAAGTAAAGTAATTGCCATACATAGTACTCGTATAATCGTATCATCTTTAAATGGGCCTGCAGGAGAATTTTTTAATGCGCTTGAGTGTTGTATATCTTATCCATTGGGTTGGGCGGCCTTCGCTTCGTGGGACATGACAGAGGGTATTGTATTAACATTTGCCGGGGTGGCGTTGGCTTCGGGTCTCTTACTGATCATTTACTGTTATTTGGCTACTACAGGAGCGTCAAGCGTGGATGGCTTCAAGGAGTTGTAATGATTGGGGGCCGGCTTTTAGGTTTGGATGGGGATATTACAGGAGTATTTTTAGGTGCGTCAATCGTGGTTGTAGCTCAAGGAGTTATACAGGGCGGCGGCAATCCATAGGGAGTTGATTTGAACGGGAGTGTTTTGTGGTGCAACCTCGATCTTCATCCGCGTTCACTTCGTGAACTATCGTCTCAACACAAACACTGTGGAAACTCCTCCAGTTTGGGGTGGTGTTTTACGCGGTGCTGGACCGTTTTCATCGGCTTAATACCAAACGCTGTCGAAACTTTCATGTACGTGTGGATTGACGTGTTATGCGTCGCCGCTGTCAAGGTCTTAGAATCGCTACATTGAGCGCGCGGCGTCAGCCGCGGAAACCTTGTTACCGTTTGCCTTCCAACAAGGTGCAGGGAGTAATTAATTATACACGCCGTGTGCCGAATGCTGCCACTCTCACCCAATCCATTCTCCTTCCCTGCTTGTACTTCCTTGTTTATATATTTTTAAAGAATCGATGACTTGCTGTTGGTTGCAACAAAAAACACACGAGAAAACTCTCGCAGTCCGTCCAGAAAAAGCGGAAATACGAAGGGTGTCTCGTATAATATGTATATGTGTAGGAATAGCCGAAACGTTGAAATTTGCGCCTTCCTAATGAGCGGAACAACGGCACCAAAGTGATCCATCGATCGATCGATCGGAGTCCCTTTTACACATTGTCCGGGCGCATCTTCCAAGGTCCGGTCAGCCTGTTCGCTACTGCACGATTCTGCGGGCTAGGAAATACCTCCTAGCTACGATAGCCTCCCAAGCCAACCCTAAACAAAAGCCATAGCCCTAGCCAACCCATATACAGTAAAAACTAGCCGAACCAAGTCAGACAAATGACTGCGTCGCGTTCGTGTCGAGGGGGAAATCCGACCTTGGACCACAATTCGCCTTCCTGGCCAATAGGAAGGAGTTAAAAAATCCTGTAAAATTCCGTCCGGACAAGTTTTGAAAACTACTGGCTGTTTCGCCACTATTACGGGTGTTTGAAGTATAACGCCGATTCGACCTTCAACAACTGGAACCTTATTAATAGTGTATTTCAACTAGTTAACTCTGTCGATAAGACCAATAAAACTAGCTGGTGAACCGCTGCCTCGTCTTGTCCTGGGTGTGCCTGACGTTCAGCCCCACATCGTCCCATCGAATAATAGCATTGCATATGTACCATACAGCACTGTAATGGATTGCAGCAGCATCTACGTACTATTAATGCCAGATTACTACCAGGTTAGTACCAGATTAGTACCTTGGCCACAGGAGGAAACTCGGCTTGGCTCGTTGCATGGTTCAAATTGGTAACATCGTAGTGACGCGACGACAGCAGCGAGAGCACAAACACCTGGCACACCGTCCCTACCACAACGTGAATATATCCTTTATTAAAATACACGTGCACCCACGGTTTCGGTGACAAAAACTACTTGAAATTAGTGTTGGACAAGCTTTGCGATAGTAAAAGAGATAAACGTGAATGCCCTTAATGGCATAGTACTCGTACACACACGCGCACACGCTCCTAAAAACACCAGGTCAAAATGCCAAACGAAATACCGGTAAACGCGAGAATCACCAATGATACTCGTATACGCGTCCTCGAACCTTACCCTTTTAGAACGATAAACAAAACCCAGTAATGTCGAGCAGTTCGTGCTAGAAAACGTGGGTGCAGTTCAGAAGGTGTTAATGAAATTACCGGCCACAAGGCAAAATCCTCGTCAAAATCGTCAAAATCGTCAAAAATCGTCAAAATCGTTCCAAGTCTGCGCGTACGCCAGCTCCGCTAGCACGATTTTTCGGGGCGACCCTGGGTAGGAATCTCTGTACATGAGGCCAGGGTTGTAAGCGTCTCCCACTGCACCGTCTGAATAAATCCACGCCGACAAGCCGTCCACCTCAATCAGCTCGCACATCTGACACAACAAGAACAAGAACAGGAATAGGAACACGACAAGAACGTGAAAAATACAGGAGGTGGTGATTGTACATACTTCGCAGTATATAGGGAGGAGGGTGGTGCATTGATCTCTTTTACATGGAGAGGGGTGGGGTGGTTTCGTTCTTCTCTTTGCTCTTGGCTTAACTTAGCGCTCACCTTTTCTGCGGCGACATTCACGGACATGCCACTCCCCGAGCTATTTATAGACCCGCGGTCGTCCCACTGGTCATCGTCCACGTCCTCTGACAGGTCAGTCAACTGAGGATCAGGGACAATTTTGTCGCCTGCGCGGTACAGCGGGACACCTAAGGCCTCGCTCACGCTCTGCGCTTCGGCCACCACCTGAATTAGCGTATCCGCATTCATACCGTAGAAAAGGGTACACGGACGCTTTTTTTATGTTGCTATTTCGCGTTACATACCATACCATGGAAAAAAGAGACGACCAGTAGTCTTATTAATAGTTGTATACTAGATATACTGCTATTTCGCATGATGTATTCATCCCGTGAAAAAAATGACGCGAGTTATAGTTATGTAATGTCGTATATAGCGTTTCGTGTTGTGATCGCCGTCCTAAGTAATGACCGCCGTAGTGACTGCCCTAGTGATTGCCCTAGTGACTGCCCTAGTGACCCAGTCAACCTATTAATAGTGACGCAATCAACCTAAGGACTGGGCGAGAATGACGGTGTTTATTCTGCATAATATTTGTCAGCTTTTGCTTCTCAAGTTCCTTGGGGAAACGTACTGGAGCATTGATTGCCTCTGCGCATCTGCATATTGTTGGAAGGCAAATAAAATATAAAACTACATGCGACGGACAGGACGCCGTGGGGCTCGGCAGAAGGAGAGGGGAGCCGAAACGGAAAGCCATCAACCCTTTCAGCTCTGTACTACCATTACTACACATGGCGGCAAAAGCAGTCGAATTGACCAGTCGAATTGACCACTGGAATTGCAATATTTTAGTAACAGGTACCAGGTATAATATTCGGAGTTGAAAAATAGCAGGGTTTTTCAGGGATGACGAAGCGTCCCTTATTAATAGTAGTAAGATACTAGTAAGATAGTAGGCTCAGGAGGTTTCCAAAACCTCGCGGGGCGAACCGGGTCGGATCGGAAGGTGTTCGCAATCTCATTGGTTGGGTCGGGTCGGGTTGGGTCGGGTCGGGTCGGGTCAGGAGGTTTTCAAACATCGCGGGTCGGGTCAGGAGGTTTTCTTATATCACGGGTCGGGTCGGGGTCGGGTCGGGTGACCCCGACCCGACCCGACCCGACCCGACCCGACCCGACCCGACCCGCGAGAGTGGCCCAACCAGTAAAAAGCCCGGGGAAATAGTTAATACCGGTGTATGGTATATGGTAGCTCTCTCGCTACTTGCGCTGATGTGTATAGTTGTGGCTATGTTCAATTTGCGTGTGCTGGTGGAAGGTGGGGAAAGAAATACGAACAAATCTCCTGGTAGGTTTTATCGGAGAATTTCGGTTGGACGGCGTGGATCTCCGGCTTCAGATTTTGTATTGGCATCACACGCGAGCGCCGTCGCCGCGGCAAAGGGGCGGAGGGGGAGGGTCGGGGGCATGCTGCTCTCCCTTTCGCCTACATTGACTGTAGTGACTGCATGGTATTATTGAGAGGGAGAAGAGTCACTGCGAGGGTTGCAAGTTAGCTGGGCTTACTTGATTAGTTATTCCTCGACGCTCGGGGGGCGGAGGGGAGGGTCTGGGCCATGACGCTCTCCCTGTTGCCGGTATTGCCTGTATTGTGCTATTGAGAGAGAGTCATCGCTAGGTTGTGAGTTGGCTGGAGTTATTTGTTATTTTTTTTTCTTCACGCCTGTTACGATCGAGTTAGCACCGCGGAAAAAATTCCGTCTGCCTGAATTGCGGGACTTTTACGACTGGAAATTCGTTTTTGGGGACAAATTACTTGGCATTTGTATGGGGAGGTGTTGTGCGGCTCTAAAGGGGTTGACCCAATATCGTCGAAATTTGATGCGTTTTCTTAAATTAGCACAATGTGTGTTGTGTGTTGTGTTGTGTGTTTGTGTGTTTTTTGGTTTCTTGCCCAAGGCATGGGGTTGTTGATGGGGTTGTCCTATCAATTTTTCCCACCTTGTACTGCAAGTTTACCTACGGTATAGAACTCCTCACGTGACCCACCTTCGACCAAAAAAATAATAGTGCACCCCTACCTACTCTAATACTACTGTAATACTACTGCAATACTACTGTAATACTACTATTATACTCCTGTTTTAGTAGCATTGCATGCTTCACTTGGGTGGCGAAAAAAGCAAGACCCCGTAAATTTCCGCACCAAACTAACTGTAATACCTACTGCAGCCAAAAATAACTAGTCGGCGACTCATTGTCAGCGATCTCACAGCCCTAATCATTTTGTAGGATACCACTATGGACGTGAACACAAAGGCCTTTTGGTGTTCATGCTATCTCCGAACGGTCCCTACTTTTTCTGTCCAGATTGGAATACGCAAACCGTACAGCTGCTGCTGCTGCGCGCTTACTCGCCTGCTGCTCTAAGGAAGTGTCCGGGTTGGTGCTGTAGTAGATGGTGTCCATGAAGAGAGTGGGGGCCATGCTATCTGATCGTAGGAGCAGTCGAAGAACTGCCCGGGCTTCCATGCGGCCCGACGCGGATTGCACCCCGACAAGGCGTACATTGCCTTGGAGAAGATATCTGCCGAACAACCAAAACGCATAGCCAGATTGGTATTATAGGTACCATTGCTATTTTTCCATCTCACCTGCAACTTGCGACACACTTTCTGTTGCTAAAATCGGTATAACCTCTTCACACGGCGGTGCACCCTACATAATTAAGTATTAATAGTAGCACTCCCACGAGGCGTACGTTGCCTTGGAGGAGGTATCTGCCGAAATAAAACGCAGCGCAAAACATCCTTGCGGTACTGCTGCTGCTGTTGTTTGCTAGTGATTGCACTATGACTAGCGATCACGATCACGAGGGCGCTTTTGAGGAAGCGATCAAAGTGGAACGATGCGTTAACGTGCCATACACAGACGTCAGGTACCAGTCCGGGTGTAGTCCGGGTCCAAACGTAACCCACGTTTGCACCTGGACTGTCCCAGAGTGGATGGCAGTTGGATCCACGGACTGGTAGAACTTAGCAGTACATACGTAGATCAAACACCAAATACGCCTATGAAAAATTCCACGCTAAGCGGCTACCAAGCAAAAACCGTAAACCAAACAAGCCACAGTCAACCACTAACCAACTCAGTCAGTTCGTAGTTCGATTACCGCACATACCACAATAGTTACACGGGTACAGTCGTGGCCCCTCACTAGAGTGTGGTGCCTTGTCATTAGTGCGGTGCCTTGCCATATGACATATCACCGCACTAAAGTGGGACCCCGGGCTATCCCGATATAGTGCTGTAACCGGTACTCTGTAGGACGAGGTCGTGATATCAAACTTTCACCACACTAACCTGGGGACCCGCACTAACGCGGGGTTACGACTAAACTGCCCCCCACCGCACTAAACGCTACTGCACCAACGCAGGACCACGACTGCAAGCTCAGGGTAGGATGCCATACGAAACCCCCTGTATAGCCAATACCAGGTACTTATAGTAGTATGGGACTGGCATGTACGTACGCTGACTTCTGATTTCATTTATTATTTTTTTTTGGCCGATGTACGACTTGCTTCAGCTATGAGATATACGTGTACCATTTTGGGTTCGTTTTACTCTTTTCCAGGGACGTTCTTCCACTCCACACTGACTGGGGCCTGAACTGTGAGCACGAACTTGATTATGCGAGTTAATGTGAGGGCAACAACAGCAACAACAACAACGACAACCTTCACTCACCCCAATAGAGCGCGGTTCTGCGTCGAGCACGAGCGTCGAATTCCCATGCACGATCTCGTGTCTTCCCCCATGCGGAAGATGACCTCTGGGTCCGTCGTGCCTCGCAACGTCGACGGCTCGGCCTGATCACCACGGCACCACCATAAGGACACCATGAGGACGACACCAAGACACCATAAGGAAACCGTAAGGACACCATAAGGACATCACGAGGACACCATACGGACACCATGAGGACACCACAAGGACACCATACGGACAGCATAAGGACGCTCAACAAGGACACAAGGCCGCCACAAGGACCGCATAAGGACACCACAAGCACAACAAAAGGGTATCATAACGGCTACCATAAGGACGCCACCGAGACACCACAAGGATACCATAAAATATACAAGGACACTATCAGAGCACCGTAACAGCACCGTAAGGACACCACAAGGACACCATTAGGGCACCATAAGGATACCGTCCTTACGGGCACAGATAATACCATTAGGGCACCATACGGGCACAGATAAAGACACCGTAAGGTCAGCATAAAGACAACGCAAGGACACCATAAGGACACCACGAGGACACCGTAAAGACACCAAACGGGCGCATTTTACCATAGGAGCACAGACAAGGACACCATAAGGGCACAGATAAGAACACCGTGAGGACAACATAAGGATAACAAAATCACACCATAAGCACACCATAAGGACACCACACGGGCAAAGATAAGGACACGATAAGGGCACAGAGGACATCATCAGGGCACAGATAAGAACACCATGAGGCCAACACAAGGACAATGTAAACACTCCATAAGGGCACCACAAGGACACCACAAGGACACCATACGGGCAGAGTTAAGGACACCCTAAGGGCACCCTAGGGCAGAGTTAAGGACACCCTAAGGGCACCCTAAGGGCACCCTAAGGGCACAGATAAGGACACCATAAGGGTACCATACGTGCTCAGATAAGGATACCATGACGACAGCGTAAGGGCAACATAAAGACAACAACCACCAAAAGCACACCACAACGACACCATAACGACACAGACAAGGACACCACAACGACACCGTAAGGGCACAGTAAGGACACCATGAGGGCAACGTAAGGACACCATAAAAACAACATATTGCCACCGAGGGCGCACCATAACGACTCCATGATGACACAGACAAGGACGCCACAAGGACACCGTGAGGCCAAAATTAAAACACCATTAGAGGAAGCATAAGAACATAAAAACACCACAAGGACACAATAAGGACGGGTGCCAAAGGGTAGCGGCGATTTTGCGGTGTTCAGGTCTCAGATATTGTCGATTGCAAACACACCAATTCCAAGCAATTTTCTCCGCAAGCATGGATACAGCAATAAAGGGGACAACACCTCCAGAGTCCCAAAACCCCTCCCGATGTTAATTTCAAGTAATTAGTCTCCAACAATGAATTTCCAATAGTCAACTTCCAAAGTAGCTGGTAACATCGACCAAAGACCCGCTGTCCACAAAAACATTAAAATGGCTAACTTGCGGTTTGAGGTTTATCTCCTCCCTCACCTCCCACAGCTGCCGCACGTTGCTCGGGAAATGTCGCATGTGTTCTCGGTTGGACGCATCTTTGATGCGAATATCTCGTACCGTCTCGTCCGACACGCCGAGCAACGCGCGCAAGAATCGAAGGTAGACCTTGAAAACCTTCCGTCAAAACCACATCAGAGGAGCGTTTCGAGACAAAGATGCCAGCAGACATGTTTATCAAGGGAAAAGTAGTACGTATTGGCGCTGTAGTACATTATATACATGTATATAGTTCGAGGAATACCGGTAGGGTGTGACTCACCCCCCTTGGGATTCGCGAATTGTGGACCAAGGGACTCTACCACGGAGAGTACCAGCGTGTGTCCGACAAAACAAACGTCAAATCAAATAACTTACGGGAGAAACATTTCACTCAACGATCTCTTGTGAAAACAACATATGTACATCAGTCAAAAACGATTCAAAATAAATAAATAAATAAAGTGAACACTCTTCAACAAATAAACACTTTCAGTAGATCAGGACACTTACAGTAGTTATCATCACGATATATAAATCGCGGTTTTCCAAAAGCTGAGGACGGCTTTTTTTTTATTGACTTTACCTTGGATTTAGTCTGCAGTTGCACACCTCGTTCGAGAACGGTATAGAGCACCACAAGAAAAAAGGTCTGCAGTATAGGCTTAACTGTGTCGCCGTCGACTATCGCCGGTCTTGTTGGAACGAACGAGTGGCCATGTCGGCGGCGGTCGAGGATATCTTCCTGTGCCCGTCCGAGCCTTTCCATTTTATGCAGAGCTTTGGATATGTGTATCAGTAAAAAAAAACACAGTTTGTCGGGCTGACAGTTTGTCGGGCTGACAGTTTGTCGGGCTGACAGTTTGTCGGGCTGCCAACATTTACGAGTAGAGGTAAATAATTTGCTGATAATCTGGACAACTCGATCTATGATTGTTCCCGTAAAATTATCATGGTGTTAAATGTATCGTATGACACATGTTCACACATACCGGTATCATAAAGTAGTACTACACGACAGTGCCTGTGGCTGTACCACCGGTACACACTGCTGCCGGTGCTGCAGTACAGGAAGCGTTCTGCCATAGCAGCCCTTGCCTTGCTGCTTCACTAGGACGTACCAGATGTATACTATAAATATCACCAAAGGACTCAGCGATAATGGCGCTCGCTGTGGCGTGCGTTCTGCCTGTACGAGTACACGTCCTATAGCAGTCAACAGCAACAACAGTGTTCAGTATTGCTGTACGAGAACTGCTGTACGAGCAGTAACTGTTGTACGAGTACTGCTGTATGAGTAGTCAACTGCTGTACTTGTTCAGGCAGCGTTTCTCACCTTGTACGTAACGATGGTTCAACCATTGATACTGCCCGAATAACCGGGGTGTAGACTATAGACCATGATACGATTTTGCTACCTGGTAGCTATGTATTGCACAGGTGCTCCCAGTAGTGCGGTCGCGCACTACACGTTTGTACTGTCGGGGGGAAAACGGTGGAGGTGATAGCAATTGCCAGTACTAGGGAGGATTATGTTCATGCTCATGTCTTCAGCCAAAATTTCGGAAACTACGACTTCACGTTAGCAAGTGCGGTTAGCATATAGCGCTATCACCAACTTCCATACTGCTGTGCTATTCTGCATGATGGCCTAGGTTCTATTATTTTGGCACCGCGTATTTCGTCGAGACGATATGTCAAAATCCAAGTTATGGCCGCTCCGCCATTGGGGTGGAGCTACCAGTTTTAATCCCTAGCACTTTCTAGAGTTCCTGTTCGTGGTGAAAGTTTACTCACCTCGCGTTCTTTGCGCTGCATGACGTAGTAGTCGGCCAAGGCGTAGGGGGACTGCCACGTTTTGAGAACGACAGAAAGCGCATTTCGGAAGGCGTCGCTTCGCACCGTCTCCTGCTCAGCAAAGCATCGTACAGCGGCACCGGGACAGCCAGATGTGGTAGATGTGATACACAGGATATGAATAATCTAATGTGAGATTATCAACAAAAGCAACACCGAAAACACCAACACCGAAAACACCAACACCGACAACAATACCAACACCAACATCACCAGCACAATCACCAACAACCACACCAGCACCACCACCACCACACTACCAACCCAGCCACCACCACTCTCACCTACACCATCAACACCTCCAGCAGCACCACCACCAACAACAGCGCCTCATCATCCTATCACACCCAACACCGCCAATACCACCGCACCACCAACACCAAAGCACCAGCATCATCACCAGAAGCACCACCAGCACTAGCACCACCAGCACTAGCACCAACGCCGACACCAACATCCTCTCCTACCACCACCACCAACGCCATCACTACCATCACCGCCACCAACACCATCACCTTCACCACCAGCTTGGCCACCACCACCACCACCACCGCCACCACCACTACTACCACCGCGACTTACACCACCAATAACCTGCATCACCGCCATAATAACAACACAACCGACACCAACACCAACACCAACACCAACGCCACCAACACCAACACCGACACCGACACCACCAACACCACCACAATGTCCGAGCTCACCTCCGGCACCTTGAGGACCGCCGCGATGCCCGAGTCCAAAGCTTTAGCAGCTTCCTGCCAGTTGTTGACACGAGAAGAAACTTGACTGACCGCTACCCCTTTGGTGTCCCCCGGTACACGTCCCCCCGCGACGAGGTGCTCGTACCCTTTTCTCGCGGCAACTCCGTGGGGCATCGACCTCAAGAAGGTTGTGCCAAACATGGCATGGTTGACCAAGCTGATGGCAGCCAAAGGGGAAAACATATGCGAACGTTGCTGGAAGGCGGTCGATTTATTGTTATGGTGGGGGAATTTTGGCGTATTGCCGATTTTGCTTTTCCTCAAAACCTATCCCGGACCAATTCCAAGTAATACTCCCCACTAACTTGTAGGTGCAATTCTAAAGAGATTAAATCAGCCATGCGGCGAAAGAAGCGCGATTTTTTCTTTGGTTCAAGTTGAACATTTTTATTGGTCTTTTTTATTACTACGGTATTTAGCTCAAATTGAAGTTGAAGTCGACCACTGACCGCGTAACGTCTTCTCCCTCCAGCTGCTCCTCGTCCATGGCTCTCACCAGGAGACGAAGTACTTGCCCCACCTCCCTGCACGCCTTCATCCAGCGCTGTCGGTTGCTCTTTTGACTCTGCACAAAAATGCCGTGGGTGCAAATGATACCTCTTGCCACCTGGAGTACGTCGAAAGTATTGAGAGATGGTACAAGTTTACGACATAACACGGTGTTTTTAAGAGAAAGGTACGGCGACCACAGTGACATCCTAGACAAGTTTACGACATAACAAGGGGTTTGTTGTAGAGAAAGAGAATGGCGTGTATACGACTTGCCCGTTGCTCTTCTGGTGTTCCACAAACAAAAAACGTAGGTGAAAACGATGCCTCTCGCCAACTGGGGAACGACGAAAACAGTGTAGTCAGTCTTCATCGCGAATGCGGGAAAAAATACCAAATGTTAACACAATGTGAACACAGTCTCGCTTTCTCCGCGTGGTAGGATTCGAGGTTGGTGTTGGTGGCCTCAAACTCAAACTCGGAAACACCACGAAAGTCGAGTCTGTGGTGAAAGGAAGTGCCTGCGACGTCATGGTCTGGCCCCGGCTTCGCCCTCCCAATCAACCATGGAAACGCGAAAAAGTTGTGGGTAAATATAAGTTTACGGCATGTTGTGAGGTTGGTTTCACAGAGGGGAACGCCGGGAATAGAGAGATAGTATATACCATATTTTGCCAATGATATATGCGGTTTATTGAGAGATGCGGCGAAAACAGTTAGAGGTTATACAGGTTTACACAATACGGCGTTTGCTGTAAAACGAGGGACGGCGAAAAAAAATGGGATATTATAAAAGGTTGCGATGCAGTCGTATAGGGCTTGTTGTGAAGAGGGTTTAGGCGAAATTCGTGAGAATGTATGCAACTGTACGATACAATGTGGGGCTTTGTTGTAGGGAGAGAATCGCATGCATACAGGCCTCAAAGCTCAAAAGCGCGACCTAGCCCCTGGCAGGCAGCGCCCAAAGCAAGCAGTGTGTTGGAGGGCGAGTGCACGTTGCAGAAGCGACAACAGACTACACGAGCATAAGGCACTACCGTGGCTGTCAGCCTAGCACTAGCGCTGCTCTTGTTATTATTTCTGGCGGCGCCCTGACGCTGTATCCCGGAATCTCTGATAATGTCACCGATGGGTAGCTTGGAGCGTCGACGAAGCCTGGACGAATAAGTGGGTAGCGGGAAGGGCGGCTGCAAAGCGGGACAGGCCAAACGCTGCTATCTGGGGGGGTGAGTGAACAGATACGTGCGGAGTGATCGCAAGGGGAAGGACTTTGCGCCGTTTGCCCTTGTGCCATTGCCCCTCGTGATGGTTGAGGTTGTAGTAGTAGTTTTTGTTCTTGTGCTTGTTTTTGTTTTGGTGTTTCTTTTTGTTCTTGCTGTTGTTATTGTTGACGGACTTCGTACAATCAACAACAGCACCCACCTCGTTCTTGTCGACCAGCTCGTTCGAGGCCGCCTCCGCGATCTGCTCCCCCACAAAGCAGCACCGCACCGCAACACCAGCCACCCAAGGCGAAACAGGACAGGCAGAACGCGTTTCGATCAAGACGGCGGGGCACGGGCAATTGGCATAAACGTACTAGCCGGTGCTTAACAACTATCTGAACATTCTTGGTGTTACCGAAGCACTTGCCCCTTCTACATACCACTAAAAAAATGATTCCACGCCAATTCCAAGCAGGTTTCCCAAAAAAGTGGGTACATTTGTATGTAAAAGGGGTAACGGTCTTTCTTCATGGGTTAAAGTGTTCCTACGTTCTTTTTGTTGCCGAAATAGATTGACCAAGTACTGGATTTATTTCCAGAAGAAGAAAAAACTGAAATTATTCGTGTCGTTAGGATCGATCAGTACGAACGCACGAACCGACCCGAGTGCTGCGCGCCATGTGCGCACTCGATTGGCCCCTTAGCCAGCTCGGTTGACCTCGACGACACCGACACCGACGACTGCCGAACAAAACCCGCGCGGGAAGCAAATGCTGACACTGGGAAAAAAAAAACGGGACCTTTCTCATGCCACTGCCGCTGCTGTCTTGGTTGACACCGCCTGCCGTCGCAGAACATGTCAGCTTTCGCAAAATGGCTGATATAAACATCCACACTAGGCCCTCCAATTTTCCCAGGCGGCATTAGTTGCGGTCAGGGGTGCGGGTTGAACGTATTTTCAGCCTTGTCATCGAAGCTTGCCCTCGAGCATGGAATGGCATCAGTGCGGTGCTCATGTGGCCCTTGTGAGGGGTACTGGCTGACGGTGGAAATAAAAGAGACGCGACCCTTACCTCCTCCGGCAAGAGCGCCTCGCACGCCCATCGCTGCATCGAGCGAATCGCGTCTCCCGACGGGTCGGCTGTAGCTAACGCCACCAACAGCGCCGCCACCCCCGTGTCTTGTCGCCCCCTCGCCCCTCCAACAAAGCCTCCACCGGCGGGTTTCAACCCCTCACCCCCGCCCTCGGCGACATTTCTACCAGTACCGCAATCAACAACAGGTGGTGTAGAAGGTTGCGACCCCTCCACCCCCAGCTCAGCGACCCCTCCAACAGTACCAACAGCAGCAGTAGTGTGTGCAACAGGTAATACCGTTACGTCAGGTTCTTCTTCCCCTTGTTCGAGCTTTGAGCCTTTTCTGGTCCCCTTTGCGTTTTTTTTTTTGCCGAACTTTTTTTTGCCGAAACTTTTTGTGCTCGACACTTTCTTTGCCACCTCTGGCGTCTCGCACCGCCAGGCCCACCGAGCAAGGATTTCCAAAAAAGGGAAGGCCTGTCTTGCGGCGCGCAGCCCTCCCGGGTTGTCTTTGACGCCTCGTTGTACCTGCGAAAAGTTTTTATGGTATGTGTTATTGGGACCCAGGTGCAGCGACAAAACGTACCTGTTAAGTAAGGTGTTATCGTAGCGTGAAGGTGCAGCATACGATAACGACAGCGCATGCTTCGGCCATGTCGAACAACCTTTAATAGTTGTATTGAAGACTGGCAGCAAGAGCAGCACCTTCTAAACACCGCCTAACCTATCAGCAAAACAGCAAAACAGCCAGCATTGCTCGGTATGACAATGACAGACGCCCCGCTCATCATTATTTTTCCCTTCTGACGTCCCAAAAGGCTTAAAGTAACCCTTAACCCCTTTAGAGCCCCGACATATTTTCCTATAACAATTTCAACTAAATTGTCCCCAAAAACGGGTTTCCAGTTGTAAAACGCGTCAAGGCTTGTATCACTGCATTTTCCCCCACTAATTTCAAGTAATTTTTTTCCAAACGAGGGGGTACAGTTCTGAAGGAGATATAATAAGAACAGCGGGGAATGAACGTGACGAGCTGGTTGCGATAACAGAGTCTGTGTTAGAGTGGTGTATTAATGGCGCATATACATAAAAACGCATGGACTCCAGATCCCATCGCCGATTTGGAGCGGCAAAAATAACGTTTTTCAAAATGATGTTTTCAAACAGAATGTTAAGTAAGATTAAATGGTTTCAAATAATTTTTGAAGAAAAGTGATTTTTTTTTTTTCGAAAAACAAAAAATGTTTTACAAAATAGTCTTCAAAATGGTGAAACAAAATGTTCTCTAAAACATGTTTTCCAACAACTTTTCTATAAAACGTTATCGCAACGTTCATATACACAAGCACCAGGTGCCTGGTATGGATACATATATTCGAAGTAATACTTCAATAAAAACGCACAAGTTGATACGAAGGACTTTCGAAGTATTCCACCTTCTCGAACACCTCGACCAACGACTAACGCCCTCCTCCGGCCGAACGGCTCCCCTGTAACAGTACTATTAAACAGTACTATATTGTACTATATTGTACTATAGAATAGAGTGCACGTTATACTCGCCGTATTTTTTTAAACAAATACTTATCGTAAAAATTGGATTTCAAAATAAAAAAAAAAAGTGCAAAACAAAATACAATTCACCCCATTTTTTAAACGAATACCAGGTACTTAAAAACAATGTTGTATAAAAAAAAAAAAAACGTGTGAAACGAATACTATTATTAACGACAACACGCAGGCGAGTAGGTGCCTTCTCGGCACCCCACCTCCTCGAACGACCCGGCCAACGAGTAACCGCCCTCCTCCAGCCGAAGAGCTGCCCCGTGCACGTTGTCGTACACCCTTGACGCCGCGTCGTTGTGCCCGGGAGTGAACAGCCCCCTGCACAAAATCAGGACAGACTGCTCCACAAGCGAGTTGTGGGCAGCAAAAATCGAGGCAACAGAGACCCTTGGAAAACACCGAGGTTAGAATGTGAGGCAGCATGATACATTGGTGGGGCCTGTGTCGTAAGCCTTTTAGGACTGCATCCGTGCTTTTCGGGTAGGTATTGGATATTGTTGGCAGGAGTAGTTGTATTTGTTGATTATGGCATACCAGGTAGCGAACAGTGATAGGGACAAATGAAACAACTACGAATGCGATCGTACCGAGCATCTCGGAACAGCGTGCAGCAACACTACTGTCTGCATAGCATTAATGGTACCATGCTGCGCGGGTGTCACATAGCTCCTTACGCTGCAGGTTCGACAGGTACCCTATCCCGGTAGTACCTTATCCCTGCAGCTCAGGTTGCTTGGCGTGGGCGATATTTCTCTCGGATTTTTTTTTCGAGTTCTCAATTGAAACCCAAATTTTGAAGAAAAACGTGCGCGCAATTCGACTACCAATCCCATCGGCTAGGCCTATCGCTCGAAAACAAATGTATGATACCATTGGGATTAGGACTGCACGAGAACAAATACCGATACGAACACAGTTATAACACCACACTTCAATTGCAAGATCCAGACAAAAGGGGGGGATATATGTTATGGTATCCCCGTTTCCTCATCTATATATTTTTGGAGGCGTTGTTATTATAATCTGCGCTGAGGGGCACCCCTCTGCTGCCAGGGATCCAATTTTCAGGACGGAAAATAAGTGCGTTCAGTCGCGTCGATAGCAGCAATAACACTAGTAGGGTCCGTCGTATACTGCCCTCTTAGTTATCCAGGCGCTGCGGGAGTAATACCCAATCATACACTCAAAACAAAACAAAAAACGAACAAAGTTTGTTCATTACCTGGTATATTATTTAGTATATTATTCCAAACTCGTAACGCACCAGTTTTTTTTCACTCCGTCAGGGTCAGAGTTGCGTCGTTTTCGGTGTTTCTTCGTGTGCCCCTGACGGCACCGCAAAGACCACAGTGGCCAGTTATTTCAGTTCAAGAACCCAGTAAGCCAGAAAATGTTGGGCCCGTTACCGTACCGTAGCATGACTCGAAAACTTTCGACGCATGAGACCTTCACTTACCTGGTGCCGATCGCGCGCCGGAGCGTGCTCCAAAAGCGCTTTCAAGTGGAACACGAAGTCCCTCTTAGTCTCGGGGGGAGCACTCGCTTCCAACAGCCTGGCGGCGGACCAGACCAGACTACACTCCGCAAGGCACCGCTCGACCCCCGTGACCACCAGCTGTTGGCCATGGTTCGTGTCGTACTTAGGGCACACACCGTCGGCCACCTGCCATCATTGTATACATCATTGTATGCATCATTGTACGCGGCAGCCACACAACAACAGCTTAATCACATGTAATGGAGGCGGATGGCATAATGTCACTATATGGAGAAAAGATAATTCCTACTTTACACGGCCGCCTATCTATTGTGTAGGGGGGCCTTTTGAGCTGGGTGAATCCGTAGAGACGCGGAAGCCCACCCGTGACGATTCTTGCGAGCGACTCCTAGGCGAACATAAGGACCAATGGCCCAGACCAAACCGATGAACCCAACGTATTAATACTGCAAAACGCAGCAGTGCTGTAAACATATAAAAACATCCTTGCGCACTGTAGAATGTAGCACACGCAATCGAACTACCAAGTTACAAAGTTCACCGGAACGAACTGGTCGAACTCAACGCTTGTGTGTATAAATATATACTTCCAATTAAAAAGTGGAATATGAAAATCAGCCTCAACGGGAGGTATTTGCAAAAAGCGATCGAAAAGCCCTTGATTTAAACACTAACCCTACAGTAGTCCTCAACCCCAACCCCGACCGCCTGGGAAACGTCTCGAGATAAAGGCGTATTGAAGAGATAGTGTCGGCTATCAATTCGATGAAAATCGACGAGCTTAAAAAAAAGCTGAAAGGTGGAAATGCTGAAACCCATGGCAATGAAGGCTTGTACCGGGGGAGATACACCTTGTTAACACGGCTTGTCCAGAACGTCTGAGGTAAAAATTCTTACAAGTTGGGCTGGAAAGTAAAAAGTGATGATTAAACCCGTAAAAAAAAGTCAACCATTTTGAAGAGTGCACTATCAACCAATGTGCATAATTAGTGTGGACTAATAACTATTTTGTCGATCGACTCACGTCCGCCGCTGCTCTGGCCACGCCATTCTTCTTGGTAGAGTACTTCAAGCAGGAGAACAGATCTGTCGGCACGCCCTCCTGCTCCCCCTTGCCCGCTCTTTTGCACCGCTCGCTTAGCCGACCGACGAGCAAAAGAGCGGCTGCATGCTGCATGGGCAAGTACGGGTGCTCCTCGAAGGGCAGCACGCACTTCGCGAGGCTCACGGCGAGCATCCTGAGAATATCGGACGATTTGCTCCATGTCTCGTCCGTGAAAGGTTGTCTGCCATCCCCAAAACATCACGAGGTCACAAAACCCCGAAGCACGCGCGATCAAATTTTTAACCAGGGCCTTTGCACGGGTCACGATCCGGCCCTTGGGTAGGGTCAGGTCGGGTCTGGAGCCTTTCAAAAACTCGCGGGTCGAGTCGAGTCGGTTCAGAAGGTGTTCGAAATATCACGGGCCGGGTCGGGTCGTGTGGGGAGGTCATTAAACATCACGGGTCGGGTTGGGTGACCCTGACCCGACTCGATCCGACCCGACCCGACCCACGAGAAGTAATCCCACCCGTGAAAAGCCCTGAAATTAATAAGCGCAGGTTTCAAATATGGTTTCAGACGAAAGTCTCGGTCTCACAGTTTTAGGATGAAGAATCAGCACGGACACTGGGTATACTGATGGCGTTGGGTATAATATGATGACGAGAAAAATCGGTTTAATGTGAAGACACAGCACACACAGCTGAGGTGTCTTGATGATTTTTTGCGAAAGCATCCCCACATTGAGCAGCAAGCGCGTCAGTTGAAAGCAAATGAAGAGCGCTCGTGAAATGAGGATATTGGTGAAACACCACGCACGGGTTGGTCAGTTGAAAGCTGAGATGCTGTAGCAGGAGACCGCAGTTTGACCCTTGACTGACCGCGTCTGGCCGCCCTCTTACTCTAAAACTATACCAGGTACTTCGAAGTAGTGTATTAACCCCTTGAGAATTGCACCCGGATTCGTGCACATATTACTTGGAATTAGTGTGCGATTTTGTTTCAGCCGTAAATAGTAAAGGTGAACGTTTAAGGTCAAAAGAGAACTGCGCGCGCCCCAAAAGACCGGTATTGTCTTCTGTTTTCGTATGACCGATCGAGTTGCCATCGTACTGTAGTTCGTACGGTCATTCTACATTCGCACACCTACAGTAGTACATTGGGTACGCTCGCGGGCTGCCTGACAATGTACAGCACGGGCGAGGGACAAACCTACCAGATGTCCACCAAACGTCACACAAGTACAATCCCCCCTCTTCTACACATGCACGAGGTTTGCATGCAGTCATAACGTCTTGGCACACAAGACGTACCGCAGACCTAAGCTACGTACGGCTGCTGTCGCAGCTGCATGTGTCTCCACTCATCGAAATCCAGCACACCCTGTGTCCGCACTGATTCTTAACCCTTAAGACATGGCAGCTCTGTGGCCACAATCTACGGGACAGACCGAGCAAGAGTAAGTAATCGAAAACAGCGTACTGTATGGGCGTGTGCGTGGCCGCTTCCAGACACCAGCAGCAGCATCGTACGTACCTGGTAGTAGTTAGTACCTGGTCAACTCTTCTTCAAGCTGGTCGAACATTCCATGCAGCGGAAGCAGCTCCCAGGAAGGCAATCGAGCCCGCTTCTCTTCGACCTTTTCCTCGACCGGCGCTAGCGTGGCGTCGAGCTTAGTTGTTGCCGCTCGTCTGCTTTGCACGAGGACGTGGGGTAGGTGGGCGAGCTGGAATGCAGCAGCAGCAGCAGCAGCAGCAGCAGCGGCGGCGCCAGTGCTAGCTGTATGTGTATGTCTACCCGACAGCCGTCGCAGCCTGTGGTCTTGGTGACGATAGCCAGAGCTCCGGCTAGACACTACGAACAGCAAGGCCCATATGAGACCTACCCCAGCGGTAACCGGGCATCGTCTGCGTCCCGGGTAGACAATCGTCAGGCGCCCAGACATGCTGTCAACCACAGGTGAAGGCATGAGAGCTCCGGCGGCAAGAGAGGTGAGGGTGGCTAAACCAGGAGTTGCGAATGTAACGGCGTTTTGAACAGGGGCGAAATGTGACAGTCTCGTGTAAAAAAAATCAGAGATCGCCTACGTAACGATCTGGTCGCGCGAATTTTGAATTTTTGGGGCTTCGAGCGCGCAACGAACGATCGACGTCCAACCACGGACGAGAAACCCCGCGCCTGCGTGTGTGGCCAGGTTCTAGTTGAGGCCCTCCCCTCTAGAGCGATGTCGGTGCCCACTCGCGCCACTGAGTGCGCACGTCCAAGCATCGACATGTGATCATGTAGTCTAGTGATGGTGATGCATTTATTTGTTTGATCTCTTTGAACCAAATTTACATTCGGCTGAGGTGGTTCTTTCGTCCACGTCGAGCTGTCCTCGTAGTACTAGACTAGACTACAAGTACAAGTACCTGCTCTGAAGTAGCAGTGTGGGACAATTAATTGTGTCTACCGGTTGTCCGGGGCCACATTCATGCCGGCAGTATAATAATGTGCGTTAGCAGTTTCTTGAACTCTTTTTTTTCTTCTCAATTTTTTTCCTGGTACTTTCCAGCTTCTGGACACAAGCTCTAGGTCACAGGTGAGGTGTCGTCCCTTCTTCCTCCCGGCTTATGCCTTCAAATTTTATCGCTCGTAGGGTTCAGCAATCCCAAGACTGCTCATCGATTTTTCATCGAGTGTTGCTAACTCACGCTGTCGCGCTTTCCGCGAGTCAATTTGTGCACAAGAAAAAGTCCCCACGAATTTGTAGGAGTACAGTACTCGTATGCACCCGGGGGGATCCGAACTCACGAAGAAACTGACCTTACCAGGCTTGCGAAGATACCCTGATACGCCACCGGGGCGACCGCAAAGGTTAGGGTTTTAGTCTAACCCTAAACCCTAACCTTAACATGCTGGATGCTGGGTTGTTAGCGATGCTTCCGAATCATGGACGATGTAGGATGCAGCTGCTGCTTGCTGCTGCTGCGCTGCTGTGTTGCTGCTGCTGCTGTTGACTCAAGAGAACCAACAAGTATGTATGTTTTGTGCGAGTAGCCCTTTTGTACTTACTATTAATATTAATACTGGTGTCGGTAGAATCTTCATCTTCGCATCACAAGCGTTCAGGATCCAGCCGTTAATATGAAGGATTACACGGCAAATCTTACGACACATTTGTTGAGCTCATACCTCTATTGGTAGTTTTTAAGTCTAGGATGGCAAGACACACGAAGTCGAAGAGCATGAAAGAAAGAGCTACTATTATAAAATTATCTGGTACATGCACCTCAGATCTACAGCATGCCACTACTACTGTGCCGGAATAATGCTATTATTAATAGTAATCAAACGCCCCGAGGCGCTATTTTTCAGCAGTAGCAACGGGCTAAAATCGATGCGTCGACGGCTGAAGAGGTTAAACGTTTTGAAAAAAAAACGGGGTAAACATCATTCCTGAAGAAATGGCAACACAAGCCCTGGACACACGGTAAACGTCCCCCTTTTTAGATATATGTTGGGGCGAACACCTCGACGAGGTCGAGCTGGCAAGTCATTTGAATGTGGGAAACGGAGTGTTTCCGAAGCAGGAAATCAACATATATATGATTATAGTCCGAAGTACGAGTACACACAGTATTTTAATAAGAACGTGGACAATCATTCTTGAAAGTTGAAAGCAAAGCTAGATAGAGGCACGTTGTGTTCTGTGGCGGCATCTTGCACCTGAATACAGCAGCAAGCAATAATAGTCTAGTCAACCAACTCGGCGAAAAGCTCACTCGGAAGTCGCAGAACGCTTGCACGAGGATGACGTCGTCCCTGGTGGTTTCTTCGTCCGAGCAAGACGTACACAAGAAAGCAGTATCTAGTATGTCGCAACAATGACCCGTCACTAATAGTTCCAAGCAGTTTGCGCCCGAAAACGTGTGGGCACATTTCACTAAGAGTAAAATGTGTATCATGGTTAATTATTTGTATGCCGACGTGAGATTTTAGACACGTACAAAAAAATCGTTGTTGATTTTTTCATATGATGGTGAGGCGGATTGGAGACAGAACATGTTACGACTACTGCGAGGCAGTACGTGTATGTACCACACCCGTATTGCTGTCCCAGCATGTGTTAGCGCATGGGCCATGACATGATGAAACATGTAATGGTGTTGTTATGCTGCCATATACCCCATAGAGATGGATGTTACAACAGGTCATTACAGGAGAACGTCTGCCGCTGTGGGTGGATTGGGTGATGCCGTCAATTCACTTACCAGCCAAGCTCGACATAAATGCTATCCAATCGAGTAACACTCAACAGTAGTAGTCCGTGGGAGATGCCGTACTGAACGCGTCTGGCCCTCAATCCCCTGGTCGTGGCGTATTTTTTTGGTCGTACTGAACGATATTTTTCCAAGTGTCGACTACGAACATAGAAATGGGATCGATACATGGATTTGCGTTTGTCGCTATCGTTATCGTGTCAAACCGGATTCTTGTCCGATGTTCACCACAAACCACCACCACTGTTGTGGTTTTACTGTTACAGTAGTGATCATAGCATTACGGCAGTACACACGGCGAAACCGTTTGTGCACACGGCGAAACCGTTTGTGAGGACATCGCAGCAAGCAAAGCAAGGCAAGGCAAAGCAGAACAGAGCAGAATACCCTAACCCTAAAGCAGGGCAGGGCAAGGCGAGGCAAGGCAAGGCAAGGCAGGGTAAGGCAAGGCAAGGCAGGGTAAGGCAAGGCAAGGCAAGGCAGGGTAAGGCAAGGCAAGGTAAGGCAAGGCAAGACAAGGCAAGGCAAGGCAAGGCAAGGCAAGGCGAGGCAAGGCGAGGCAATGCAAGGCAAAGCGAGGCAGAGCAAAGCAAAGCACGAAGACCTGCTTGACTCAAGAGTTCCATCTACTCAAAATCAGAAAATCAAGGGCGACGCCGGGCAGGAAACAGCATACAAGTAGACTTTCCCGAGAATAATGGTCCGGGCGGTACGCTTGACCATATTTGTTGCGCATCTAAATGAAATTAAAATAGTCAACTCTGCGGTGCAATCTCCGCCCCTCCAACTCTGCTGTAGCGTTGTGGCACCACCCCCCAGATGATAAAAAACTACAAGAATAATAATCCCTGTCCATTCCTAGCGCGCTTCTCCGCTGCGGGCGGTGTGCAATCAATGCCGTAAACCCATTCCAACCGTTCGGTACGCCACCAAAAAAACTCGAAACCCCACCCGTACGTACGTATCATATGGTGGCCACCGGGGAAACAATCTAGCGCACTGCAACGCCAACGCCCACCCAATCCAAACTTGCGCAATCGAAGTATCACACGCAGCTTGCAAACACATTTTCTACGAAATCCTCGATTTCACAGCTGAGGTGAATCTGTAATTTCCATAACAAGCAATACACCGTGCACCACAACGGACAACATCATATGACAATGCCAAGCGGAAATTCTTCGGACTGGAAGGGAAAGGACGAACCACCCACCAAACGTGAAAAGTTACACTTGCAACTACTGACAACTACTGTAAAATTATAGTACAAGGCGTCACCCACATAATTGATCGTGAAAGTTCACTCTTATTTCTAATCTCTTATAGAGTCTTGACTGGGTATAGTCTCAAGCCCGAATGCCCACCCACCCCGCTAAAAAACGCCACAGTACCTACAAGCTACCGTGTAACCAGTGCTTGACCTCGTCCAATTTTAACACTCGATTTTTCTTTGTGTGTTCTACCTTTTACATGAAACCGTTTCTTATGCCACCGACTTCCAAAACACCCAAGGTCCGTACTACTACACATTTCTCAAGAGACGTACTACTCTGGGCGGAAACATAAGAAACGAATCACAATCATACTAACACCTCAACGGTTTTGACATTTACGCCCAGAGCGGTACAATTGACCGAGGACCGAGGTGTCTGGTGGAGACGCACCATGGCCACTAACAGTGCTCGCCGCTAGCTCAGTCGTGGTGTGTCCCTTTAGACGGAAATATAAGCACCGGTTTGTGCGGCATTTTAGTATCCATAAGGTCCATATATTTCTGCCCGGAGTGATATCTCTCAACAGTGTCACCAAGTCTTGAGTTGCCAGCAAGGTAGCCCTTCGCTCGAGACGATCTCTTGGAGTAGACGCTGATCCGGAGGCTCGCCCGCCAAGAAGTCCCTTTGATCCAAAAGACACCGCCCGTCTGTTCGCCCATAGTCGTGGTTCATGCTCGACGAGCTGCAAGGGGAACGGGGGGGTGTTGTAATATGACGAGGTGCCGGAAGGTGTGAGGGAAGGGACGCAGGGGTATCAGCTTCGATTGGAGACAGCACCCGTTATTTTTCTTGGTAGATTTCTTATTACCGGCGTTGAACTATGAGAAGCTCGAGGAGACAGGAAAGGGGGAGTGAGACCTTGGGGGGGGGGTGAGGCTCACAGAGTTCCAGCATTGCTGCTGTGCTCTCTTTTGGACC
This sequence comes from Undaria pinnatifida, assembly GCA_012845835.1. Taxonomy (NCBI): domain Eukaryota; class Phaeophyceae; order Laminariales; family Alariaceae; genus Undaria; species Undaria pinnatifida. The sequence goes on from JABAKD010000027.1 coordinate 16,107,995, forward strand.
TTCTTTTATGGAACGTATAAGGAACGTTATCCTAGAGGTTGTACTTTCCTATGGGCGCTTGAGGCGCTTACAGCTATGTTGTCCAGAGGAGCGTTCTCATGACTCTACCTTTTTGCTGGTGCTTGAGGCGCTTACATCTATCTATCGTATCCAGAGGAAGAACGTTCTATCACCGAGAACACTCTTGTGATATCAGCTAGCTAGATTTTGCGGGTTATCTTCTCCACTCAGAATATTCCGTTTAAGAGAATATTATTGTGACCAATAGACCAGAACTCTGCGGGCTATCTGACCGAACCTGTTGCCAGCTGTACTGACACTCTTATTACATTAACCCACCCTGAATAGTGGTATATGCAGACCTCAAGACGGTCGAAGGGTGACGACAAAAGTTCATTCTAAAAGACCGGGAAAGGGGGTCGAAGATGCGGCTATTCGAAACAAAGATATGAGGCTATAGATTCCCCCACACCTCGTAATGAGGCATAAACGCTACTGATAGGACCATTCACTAGAGCAAATCGCTGAAATAAATACCATAACAAGATAGAGGAAGACAGAACCAGAATGGGGCAGCCTACGTAGAGCAGCGCATCCAGCTATCTTGCCCTTCGTCATATCCACACCAAGGCCGGCCGCGGCTCCGTGTGGAACCCGACAGAGTACCGTCCCGACGCCACTGCACACCCCAACCCCCTCCCACGACGGCCGTGCCCACGGCGGCGACGCCGCCCCATCCCACAGCGGCCTGCTTTTGTTGTGGTGTAAGAAGCTGGCCAACCCTCTCCTTCCCTTTACCCAACGGCCCTGGCATCACCGTCAGCACTAGTCCACAGCGGCCCTACCGCCGCCAAACGCTGCAAACTCGTGGCGCTGCAGAAATCGCCGATGAGGCGGGTTAGAGGCGACGCCATGTCTTGTGGGTATCCGAGAGTCTTTCGGAAACACTTGTGAAGGGTGATGAGGGAGATCCTCACTATCTGCGACGAATCAGGGAAACAGTCATTTGATACACCCGTGGGTGAAGGGATGGCACATAACCCTTCACAAGTGTTTCCGAAAGGCTCTCGGATACCCACACGTCATGGCGGCGCCTCGAACCCGCCTCATCGACGATTTCTGCAGCGCCACGGGTTTGCAGCGTTTGGCGGCGGTAGGGCCGCTGTGGACTAGTACCTCGGTCGTGAACGACGCGTCGTCAACAGTTGGGATGCCGCTTATAAGGCATGGTCCATGTTCTGGTATCGGCGGCGCGGTGGACGCATCGTGTCCGGCTTCGACCAGGAGTGTTGGGAGCGACACCGCTACGACATCGTCCTAACTTCTGCAAGTTCAGCCAGAACCCGGACCTACCACGAGCACTCGCGGCAACTGGCGAGAAGCACATCGCTGAGGCCAGCCCGTACGACCTCATCTGGGGCATCGGCTACAGGGCTGACCCCCCGTTCTCTATAGCCAGCTGTACTGACACTCTATTACAGTCTACTCATTTCATACCTAGCCGTAGCGTCAAGAGGGAGGTCATTATACCAGTGCATACGCCATCAAACTATATCGATTATGTTACCAATACCGCAAATTAGTCGCGGTTAAAAAAATATTTCAGATGCGTCAGATGTGAACTATATCAATTATGTTACCAATACCGCAAATTAGTCGCGGTTAAAAAAATATTTCAGATGCGTCAGATGTGAGTTCGACCGATTGAATGGTCGATACTCCGCTTTGTAAGCTGCGTGATTCGTCGTTTATGGTTCATCCTTGACGAGCTGCGGGGGGGGGGGGGGGGGGGGGGGGTACTAATTTATTGCGTGCCTGTGATTTGATCATTGACTACATACCAGGTCATCGTTTCGCGACATCGTTTCGAGACGGAGCAACGTTTCTACCCTTAATAAACACCTCCGGCGTTTGGGCGCCCAGGCGAACCGTCAGCAACAACGCAAAAACCGACAGGGAGCTGCGTGGGTCATACTGTAAGGCTAAGGCCATCGAAGCGTAAGCAACACCACAAAAACTCGTGCTTCATGCTTGACGAGCGGCGGGGGGGTGGGGGGGTGCACTCGTTTGTTGCTTGCCTTAGCTGACCATTGACCCCGCATACCTTGCGAGAAGGACCATCACTTCTACTCCTGATACAGGCTTCCGACAGTTTGGCGCTCAACCCTAACCGTCAACAACAACGCAAAAAACGGCAGGGGCCCGGGGGGGGTCACTGTTGTACGGAAAACGACACCCAAGCGTTAACAACACCGCAAAACACTCGTTTTTTAAGCTCGACGAGCTGCAGGGGGCGTACTCATCTGTTTCTTGCCTTGGTCATTTGACCATTCACCACGCATTCCGTTCGAGACGGAGCACCGTGACAACTCCTAATAAGAGATACCTCCAACGTTCGGGCGCTCATTACGAACGTTTCTGTCATACCAGGTATACCCAACCCACCTGCGCGTTTTCTCGCAAAGCACGGCCTGCACAAGCGGGTGCGCCAGGATGGCGTCCTGCCCTGGGACGGGCCGCTCAAGGGCACGGCGGGAGCACGAGGCCTGGATGGCGTTGTCTCCTGGGTTGAAGTAGTGGCACACGCTCACGCCTTCATCGGCGAGCAGCTGTTACAGCGCCATGTCGTTTAACAAGAAGAAACGCATTTGAAGCGTTGGCGTCTTGTCATGCATGACCCTTTTGGGGCTTCAGGGGGAAAACTTTGGGGAAATAAAAAAATAACTTGTACGAGGCATCGGCGAGACGCAAAAGCCCGCGCTATTGGGCTTCGTCAAACGTCCCAAGAAACAAAAAAAAAAATGTTCGGCATCCGCGCAGCCAGGGTGGTTGTCAGCTTGTATTGCTGCACCACCCACACTATTACGGTGGAACACACAGTACACACAGTACACACAGTGAAATACTAATACTAATAGTAATCAGCACCAAATAAGGTAACGCACATACGGGATTTACTGTTTTTAGGCGTCCATCGCGAACCAGGCGGACACGCCAAAAACACAAACATATACACCAATGAAGAAACAATCCAAACAACTTAACCCTTGGATATTTGGGCAAAATACTCACGTACCCTGGGTCCAACTTTGAATGTAGGCGCGTGGGTTCGAGTTCTTGGTTCTCAGTTTTCCTTTTGGTTTTGGAATGTTGCGCGTGTGTTTTTCTCAACAGACCATCTAGCTCTCGGGCATGATATTTTGTTCCCGTCAGGCAACGATCAAAAATCAACGATCAACGATCAACCCCTCCCTCACGTGCGCCACGATCGAGGTACAAGGTATTATTAAGGTACACCACTTCTTGGCCAACACAAACATGGGGCTCCTTGAGCCAAATTGTCTGAAAATGGCAATTCCTGTTCTACAGTGTTGATTCCTTTGCACCACCTAGGCGATAGTTTTGATAATTGGGCTACACTTTAGATATATAGTTTTTTTGCTCAAAATCATTATTTTTTGGGGGGTGTAGGTGCAGCGCTCCTCAAGTCCAGAACCTTGCACCTTGCAAGGAAAAAAATATACAACGTTACCGTATTAATAGGTCGACGAGTGTCCCCTTTGTTTCGGCGGCCCACTTTTGCTTTTGCCATCAAGCGAGGCCGGTGGGCACATCGGGCGGGTCTAAGAGAACGATCCCCAAAACTCCTCCATGCCCTCACCAGGTGCTACATTAGCCCGCAGTAATCTCGTGCTGATTTTTTTTCGACATTTCTCGGAAAAATTATCGGAAAATCTTCGTCGCCCACACGATCAAAGACCGGAAAGACCTAAACGTGTGCGAGCGCGTGTCCTTGGGCGCACCTTTGCCATCGCCCTGAAGAACCAAGTGGGCACGTCCGGCGCGTCCAGGATGACCGATCCGAAAAGCGCTTTCATTTCCTCGCCTTTCCATCTCAGCCTGTCCACCACGTTGAGCAGCAGGTAGCAGCCCATCGAGTGCCCTTTCCAGGAGAGTCGTTTCCCCGCTGTGTCTGCCGCGGCCTTGACCCTCAATGCCGCCTCAATAAATAAAAAGGGTCAAACAGAACAGGGAACGGGGGTTAGAGGGACGGAGGGATGGAGGGGGGGGGGGGGGGGGGAGGGGGGGGGGGTAGCGAGGTGGCGGGATGGAGAGGGAGGAGTGGGCGGGGGTATGATAATATAAAAAAAGGACCAGCAAAAGGTACGGGGGGGGTGTACTCAGTTTGTGCATGGCCATAGTCGTATGACCATAGACGCTCGCATCCCTACTATGCCGCGACGGAGCACGTCGGGTTTTCACCAACCAGGCAGACATTGCTTGGACCATGCGCGAAGCGCCGTGAGGCGTTCGGCGAGTCGCATGAAGGGTGAACTGCATCCTTCCAAGAACCGCTCGTAAGACGGACTTCGGCACCTTGTGCCTACTTTCTTGCTTATGGATGACAGCGCCAACGAGTTACTTTGTTTTTTGGTGTGGCCGCTCCAGGTACGGGGGGTGAATATATGGAGGGATGGAGAGGGAGGGGACGAGGGACGCATAAATGAGCGTATGGTTAAACGTAGAAAAAGCGGAACAATAAAAGGAATGGGGGGTATAGATATGGAGAGATGGAGAGAAAGGGGGCGGGGTACGGAAGTGGATAAAAAGTTAGACGAAAAATGGGCTACAGAGCAAAGAGTATCAAGGATAGAGAGGTGGGGGGATTGAGAGAGGGGGGACGGGGGATGGCATCAATAAGAAAGACCGAACAGCAACGGGAACGGGGGATACGAGCAAAGCAAAAGGCCCACCAGCACAGGGAACGACGTGTGGGATAGAGAAATGGAGGGATGGAGAGGAAGGGGACGAGGGATGGGAAAGGGATAAATTGATAGAAGGAGAAAAGGCCAAAGAACATGGGCATGTAATAGAGAGGTGGAGATATTACGGGGGAGGGGACGGGGGAAGGCGAAGTGGACAAACGTTTGGAACAAAAAAATGACGAACATAAAAGGGAATGAGGGGTAGAGAGGTGGAGCGACGGACAGAGAGGGGACTAGGGATCAAGAGGTGGATACAAGGCTAGGCGAGGGGTTGGCGAGATGGAAGGATGGAGGGTTGAGGAGATGGCGAGGGGGGGGGGGGGGACAAGGACGGAGAAGTGGAGAAAAAAAAAGTTAGACAGAAAAAGGCCGCCCAGAGCAGGGAACGGTGGACAAAGAGATAGAGCGGGGGAGAGGTGGAAGAGTAATGAGGATGAAGGGACGGAGAAATGACAACATAATGAGATATGAAAGGACAGGAGAAATGACAACATAATGATATATGAAAGGACAGAGGGTTGTAGAGATGGAGGGAAATTACATATATAGCTATCGAGGGACCTAGAGGCATAAAACAGCAGGGGGGGGTACCGGGTTTTTCTCAGGTTATTCAAATGCGGAGTTCTATGCCAAATCCCGCAAAAAGCGATGAGAAACGTTGTTCGCGCGACCCAACGAACAACCCCATCGCCTACACATACCACAAAAAAAAAGGAATTGCACATAGGGTATTTCCTCGGTTGAAGAGCTCGGTTTGGTTCAGAATTGTTCGGGCCCAATGGGTGCCTCCTTCTCCCGTGTTAACACCGTTAGAACCGTAAAACCCCTTCCTATGCTAATTGCAAGTAATGTTGTCCCAAAAACGGGTTTCCAGTTATAAAGGCGTTAATCGTGATATGGCACCACACCGTAGGAGACACCTGCCAAGGTATACAGTTCGACCCGAGTCGACGAGAGACGAAAATGCTGAATTGTTAGCATTGCGATAAAATGAAGGCACGTACCGTAGTGGGGAGGGGGGAGCTATGTGACCCCGGATCTGAGTCACTACGAACTGGGAGGGAGCGCAAGAGAAGTGCGAGGATAATAAATGAGATGGAACAAAAAAAAAAAGTGCATCCTTTATTTCTGAGAGTCCTCTCTCGATGAGTTCCATACCTCACTCAAAAAGTTACTTATGAATAATATGAATAGTAATAATACAGTAACCTACAAAGTGCAACCATTGTGGTGACCAAAGCCATGGCCTAGGTATGACCAAAATGTTCAAGTTGCAAAACAAGAATGACGTTCCAAGAAAGGCGTTACAAAGAACGGCGTTAACTCAAACTATTTTCGGTCAAGAAAAAGCCCAGTCATGCAGAAAACAGTTTTGCCAAACAAAGCGTCACCTCTATAGTGAAAGGCGTGTAACACCCTAACCCTAACCCTATGTAGGGCTATCCACTGCCAAGAGGGATATCCGTAAAAGGCCACAGCATTAAGTTGACCGATATTGTAACCGATTTCTATCACATTGCGCAACCCGATGCGAGTCGACGAGGGAAGGAACAGCTGGACCTGTATTCTCGCGATAAAAATGAAGGATGATACCGTAGTGGGGCGGGGGGAAAAGAGAAGAGCCTGCTTGGTGACCCCTGGATCCGAGTTACGCGTATAAAGGGAGAAGGAGAAAAAAAAAGTGCCAAGATAATGGAAGAGATGAGCGAAAACAAAACTACGACGGGGCAATGTACTCATCTACTAACACACCAGGGGTAAAGAAAGCGACGTGCTTTTGTTTTCAAATGTGTATGAGGCATTTGAACCGCGTTAAAAACTGCGGGTGGTGTGTCCCAGCCACGAAGAACGCAAGAAGGCAGCGTGCCACCGCCCGTCAACCTGCAAGCACACCGGGCGTTTTACAACAACAGTGGCCATCATGATTGAGGCATACTATACGGTGCGACAGTGGCGTCACGATGGCCGGCATGCATGTCGCAGTGGCAGCATGATTCAGGCATGCAACAGCAGTAACACATCTGGCCTTTTCGCGTGTCATGATCCGGCCTTCGGGTCCGGTCAGAAGGGTTTCAAACACTCGCGGGTCGAGTCGGGTCGGGTCAGGTGTTCGAAACTTCACGGGTCGGGTCGGGTCGGGTCAGGAGGTTTTCAAGTCTCAGCGGCCGGGTCGAGTCACCCTGACTCGATCCGACCCTTGAGAAGGGGTCCAACCCGTCAAAAAACGCCCTGGGAAGATCTGATCACGATCGATCGAGGCATTAATACCTCTATCGAGGCATATATGCTATCATAGAGATATTAATGCTATCATCGAGGTATTAATGCTACCATAATGCTACCATAATGCTACCATAGAGGTATTAATGACATTTTTTGGGCAAAACATTTTCTGAATAAATCGGCTTCTTAGCCCGATAACCATCCGAATTTCAACTGTTATTTTTGCAATATGAATTTCAGTATACCTTTGGCCGCAGGATTTTGGTTATCGGACTTCACTTTCGTTTTCGTCAAAACTAGTTCTTGCCTTCGAGGGGTATTACTTACTATTACAGTATTACAGTATCCAATTATAGTATTATAGGGTATACTATAGGGTACACTATAGGGTATAGGGCACACTAAAGGGTAAGAAACTCGTCAAGTGAGGAGCCTCAGAAGGAAAAAAAAGCCGGTGCACCTCTACGACTACTACTGCTACTACTGCTACTGCTACTACTGCTACTACTGCTACTACTGCTACTACTTCTACTTCTACTATTACTACTGATACTGCTACTGACTACTACTGACTACTAGTACAGTAGCATGTACGTAAACGATGCGGCCATGCAGCAGCAGCGGCGTCATCATTCAGGACCCAGGCCTACAACAACAGTACCACGATTGAGGCATGCAATAGCAGTAGCATCGTCATGTAGGATTCAGGCACACGAGAACAGCAGGTATATAATGCGTGGCATCCGGATTCAAACATGCACAGCAGCAGTGGCATTGTTATCAAGACTACACTAATAATACGCAGATATACATGTTGACTTGACACAAATTACAACACGTTAGACCAAAGCCCCAGCCCCATTATTTTCAAGATACCAGGCATTGTTGGACTATTCATAGCATTCATGTGTTGATAGTGTCCTAAACTGAACAGACCAAAACAAATCATTGGGGCACAGCACAGCACAGCACACACAGCATAGAACGGCACAGCACAGCACACGAGAGTAGCACTTCTGTTGCATGCAGAAAGCCCGAAACAACACAATGTAATGCCATCATGCGGCCACGCATATGTTTTATCATCTGCAGCCATGCAGCTGCTGTATGTGGCAATTCAACTATTGTAGGACATGCGGCAACATGTTTTTGTCAAGGATGGCTTACTCCCAAAAGCATGAGCGCCTATTACTAGTACTGTTACTGGTATCAAAGGATTTGCATTGGTGGCCTTTGATCCAAGTAGACTAGTGCTATTCAGTTTTTCGTGTAGAATATGGGAAATGTAAATATTAGATTATGCCCACGCGAATTGAAGTAAATTGACATGAAATTTGGGCCCTGTTGGTGTAAGTGATGCGCGTTTGGCATAATTCGCACAAAGCAAGAGGGAAAAAAAGAGGGAAAAAAGGGATAGCAGGGGAAGCCTCTATCACCTGCAGGAAGAGGAAGATGGTGGCGTGCATGTTGTGCTCGCAATACGTGTACCGCCTCTCGTACGTCGACATCACCTGCCAACAAACGGCGACAGCACAAGAACAAACAAGAGCCACACCATCGAGATGCGGAATGCATGATCAGTGTGAAGCATTAAACTGCAGCACCTTGCCAAGCAGACCAGCTCAGCAACCTTGGTAAGCATTTTCGGCAAGAGGACATACCAAACAGCCTTAATCAGCACCTTTTGGTAAATGGCCTTGGCAAGCAGCTTTCACGAGTAGCCTTACCAAGCAGCCTCGTTGACCAGACTTTACAGGAGCCTCCCAAGCGGCCTTACCAACTAGCCGTGCCCAACCACGACACCAGATGTACAGCACGACACAACACCACACCGCACCACACCCCATCTCATCCCAAACCTCACACCTCACCCCCGAGACACGACCCCATAGTCTAACTCGGCGCACGATAAGCAAGGGATGTACTAGATGGTCGCCCCGGTGGCGTATCAGGCTCGAGCACCACACCCCATCTCATCCCAAACCTCACACCTCACCCCCGTGACACGACCCCATAGTCTAACTCGGCGCACGATAAGCAAGGGATGTACTAGATGGTCGCCCCGGTGGCGTATCAGGCTATCCTCGAGCCTGGTATATAGGTCAGTTTCGTGAGTTCGGATCCCCCCCGTGCAAACTCGCAAAAATTCGTGGGGATGCTTTCTTGCGCGCAAATTGACTTGTTGAAAGCGCGAGAGCGTGAGTTAGCAACACTCAATGAAAAATCGACAAGCAGTGGGATTGCTGGACCCTATGCGCGATAAAAATTGAAGGCAAGAACCGGGGGGGAGAAGGGACGACACCTGCGAACACGGCTTGGCCACAAGCTGAAAAGCAGATGTGTGTGAAAAAAAAAGCCTGGGTGCTTACCCGCTTGATGAGCCAGCCGGCACCTTCTCCGGGGGGGTTGGACGGCCAAGCCAGACACACGGTTAGACCCTTCCTCAATGCGCGTCCCTGCGCCGCGGTAGTCCTTACCCCGAATCCGAAGGGGGTGTTGAAGCCGTGCACGAAGACGAACACGTCTCGACTTGGGTACCCCATCAAGAGGGCCATCGCCTGGTGGGAAAGGTCAGCATCAACATTAGCATCGGCATTAGCCAAACGATCAACAGCATAGGTTCGTCATCGTCATCGTCATCATCATCATAATCAACAGCATCATCATCACCGTTATCGACATCACCCAACATAACTAATTTTCTCATGATCATGATCATGATCACCATGATCATGCCATCAACGTCATCATCATAATCATCACCATCACCATCACCATCACCATCACCATCACCATCAATATCACCATCGTCATCCTTCAAGCAAACCAAACCAATCGGAAAGCAAACCAACTGGAAAGGAAAGGGAAGGAAAGGAAAGCAAAGCTTACCTCTTGCTCCGTGAGAGAATACAAGCCGACCACATGATAGTCTGGGATGCTCAGCTCCATCGCTGTGCCTAGTTCTCCGACGTTAAACGGAACCGCCGTCGTCGCCAGCACCCACCTAGAGCCACCGTCCCCCGCTAGCGTGTTTCCAAACCTGCCCCAGAGGAAGGAAACCCACGGCCGGCATCACAATGAAAGCTTTCACACGACACGATAAGTGGTGACCATTCAGAATTGCACCCACATTTTTCGGGACCAACTACTTGGAATTAATGTGGGATAACGTTTGCCGCATAACGGATTACCATCGAAATCAAAACCCACGATATGCACGAAACCTACAGCTGTGAGGCGGCAACATTTGACGACTAATAACCAATCGGTAGGTGTCGTTAGCCGACGCACTGACTGTAGTCGACAAGTAGGCTGGCGCAGCCAACTGATGGCCAGCCGACTTTGTCGATTCAAGTCAGGTGGGCGAAGCGAGCCAATTAGCTCCCCCTGGCGTCCAAAGAGAAAAAAAATGCGTCCCACATTAAGCAGTCCTTCCTACATGTACATGAACCGAATAGATCGGATAGTCCGGCATCTTCGGTAAACGCCTGATTAATAGTCCGACTAATAACTAGTTGGTGACTTGAGTCGTGCCGACTCACAGCTCTATAAAAAACTATATATCCATATCTATATATTCCCCTGCTTTTCCTAACCATATGACAGTCGGTCATGATTACCATATTCCCCCGTACCGCTACTCGTGTGGACCAAGTATTTATATACCTATGTACTTCAGTGTTATTAGTACAGAGGACCATAGTAATTTATTGTCTTTCTTCTTTACTACTAATTCGTTTTTTTTCTCCTCGGATGTGTACATTGGGTGGGTTTCCTGGTTAGCATGCAGTGTAGTCGGTTTCAGATGCGAGTCTTGAAACGTAAGTACCAGTACGGGCCTGGCACGTACGTAGGCGGACTTTCGATTCCATTTTTTATATATTTTGGGCGGATGCATGAATTGCTTCAGCTATGATAAAATACGTGTGCCACCTTTGCTTTGTTTTATTTTTTCTGTGGGGCATTCTTCCACCCCAGAGTGACTGGAGCCTGCCCTGTGACCACCGACTTGATTACGCGAGGTAATGTGATAACAACAGCAACAAGTACGCAAGCTCTGCACACGTAACGAAGCCGCCGCTTCTGATTGGCCAAAAAGGTATCAACGAATCAACATAATTGGTCGGCATTGTTCCGGGCTCTCTCCTGTAAGAAGCGCCAAAAAAATTAACTCAACTCTGCGTCGACTTTTCCCAAGTGTCGGTTCAAGACCAATCATAATAATTGGTCGGTATTGTTCCGGGCTCTCCCCTGTAATAAACGCCAAGAAAAATCACCTAAACTTCCCGACGACTTTTTGCAAGTATCTGTTCGTCATGACCAACGTCGACAGAACGTACACACCAAACGGCGAACAAGTCGCCGCCTCTAACAGGCCACAAAGATTATACGTACAGGCCCTTGACTGGTCTGTTTTGTCCACAGCTCCCCCCCCTATAAGAAACGCCGGAAAAATCACCTGAACTCCCCGTCGACTTTTTCCAAGCTTCTGTTCGTGAAGACCAGCGTCGACAGCAGCTTCACAGAGGGATACACCGGTTCCGGGGCGAATACGAGCGGTGGCCGGCAAAGCTGCACGAACAACGGGTACTCCTTGGCTGCCAGCGCCGCCGTTGCTTCCTCGAAGGTCAGCAGCTGGAAAAAGAAAATGAAAACGCGAAAAACGCAGGAACAGGCTCAATCAGCGTCCATACCTCATAACCGTAAACACCTCCCCACCCCTGCTCATACGCTCGACCCAACTCAACCCCTACCCTCTGCCCTTTCCCTTCTCCTCGCCCTGGGGACACCTCAGTGTTCTCGAACTGGTCCCTCGACACCGAAGCAACCACGCCGCGAACCCTCGATTCTAGCTCTCAATTCAATATTTACCCTTTGCCCATACCATCAACCCTAGCCCCATCCTCCGCCATTTCCCTTAATGCTACCCTCACCTTAACCCTTGATCTTACCCTTACCCATACCAGCCCACTCTCGCTTTTACTCTCAGCCCAACCCCTACCCGTTACCCTGACGCGTTCTACGACCGAGGTATACCACTTTTTGCCAAATGCTTTCTGAATGACTTGGCTCCATAATCCGAAATCTTCGGAATGTCATTCTTGTTTAGCAATTTTAATATTTTGTATGCCTAGGCTGTATGGGTTTGCTCGTGGAGTTGCACCTTTAGTTTACTCAAGAAAACTTCATGGGTGAGGAATGATAGGCTGTAGAGTAGAGCAGATACGTACAGTTCCTCAAGTGGTCAATAAATCTCATGAAAAATACCGTGCACCTTTATCGTGCCATGTGTCCCCCACCCCCACCGCTAAGCCTACCCCTACCCTTTGCCTTTACCCCTACCGATACCCCTACCGCCACCCTCTGGCCTTGCGCTTCTCACCCTGGGAGACACCTCGGTCGCCTCGAACGGTTCCCTCGATACCGAGGCAACCACACAACCCACCACGGCCAGCGTCTCGCTCGACCCCAGGGAGTTGAAGTCCGCGACCACGTCTTCGTCAAAAACCCCCTCCACCACCGCCGGACGCTCGGACGCTAACTTATTTCCACCGCCACCTTGGGCGGGTTTTTTGCCGTCGGTAGTGGCGATTTCGTTCGTCGGGCTACTCGATAATGCGGCGGAATCTTTGCCCGTTGGTCGTTGGGCGGTGTCGGGAGATTCGCTTGGCCAAAACGCCTCCGTTTGTGTGTGGTACCCGCTATCTGGGGTATCGCTTCTGCCGCTACCGTCAACACCATCCACCGACCAAAAAACAAAAAACAGCAAAGTAGACAGACAGACAGACAGACAGACAGACGGACGGACAGACAGCAAGGCCGACAGACAGACGGACAGACAGACAGACAGACAGGCAAACAGGCAGACAGGCAGACAGACAGACAGACAGACAGACAGACAGACAGACAGAAAAACAGACAGACAGACGGACAGACAGACAGACAGACAGACAGACAGACAGACAGACAGACAGACAGACAGACAGACAGACAGACAGGCAGACAGGCAGACAGGCAGACAGACAGACAGACAGACAGACATACAGACAGACAGACAGACAGACAGACAGTCAATAATGAGACACAGCTACAGAACAAAGTAATGAACACACACATAATAACTGACAATAATTTGGGACGTGTTGCGGCGTCAAGTTGCGTCGAGAGTCTATGGTGGCAAGCTCGCGAGTCACCTCGCATCGCACCATCTTAAAATCAAGGAAATACTAATCATACCAACTACCAGGTATTGATAATCAATTAATTAATATAAAAAATGCGTAACTCATGACGTCCAACTGAAAAACGTATAAAAAAACTAATTACGAAAATGTACTGTTAATAACGTACTCGTATGCGAATTACAAACGTATTACAAATAACGTAAGGCGCTGACAAGACTGCAATTAACACCACCTATCCTCAGGCGGCCAAAGAGGAAGAGAGACAAGATGTGCATTTTTTTTGCAATGTTATATACGGAAGAAACGTACTGAGCGCCCAAATGTTGGGGGTGTCTCTATTAGGAATAGGAACGGTGCTCCGTCTCGAAAGGAAGCGTGACCAATGGTCAAATGACTACGGCAAGCAACAAAAGATGATGCTTCCCCCCCCCCCCGCCCCACCTGTCCTCCTCACGCAGCACAGTCTCGGAGGCAGCCGTCCCCCTTTCCTTCAATCGGTCCCTCTCTTCCCGCTCGTCAAAGGGCGGTCGCCAGATGCCCAGCCTCAACCCTCCCGGCTTGCGCAACGCTACCTCCACCCTCTGCTTGCCGAACGTGTACGTCTTGCCCCCAACGTGCGCCCCGAACAGCCGTCCCGCGTCCCGAAACACGCTGCCATCGAAGGTAAACGACGGAGCCCTGCTGGTCCCGCCGCCACAATCACCGCCCCCACCGTTACCATCGCTACCACCGTTACTAGTGCTAGTGCTAGTGCTACCACCGCCTCGTCCAATAGTCGTACCACCCCCGTCATCCCCACGATTATCACCGTTCGAGGACGCACCGTCCCCGACAGAGTTGTCTAGGCCCGCCACGGCTAAATCGGTGGCGACAGCAGGAGCCGACGAAGCACCGCTTGCCTCCCCGCCTTCCGGCACTCCACCACCACTGTCACCATCACCACCACCATAACCACCACCACCACCACCACCACCACCACCTCCACGGCCACCACCTCCAGGAAGGGCCCGGTTAGTTCCCTCGGGGGAAGCCTCAGCTGAAAGCACCGGAGGCGGCGGCGGCGGCGGCGCAAAAGGGTTCGCCGACAAAACCTTCCCTGCTAGAGGCGTCACTGCAAATGGGTTCCTCGAAGCAGGGATGGCCCTTGCAGGGGCGGCGGCTAAATCGCCCCCACGGCCACTTCCACCACCACCACCACCACCGCCATTTGAAAATCCAGGAGCAAAAGGATTCGCCTCCCCAGCTGCAGTACACGCGGTTTTCGACGATTTTCTGGCGACGGTGGTGGAGGTGGGGATGGGGGTGGATAGGTTCGACTGGGATAGGGATGGGGTGGATGGGCTGAATATGGAGAGGATGCGACCGGCGTCGTCCAGGTCAAACTCCTCGGGCCCGTCCCATAGAAGGTCTGATGTTGACTCGGGGGGCGAATTGCGGCCGAAGTTGCAGTCAGTTTTGCCCTGGTAAGTTAGAGTGTTGGTTTTTCGGATGGTTGTAGGTACGTGTCAGATTGGGAAGTATGGGGTAGTGCGATGAATGGAGGGAGGGAAGGAAGGAGGGAGGGGCGGAGGCAGGCAGGCCTAACCTCAAACAACACCACACGGCAGTGCAGCACACAAGAGCACATAGCCCTCAACAGTACCAAACAGTAGCGAAACCACACAGCATCACACAGCACCAGCGCACCACAAAATCACCACACAGCACCACACAGCAAATCGAAAGTCGAACGGCTCACATCTACCGTCTTCTGGATGATGGTTGCCAGCGGCAGCGCTAGCCTTTCCGTTGGACGTCGTCCATCCTTCAGCGACGCCGCCGCGATGACCATGTCTTCCACAGATACGCTAGAGGCCTGACATCCAACGAACCGCAACATCAGCAGTCAGCAGGCATAAATAGGCGCCTACGACCAAACGATTACAACATCACAGTATCCCGCCGCAGTCAGCATGCAGCATGAAAACACGGCAGCAAGATCGAGAAGAACAGTCTTCAGCAGCAAGGAGCGCCCCGGGCGGATAAAGACTGACACCTTGTACACTATTGCAAAACATAATTGTAATTCATCAAACTCCATTTCATTGTCTAGACAGCATCTGGGCAAGGTCGGGGCAAGGTCTAGGAAAAGCCTAGACGAGGTCTACACAAGGTCTCGACAAGGTCTAGACGAGAACCGTCCGGACAAGGTCTAGACGAGCACGGTCCGGACAAGGTCTAGACGAGCAAGTGTTAGACGAGAAAGTTCTAGACAAGGTCTAGACAAGGTCTAAACGAGCAACGTCTGGACGAGCAAGGTCTACACAAGCAACTGCTAGTAGACAAGGACTAGACAAGATTCAAGGTTTTAATTTTAACACAACAACGTCTACACCAGGTCCAGACAAGGTCTACACACAGGGTCTAGACAAGGCCTATACATGCGACCCAGGCAAGGTCTATAGACACGGCCCAGGCAAGGTCTTTAGACACGGCCCAGAAAAAGTCCAGACAAGGTCCAAGCAAGGCGCAGACAAGGTCCAGAAAAGGCCCAAACAAGGTCTGGGCAAGGTCTAGACAAGGTCTAGACAAGGTCTAGACAAGGTCTAGACAAGGTCTAGACAAGGTCTAGACAAGGTCTAGACAAGGTCTAGACGAGGTCTAGACAGAGTCAAAGTGTAAACAAAGTCCAGATAGGGTTTACTTTGCAGGAGGGTCGAAAATTCGCCCCGTCCCCCCCTCCCTCCGTCCCTCCCACACTTGTCGACAAAGCGCGTTTAAACCGCCCCAGCCTGTCCAAATGGGAAGCGACCGATCCAGCACCGGAAACATCCTCACCTGGCTGAGGACTTGTTCCACGTTAAGTCGGAGGCCGAGCAAGGCTAGGAAACCCGCCTGTTAGCGCGATGACGTTGCACCGTGGTAAGCAGAGGGTGGGCGGGCATTATCATGTAATCGAATCCTCGCTACGTCGTCATGGAATACTCTGTAAATCGTCGGAGAATCGTGGTTATGCTGTCAATGTCATCGTTGAATCATAATCATCTTAATATCGTCGTTGAATCATAGCGTTGATGTTGAATCATCGCATTGGCGTCATCGAATGGTCATAGTGACGTCATTGAATCGTCATTAACTCGTCATCGGGTCGCCATCATGTGGTCTTTACTGGTTCCCACCGGCTCAGACAAGCGGTTCGAGTAGCATGCAGCGCACCCTTGACGCGACTCGCCCACCTCACGGCGCTTCGCGCTTGGTGCAAGCAATGTCTTCCTGGTTGGTGAAAGCTCGACATGCTGCGTCCAGGCATTGTAGAGATGCGAGGGTCTATGATCAATGACCATTGACCATATGACCATACGACTACGGCCATGCATTAATATCGAGTACACCCCCCACGGCTCAGATATCGCCCCCTCTACCGCCAGAGGGAAGCAAGCGCGACAAATGAGCGCTAAACTACAAGCAAACAACAACCACAGTATTTCTTGATGCCGATAGTACATAAGCAGTAGAGACACACAGTCAATGTAGCCACCTAACTTCATATTTTGCTATGTCATTATCATAGCAATAGCACCATGGCCGTTCCTGTTGCAAAAAAAAATGCCCGTACATATACCTGGTATACCAGCATATTATACCCGGTAGAGGCTGTACCATGTCAATAGCATCGACTTTGTTATCGGTTCAAGTTTATTATCGTGTTACCGTTACCGTTGTAGACTATATAGAATATAATAATACCTTCCGATCATCGGACGCGACAGCTATGTCGATCGTATCCCCTCCTGGCAGGTCGCTCTCCACAAACTCCACAGCCACTTCGATCGCAGAGGAAGCCCCGACCCACCCAGCGGTGGCAGTGTTGTCGTGACCGGCCGCAACCACCCCCCCTGTCCTAGAGTCCCATCCGTTGAGCGAGATCCCAATGAAGTTGTCATGCAAACGCACACCCCCTTGGTACCTGCGTCGAATCAATCATCGATCAAGCAACCAGTCAATCAGTCAAGCCGTCCAACCAATAGTTAGCTAATCAAACAACAAAATTCAGCATCTCACCTTTCAGGCATCAGTCAATCAATCAATCGATCGATCGATCGATCAATCAACCCATTAATAACTCAACCACCAACTCAGTCAACCAATCAATCCAATTGATCCACAAATTAATCCTTCAACCAACCAACCGATTCAATTAATCAACAACAACCAATTGTTCATTGAACCACCAACTTCTCACTTGTTCGCCAAACGCGCCTGCACCATATGGAACAGCCCCGGCAGCAACATGGGCGACCTGCACGCCACCCTTCTCCCGAACAAGAACCTCTCATCGTCGTCCTCGAGCCCCTTCCATCCGCTGATCCCGCCCCCCCCATGACCCTGATTCCCAGCTCCCTCCCTGGACGACGCCTTCAGCTTCTGCAGCAACGCCGGAAAAACAAGCTTCCTCCGGTCCAGCTTAGCCAAAGATCCCTTCTTGTGCAACTCCCGGCGTGCACTCGCCGGTCTGGACGAGCTCGAAACCGACGAAGAAAAGGAAGACGGTCGTTCCGCCTCGACTGCGCTACCCCTGACAGCCACCATCGCCACCGCTGCTGGGTCTGCCGTTCCCTCCTCCTCCTCCTCCTCTCCTTCAACCGCCTGGCCTGAGTCGAACCCCCCACGGCTACTATCACCGTCTGTCCCAAGAGGATTTGAGTAGGCGTGCATAGCGCCAACACCACCAACAACACCAGCACCATCACCACCACCGCCAGCACCACCAGCTCCAACACCACTACCACCACTACCGCCAGCACCAGCAGCGGTCGGCGCCATACCCACAAATGCAGGGTCGCTTTCTTCTCCCACGCTGCTAGCCCGAGAAACATTTTTTTTCTCCACGTCGCCTCGGCGGATGGCCAGAGACCCACCGCTGTCGGGCCAGTGGTCGTTGTTCACGCTCGCAGCTTGCAACGCCTGTGGCGCCTGCGGAAACTTAGATGAAAATTCTGAGATTTTCCCCGAGATTTTTCCTGCAGGGGGCAGCTCGGCGCAGATGTTGGCGTCGAGCAGGGCTTGCACCAGAGTTTCGGGATCTAAAGTAGCCAAGCCTCTGCGGAGGGATCGACAGAAAATGAAACGGGAAGGTAAGCCAATCAGAACAACGCATCACATGGGAGGGAGTCAAGTCAAGCCCAGCTCCACAGCCACAGCCACACCGACTCAGGGTGATGCGATAAACCATACAAACCATACACCCTCTCTCACGAAAAAATTATAATCTTGTATGTACAAATACCTAAAAATTACATGTGTGTTATTTTTCGCAATAATTTACTATGTCTGCTTACGACGCACACTCAGTACACTGCGGGGCTTGTACGAGTACTGTACTGATTGTTTTTTATAAACAAATACTCCGGAGTATACAATTTCAGTGGCGACGTGGTCACAAAGTACCAGAGACAATTTGAGCATTACAAAACAACAGGACGTTTACTCGTAGCGCATGTTTGAATACGACCCCTCTCAGCCTCCCGCGAAAAAGGAAAATACAATACCTCCATCTCTACTCGCCCAATCAATCACTCATATCCATCCCCACTCACCCGATCACAGCACATCTCCATCCCCACTCACCCAATCACAGCACATCATCCATCCCCACTCACCCAATCACCGACGAGGAAACATTTCCCGCAGAGACGACGCTTCCTCCGCCCTTCACGTTGTCCCCTGTCCCCTCCCCACCCTCCGGCCTACCGCTACCTTCCAGCCCCAGCTCCGCTCGCAAAATGCCTCCCATAACGTTGTGCCGGAATAGTTCGGGGTTGACCAAAACCCACCCCTTCCCCCGCTCGATCTCCCCTCCCTTAGAGAGACCCTTCACCACGACCCGGCCCTCCCGGGCGAGAGACCGGGCTAGGTCGGCGCAGGTTGCTTCTGACGCTCGGGGGCACAACTGTAATAAAAACGGTTAAACAAAAACAAGTCAAAATAGCTTTTATTTTTAAACAATAAACCATTACGACCAAAAACAATTTATAAAAAAACGGACATAAAAAACAAGCGTCTGCTCACAACAATAAGCAAACGCGCACAGCCATTGCACACCTCGGACATATCGTATAAATCATGTAGATCATATAGATCATACATATCATAAAGATCATACAGGTCGTACAGATCACATAGATTGTCCACATCGAATCTTTGTATCAGCCGTTATGATACGCTGTGCAGGATATGTACATAAGAGAGCGCAGATCCAACCCAATAAATATTTTCTAGATGATGCAGATCGTACGGCTCCCACCCGGTAATATGATCTAGACCATGCAGATCTTCCCTAAAAAGGTGGGATAGGTATTCTATCCCACATGTGAACCGTTCACAATATGAGATTAACAACCACAGAGGAAGACCCGACGTAGATCGGATAGGTCGGTGCAGGTTGCTCCTGCCGCTCGGGGGCATAACTGCAAATAAAAACAAAGGAAAACACAAAATAACAAAAAAAAAACGATCCGTGTATTACGCAGCTTGCAAACATGAGTATCGTTCCTGAATTTGTCGAACTCACAGCTGACGCTGTTAGAATATTTTTAATAATAAAACAGTACAACAACAAGAAGCAAAATAAATTAAAAAACCACGTCCACCGATAAATATAAAAAAAAAAGAAAAGAAAATACACTACCTGGTATTCGTGTGTAAACTACTGGTTGTCATATTTGTAAAAAAAATTTAAGATGGCGGCGTTCGTTCTTACCTGCTGTTGCACCGCCGTGACGAAGTTGGCCCATCGCACCAGGGCCGTCCCCTCCTTGACCCACCGTTCTATTCTCAAGGCGGCCGATATGTGAAGCGGTGGCACTCGCCATCCATTGCCTTCCTCGGAAAAGAGGGTGTCTGCATGAGCGATGGCCTGAACACGCCCAAGCCGAAACAGCCGCACGAAGAGAAGAAGGAAGAGAGGTTGCGGCGGTGGTGATGCAGGAAGAAGAGACACAAAAATCAGTCTGAAAAGTGCCCGACAAACTTCCTGTGGAAAATTTCCACGGAAATTCCAAGAATTTTCCTGGAACGCAACTGCAGCTTCCATTACGAGGTGTGGTGCTGTAAATTTCGTACCTCCTTGAGGCGACCGACATTGGTGTCGTTGGCCTTCCTGCAGTCCATAGCCAGGCACCCCGCGAACGTCGGTAGAGAGGCATCAAGGCCGGCTCGAAGTTCCTCACGGGTCAGGTCCTGCAGTGGTCAGCGGTGGAGAATAACAGCAGTAACGCGTTACAGTAACCCCGTCAGATCTGCACCCACCATTTTCGGGAAAAAAAAGGGTGTTTGCGATATATTTCCAACCTCTGTTGGCTTGAAAAAAATGAAAAACATATGGTACAGTACTGAAGTCGACTAATGTCGTAACTCAAGGCCAACCAACCCACGAAAATTAGGTTCGAAAATACAAAAAAAGTAGGAAAACGTAACTCTCAAACATTTCTTTCGAATTTTTCGTGGTTTGAGTTGGCTTTGGATTGTGACCTTCGACGGGTTCATAGTAGCTATTATAGTATCAATAGTATTGTATGCTTTTCTACCCAACTCCTGTCGCAAATGCCCTATTACTACCAGGTACTCAATAATTAGTGTGTGACAATTCTTGTTGTAGGGAAGAACAGCATACCTTGGTACGACTTGTCCTCTACTAACATCGATAAGATGCTTGACAGCGGTGCACCCAAACTCCATATCACAGGTCCATACGTCTTGACCTCTGCTAACACTTCTCGACCTCTCTCGATACCCTTTGACCTCTAGTACCACCTCTGGACATTTCTTGTCCTTTCACTACCATTGTGTGTGTTCGTGTGGGCAGAACAAGTACTTAGGGGCCATTTCTAACGAACACGAAAAAAAAAAGTCGGGAATCGTCACCAAAAAAATGTGGAATTTTCGCGAATCGTGATGCTTGTCGCGAATTCTGATTTTGAAATGCTTTGAAATTTTCCAAAAACAAAATGATGTCACGATTCTTGACACAAAAAAAAAAAAGTTTCCTTTTTCGAGAACATGACATTTCAGCATTTCAAAATGTAAGGAATCGTGTTTTTTTCGCGTTCGTTAGGAACGACCCTGTGTCTGATTCCAAGTACCATGTCCCCCAAACGGCGGTGCAGTCGGTCTAAAGGGGCCAATACCCCTTGGTCCGCATAAATACGAATCCTCTTGACCTTGAGTTTTTTTTTTTTTTTTTTCTGCACACTTTCACTTTCCAGCTTCTGGAAAAGCCGTGGTCACAGGTGTCATCCCTTCTCCTCCCCGGTTCTTGCCTTCAATTTTTACCGCGCATAGGGTTCAGCAATCCCACTGCTCGTCGATTGTTCATCGAGTGTTGCTAACTCACGCTCTCGCGCTTTCCGCAAGCCAATTTGTGCACAAGAAAAAGTCCCAACGAATTTATACGAGTATGCACTCGGCGGGGCTCGAACTCACGAAACTGACCTATACCAGGCTCGAGGATAACCTGATACGCCACCGGGGCGACCGGTTATATTATCTCACCCCCAGGTCTCCACCCTCACATTCCACCGTACGCACCTCGCGGGCTCGCTCCCAGAGCTTCTGCAGGTAATCCTGTCCAACAGATCCGAGGTAGTCTGCTCTTGACCCTACCAGTAGCAGCACGGACCCCAAAGAGGGGTCATTCGCTTGGATAAGCCTCAGCCTGCGATTTTACGGCAAGTAAATGTTGACCGATGAAGTTGCGCAGCAGTGTCACTATTCATGGTCCCCCAAAAGGAGATGCCATTGGTTTCCAAAAGCCTCAGCCTTTACTGCCGTAGAGAAATGGGATACTGATGTAACGAAGCCCCCCCCCCAAAGGGGGTGCCAATGGTTTGAAGAAGCCTCAGCCTTTATTGAGGTAGAGAAACGGGATATTGATGTAGCGAAATTACACAGCAGCAGGGGTCATTCGTTTTGAACAACTCTCAACCTGTGTTGGTTACGCTAACGAAGTCTTCACCAACTCCACTACAAACACAGCAACAATTTCACTGTACACGGACCCCAAACGGGGTTCATTCGTTTGAGTAAGCCTTAGCCTCTCCTGCAGCGAAACGTTAAACCAACGAAATTACACAGCGGCAGTGCCAACTACATACTGCCCCGTACCGTGGGGTAGAGTCTGGCCCGTTTCATGTTTTCGTACCAGGCGACAAAAGGAGCGTATTCTACCACGTGTTATAACAAAAAACTACATTCCTTACCAGTACTTGGCCCCATACTTAGCAGTATGTGATCAGCTCCGTATTCATTAGGTATTGCATTAGGTATTACATTATTAGGTATTGCGTTAGGTATTGCATTAGGTGTTGCTAGCTTTCCCGTCAAATCCGGGGGGTGCCGCAAGGTCAAGAGCGCGGAAAAACCCTTGAAAGCCAAGAAACAAAACTAGCCACCGCGCCGGGACCACGCAAGCAAGTTACCCGGCAATTAGCACCGACCAGCCCTGACGAGGTAAAGGCTGTATTTGACTTGTTGTCACAACCCGCCGCTGCTGCCGCTGCTGCTGCTGCCGCTGCTGCTGCTGCCGCTGAATTGTATGCGGAGTGTGTGGTGTGTCGCAAGGGAGTTGAAAATCTCGTCGCATTACTCAACCAATGAGCCGTCTGCTTTTTTTACTTGAAAGATACGACACATAACAGTAGTCAGCCGCATTCTATTCGTTTCCAGTACTTGACCCATTTTTTACCAGTTAGCCTTTTACCGGTATTTGAACCCTTTCTTACCAGTACTTAATCTGCTTCTTCTGCTCCCGCTTGTCCTCCGTCATGCTGACGACAACCACGTACACCGACGTGGGGCACGCCAAGCCACCATCCAGCGCCCCCAGCCCCCTAAATCGCGACAAGCCTCCATAATCTTGGACCAAGACCGGCGCCGATCCGGCACCCAGCGGCAGAACCGACGTGACGACCCCCAGTGTCCGCGCGGAAGGGTCGTCCGCGCCCTTGTCTTGAGCGTTTTCTATGCTTGTCTGCGAGTGAAAGACATACAACCAGCGGTGATCATCGGACATGCAGTAGGCGACACGACCCAATTGGGCCCGGTTCAAGTTCTTGTGGGAAGCAGGGTGTGTCTGACACTATTTGCAGTATACCAAAAACGATCTTCTTATGTTTCGTGCAAACTCGAGACAGGTTGTCGAGACAGGTTGTTTAACTCAAAAATTCTCAAGTGACGTCACGTACTGTACGTATGGAAGGTGCGGACACGTATGCCAAAGAGTACAAGGGCACCTTAGGTGCGAGATCGAGGATTTTCGTCGAACCTCGTTTTTGCAAGCTGCGTGTGACAAAATACGCCGATCGCGCGTGCTTCGGGGCTTGCGTCTCGGACTCGGGGAACTTCCAGCACACAAGCAACAGCTTAAATATGATCAAATCACCAAAGCACTCCATCATTCGCTCTCGCCGCGAAGCCGCTGACACGCATGATGACATGATAGCCAACAAGACGGACCTGGCCGCCGAAGAATTGTCGGAGTCGGCGCATCAAACGACAGCTCTGACCAACGGAATTGCCACCAGCACCAGACGTAATGTCACCACACAGCAAGCACATTAGGGATGAAATAGCAACCACGGTAGGCACACCAGCAAGCAGAGCAAGCATAACAGCAAGCAAGACAAAGCAAAACAAGCAGAGCAAAGGACGGCAAAGGACAGCAACGCACAGCGCAGCGCAGCAAGCAGCGCAAAGGACGGCAAAGGACAGCAAAGCACAGCAAAGAACAGGGAGCAAAAGACGTTGAGCGGTCGTCAGGATACCGGACGCCTGTCAGTCCTCTTCGTCCCGCTAAAACCACCGCCCACGGTGTGGTGCCGCTTTCGCACAACAGCACGCCTGCGCTACGCTACCGTGCCGCCTGTCCCCCCTCCCCAACCGGCTCGCCAACACGCGATGCCATAGACGACGCTTGTTACCAACATCGGCACAAAAAAAAAGTTGCCGATAACATCGGTGACGTTGAAGAAAAGCCACCCATGGTATAGATGGCATCGGTTTGACAACGATGATTTTAATAACCAACGATCAGAGAATCAAAAACGAAGACAACGATTACTACAGTACCACCAGTATCTTATTACCATCGACAACGCTCAGAGTGCAACACTGTAATACTGTCGTTACTAATACCAAGGACAGATCATGATCTAGATTATCTACCATAACCTAGATAATCTACAGTAGATCAATTGTCGCTGCCGTTCAAAGATGTTATCAAGCATCTGTATGTAGAGTACAGATTCACCCCTGGAAACTTTTTGCTAGATCACACAGATCGCGCGACTCCCACCCGGTATCGTGAGCCAGACAATACAGATCCCCCCTGAAGTATCTAGATCACCAGCGGGGATCGGTCATGTGTCCGAAGCGGTGTAACCGTCAGCAAACCTACCAATGAGGCGTACCCACGTTGAACAATGCGGAGGAATACTCCCCCTCTCCCAAGCCCCAATGCCAATGGTATTGTTTCGAATTCCGAAGCGATCTGTAACCATCATTCCACCCGCCAATCAGCCAACTAGGCTAAGTATATATGCATACGAAGTATGTATATTACTATTATCCCAAAGCGACGTGTAACCGCCATCCCGCCGCCAATCAGCCAATCAGGCTCGCTTGCGTCGAAAAACCGGGAGAAGCCACCCCTCCCCACGGTTTCCTCGAGCATTCTTCTCTACTGTTCCGAAACGATCCGTAACTGTGATCCCGGCCGGCACTCAGGCTCCTTCGCGTTGAGTAATGTGGAGAGTTCCCCCCTCCCCAAATCCCCAATGCTAACAATACTATTCCGAGTTCTGAATCGATCTGTACCCATCATCCCACCCGCCATTCAGCCAAAAAATGCTCGCTAAAGAACGCTAGCAAGCAGCGAACACTACCATATACATATTTATATTACTATTCCAAAGCCAAGTGTAACCGTCATCCCGCCGCCAATCACCCTGTCAGGTCCGTTCGCGTTGAATAATGCGGAGAAACAACCCCATCGTATGGTTTCCTTGAAAGTGCTACTTTACGGCTCCAAAGCGATTCGAAACTCTCATCCCACCGGCCAATCAGGCTCACTCAGGTCGAAAACGCCGACAAAATAAGCCCCCCCTCTCCCGTACGAATAATGTTCCGGATTATGAAGCGATCTGTAACCGTCACCCCACGGGCCAATCAGACCCACTCACGTTGAACAACGCGGAGAAATACCTCCTTTTCCCGTACGAATAATGGCTTTCCGAATTCTGAAGCGATCTGTAACCGTCACCCCACCCGCCCAATCAGCCAACCAGCCTCACTCACGTTGAATAACGCGGAGAAATAACCCCTCCCCATGGTTTCCTTCAGAGTGCTCTTCCCCACACCGGCGTCTCCGAGTAGGTGCACCGTAGTGCGACGAGTCTCTACGGGCAAGGACATAATCCCGCGAGCCAACTCCGAGGCAAGTGAGAGCTGAACGGAAACAGCGTCATAGTGTCATATCGCGGGTTTGACAGGGAGGGAGGGAGGAGGAGCGGGGGGGGTCGGAGTAGAGAAGGAGGGGGAAAGGGACAACACCCGATCGTTGGGTATGAACGTGATGTTGTGGAATTTTTACGGAGGGAGGGGTGGGGGGCAGTAGAGACAGAGGTGGAGATAGAGATGGATACAAAGAACAAGATGTCGAGAGAGGAGAAGAGAGAAAAACGGAGAGAACGGGAGTGAGCAGAGGGAGGGAGGGAGGGAGGGAGGGAGTGAGGGAGGGAGGGAGGGAGGGAGGAAGGGAGGGAGGGAGCGAAGAGCTGGCGAATACTGAACGACTGAGTGCGGTCGAGGTCGAGGTGGTGCATACTATCGAAGCGAGATAATGTGCGTGAGCGAATGTTTATAGAAAGAAGTATTCGCTAGACGAACACTAACCGCGTATCGCGAGGTAGTACAGGGCAGCGGCTTCGGTACTCTAGCCCCAACCCCAGATATCATAACAACAATAACAGCAGCGGCAGCAGCACCAACGACAACGACAACGACGACGACAATAACAAAAACAACAACAACAGCAGCAGCAGCAGCAGCAGCATATTGTTGCATGTGACGCCGTCCAGTGCAACTGCAGCGAGCCTTCAGCTCATTTTACTTAACAGGTTACACAAACCGCAACTGCCCATTTGCGAAACCGCAACGATAGCCTATTCCCCTTTGCCCCAGACGTGACGAGAAACACAGCCAGCAAGTACTCTCAACTCGGCCCTATCACACTGCCCTTGAGCGCGGCTCCACAAAACAGAGCACTCCTATACCTGGTACACCAAATAGATGTGTCTACGCAAAAACTGTACCAGGTATTTTGTAGCGCTTTTCGCCGCTCGTGACCCTACCCTTGTTACAGTACCTCGCGGGTCGAGTCGGGTCGTGTCTGGAGGTATTGAAAATCTCACGGGTTGAGTCGGGTTGGGTCAGAGGATTTTCAAATATCACCGGTCGGGCCGGGTCGGATCTGATCTGATCTGATCTGATCGGATCGGATCGGGTCATCCTGCGCGAGAATACCACAAGTCGGGAATACCACCGGTCAGACACTATTACACCGGTGTGACTATTTCTGCAGTTTGGGTTTTAAGGTTTAGGGCTTTCGATGTTATATTGGCATGGGGTTTCAACGTTAGTGTCAGCGTTTTTATGTACCCGCCCCGACCCGCAAACCAACACACCGCGGGAAAAAAATAAAACCAACTTGCGAAGTAGAGCGCCTGGCCTGTTATTGTCTCCTACATACTCGTGTGTCTACAAAACGTAGCTTGCGAAGGGAAGCATCATACCACTTAATCGATCGGATTCACGGCTGACGTGCTTCTAATAACATTACAAAATAACTGCTCTCGCATCTGTGAGAGGCTTGTCTTTTTCAAGATAGCCTCTCCTATCTGTTTACAAAAAAAGCTATGCTCGTACCATCCATGCGAGAGGCTTGCCATTTTCAATTTATCATCCGCCTATCATATTACACAACAGTTACGCTCGTATCACAAGAGAGGCTTGCCTTCTTCAAGGTCTCTTCCCCAAGCGCGTTGCCCTCGCTAGCATCCACCTCTAACCCCGGCTTCTCTCCCAGCATGCGCAGCAGCAGCAACCCGGCGCGCTCCCCCAGACCGCACCGATTCAGGGAAATACTCTGAACGGTCCTGCTCCTGAGCACCGCCTGGCACAGGTACGCCAGACCTTCCTCATCAATAGGGTTGCCATCCAAGATCACCCGCAGCAGCCAGTCGTGGGAGGAGATGATACCGGCCACGAGACAAACGTCTGCTGTTGACGGTAGCTGCGCCACGCAACGGAGGAGGAAGGGGGGGTGCTATCATCAGGCATATGATGGAGGAGGAGGGGGGGGGGCAGGTGCGGGGCATCACCAGACCCATAGTGGAGGTGGGAGGGGAAGAGGGATGGTGAATCGCCGGGATTTTAGTGGAGGGGGGCAAACGAGCAACGCACGGGGGGGGGGGGGGGGGGCAAACATTTACGTGGACGGTAGCTGCGCGACGAAATAGAGGGGGAGGGGGAGGAGGAGGGGGGGGGGGGTCAGAGAAAGAGAGGGGGTGGGGCGGGGCATCACCATGTGTATGATGGCGTATGAAGGCGATGGCCAAACGCTAGGGCTGGGAGTTGGCTGACAAATAGTCGCCGACTAGGTTTTACAGTTAGCTGCGCAACGCAACAGAGGACGAACAGGAGAGGGAGGAGGAGGGCCCGGGGTATCCAGGAGTACGACGCCGAGGGCCAGACGAACAGCGAGGGGTGGGGGCGGTGCTCGTGCGAAGTTCGAATAACGCCTTTCAACGTATAGCGTCACAACTCCCTCACGTTTTGAGGGAAAACGCTTGGAAAGACGAAGCGTTGATTTTATCTTGGGAAAACGCTTAGGAATGCGTAAACCCTGACCCTAACCCTAACCCTAACCCTACCCCTAACCCCAAGTTGAGGGAAGTTTGAATAGGACAATTCTTGCAGCACATAACTATTTGGGGGGGGAAACATGGCACCATGTCTCTTTGATCTCCTTACTCAGCAAAACACGTAACACATAAACCGGGAAGAAAAACACAATACACATAAGCCTACCTGGCAGGGCACCGTGCCCTTCGGTCTGACCAGCTTGAGCTCCTTTTGACCCTTCGAAATTGTCCACAGGTCTATCGACAGTCCCTGTATCCGCGACCCCTCCCCGGCCATCAGAGCCTTGCCTGCAGCAGTAGTAACAGCAGCAGCAGAAGCAGCAGTAACATTCAGAAAACCAAGAAGCGATACGACATGCAGAGAAGAAATGAGGTCAGCTGCGAGCGAATACACAAGAGTGTGACTCTCATACCCCCGTTGCACGCTGCAGAAAGTGAATACTCGTGTACCATGAAACCGAAACCGAAACCGAAGTGGAAGCGGGAACCGATCAGCCCTAACTTGGATGTAGTATGGGGCCATTTTCCAAGCAGTTTTAACACCATGCCGCTTCGCATACTCTCACCAACGCCGTCTTGCCCGCCCACGATATATCGCGGGGGGCGATAAATCGCAACCCACGTGCCCCCCCCCAAGCCCCCACATCCCCAAGCCACTTAGGTTGCTATCAACTCCAAGTCAGTCCAAAATAAGACATAGAACATAAAATCTACCGCACAACAATACAACCGCATGACACCAACACGATGCCGCTTCACATCGCCTCACCCAGCGCTATCTTGCCCGCCCCCGTGCCTCCCCCAGCCCCCACGCTCCCGGGGCCATTGAGATTCCTGGCGACTCCCAGCCAGTCAAGTCCTTTGGCCGCTTCCACGCCTTCCGCCAGCCCCACCAGCCCCTCATCGCCCAGGTTGCACATGCTAACGTCCAGCCGGCGAAGGTTGGCGGAGCGAACGAAGTCGACTAGGAAGCGGCCGATCGCGATGCCGGCCCTAGGTCCGACTGCAGGGTTGTTGGACATGTCCAGGTCCACTATGGAGGACGGGAGGGACGCCGCTAGAATGATGACGCCCTGAGACATGGAAAAGGGGTTGAACGGTTGATTGGGTGTGAAGCGACGAAGGTTGGACACGCATCGACAAGGTTGGACGCGAAATGGAAAAGGTTGGACACGTAAAATACAAAACACACACACGCACACACACACAAATGCAGAACGCAGCACCAGGTACATACATTCTTTCCCTCAGACAACTGTATGGGTGCACACACGCATGAATGACGTTGTATCTATATGATACCCCCGAAAAACACAAATACAAAACGCAGCACCTGGGCTTTCCCCCCGGCCACTATTAATGGTCTAGACATACTTACAAGGCTATCCGTCGGGATGGGGTTGAAATCATATGACTTCATATCCCTGGGGCGTCTTTATTAATAGTACGAAAGGGAGAACATAGACATCCCAATTATATGTATGGGCTACTTCTTTTGCTACTGCTGTGTGCTTCGAATATCTGGTATGGGGTCCGACCATGTGTGTTTGATTGATGCACTGGACGTGAAAGTGTTGTCGTGGTTCGATCTCCTGCCGTGCACCAACCACGCTCACATATAGCGTTACTACTGGCAGCAAAACAAGAGCTTGAAACACGGCTGGCGTCATACTGCTGCTGCTGTTCTGCTGCTGCATATTGATTATGTAACAGCACACACTCCACGCACGCACATCTGGTACATACAGAAGCGCACAAACATACACACACATACAGAAGCACCGTATGTGGCTATCACAAAGGAGAGAAAAACAGCACGGCGGCTACTATACCGTGACTGCCACGTGGAATACTGAGCCTGAAGGGCCATGGGTGAGTAAGTAGAATAGCAGCGGCAGAGCGACAAGAGACGGAAGTGGTGAGATTTCCAAGTTCACAACAATAATTATAAGGGTTTCTATGGGCCCTGCGCCGCTCGGCGAAACCAGGGAGGCGGTAGTATGGGCCTTGTTCTGTGGGTCTTGTCCGGTGCGACTACCTCCCAGATGCGGCGAGGGGAGCACACCAACAACGCGAGAAATAGTAGCTACGTGTCAATCTCCTAGAATGACGGGCGGAGGGAGACACTTTGTACAGCGAGGTGTGTTACATGTTCAGTGCAAGTTGTATAACATACGTCACAGGGCTAGGTGCAACAGATACGTATGACATCCAAGAGATGCGCTGCTGCTGTTGCTCTGCTGCTGGCTTTATGTATAGTTGCGTCTTAGGAGACAGCAGAGGGGGTAAGCCATATTGGACTGATCATGTCGAACAACGGGCGGGAGAACGCGGTGAAAAATAGAATGTCAGGCTATTTTTTGAAGAACGAAAGCAATGTGGGGTTTTCCGTGCACCTGATCGCCTCAGCGAGGCGGAACATAACCCCTTGACCAAACGAGCCAGCCCATCGACGTTGGACGCTCAGAGCACCGCCACGGAGCTCGGCTGGGATCCGGACATGAATCGTAATATACTCAGAGTCCCCTTGCTTGCCCCGCAGCCGAAAGTGCGAGCAAAAACCGTCGCCCGCCGGAGAACACCATGCCAAAAAAAAAGCGTAACAACTACATAGACCTTTGTATGACGTTCTATATACACCTTTTCGCCGATGACACGATACAAATTCCTCAGCACGTGGATACTCTCCATGCCTTTGGCGATCACTGTCATCGCAGCAGCATCCACGGTTCGAGCCAACATCCAGGTCAAATACAACACTCGGCACCAGGTACAAATTTCCTGTCGACTCTTGTATAATATGATTCAAATATGTGACAAGTCCTGTATACCTTTTCGCCGATGCCGTTCCCTTTAAGGGACAAATTCCTCAGCACTCGGTTCTTCTCCAAACCTTTCGCGATCACCGTCATCGCAGCATCATCAACGAAGTTCAAGCCGACATCCAGCACCACTAGCCGCGGAGGAGCAGCCCTTAGGGTCAACGCCAACGAATCGGCCCCCGCTAGGCTTCGCCTCCCCCTCCCGGTGGAGGTAACCCCGCAGAGGCCCGCGCGCGATAGCCGAAGCCGCGCCAAACGAGGGTTTCCAGCTACGAGGCGGCAGACTACGGGGTAGTCCAGGGTGGCGGACAGGGGTTGATCGCTCAAGTCGATCGTCTGGTACGTTGTGCACGGTTTGCAGTGGGGCGGGAGGCGGGTCGGAGGGTGAG
The DNA here is from genome assembly GCA_012845835.1 of Undaria pinnatifida. Lineage (NCBI taxonomy): Eukaryota > Phaeophyceae > Laminariales > Alariaceae > Undaria > Undaria pinnatifida. The sequence continues at coordinate 16,139,337 of JABAKD010000027.1, forward strand.
TCAAATTCGTGCCAATCGAGGGTTTCCAGCGATAAGGCGGCCAACCATAGGGTAGGTCAGGGTGGCCGACAGGGTTTGATCGCTAAGGTCGATCGTCTGGTACATATATAAACGGGGACGGGGTGGGGTGGGGTGATGGGGGTGTGAGGAGGTGGGTGGATGGATGGGTGGATTGGTAGGGGGGATGAGTAGGGGGTGGGGGTGGGGGCGGGTAAAGGGGTGGGGGTGTGGGGTGTGGGGGCTGCGGAGGGGTAGGTGGGTGAGGGGGCGGGGGGATGGGGGTGTGGGGGCATGTGGGGGGCGTGGGGAGGTGAGGGTGGAGGGGGGGGGGGGGGGGGGGGTCGGTGGGCGTACGATTTTTCTGCGTCGTGGTAACGGCAACATAGCCCACAAGCCCTAGCTGACACTCACCTGAAGGCCCTTAGACGCGGAAGTCTCCCCTCCCCTCCCCTCTCTCCCCTGCAGCACCTGCGGCGCCAGCGCAAGCTTAGCCATGGTCAGCTTCGTCATCCACAAGTTCCCCGCAAGCGCATCCCCTAGCGCGGCCGCCCCCACCTCGCTTACCCCGGTATTAGCCAACGACAATGTCGCCAGCCTAGACCCCCCCTCTGCGGCCAAAGCATCCGCGATGGACATCACCCCCGCGTCCCCTATATGATTGCCGTCGAGTAAAAGTGTACGGAGGGTTTCGTTTCCTCGGAGGGCGTCCGCTAGAAGGTGTGCACCTGCGGAGCCTATGCGGTTTTTTTCCAGGTTGAGGCTGCTGAGGGTGCGGTTCATGATGAGCGCGTCGGCTAGGAGGGCGCATCCTTGGCTGTTGAGAACGGTGTTGGCTAGGCTGACCTCGCGTATAGTGGTGTTGAACTTGATTACTTCTGCGAGGGCGGCGGTACCCACCTGTAGGTGTGGTGGTTGGGGGGGGGGGGGGAGGGGGTTGTGGCGGTGGTGATTGTTGTGGTGGTGGTGGTGGTAGTTGTGGTGGTAGTGGTGGTGGCAGTAGGACAACAGGTAGTAGTAAGTAGTAGTAGTATTAATAGTTATTGTATTGGTGGTCGTGTGCTATTTTAACCCAAAATTCTTCGACTTCGGCATGAATGTTGCAAGATTGTTTGCAGAATTGTTTGCGGGACCAAATTTTGATGGATTCAAGAAATAAGGTGGCTCTTAGTTCACTACAAGTAATAGAACTTCAAAGAGCCCCAACCGATGCACAGCACTAAAACGACCCCCCCCAACCGACAAAGCTCCAACGAGAAACACAAAAGAAGGCACGTGCGAGCCCCTACGAGTAGGTGGATCTGTAGGTGGATGCTGTAGGTGGATGCTGTAGGTGGGTGCTGTAGGTGGGTGCTGTAGGTGGATGCTGTAGGTGGATGCTGTAGGTGGATGTTGTAGGTGGATGCTGTAGGATAGCACATACGAAGTACAAGGTACACAGCGACTCTCTTACCCTGTTACGTGTTTGACGGTTCTTCAATGCACAGATGGGAGGTTATTGTCTCTGCTAGCTCATCCCACGGGTAATATGTGACACGATATCCTACCATAGCATCTACGACGCGTACCTACGTATCTTGCAATATCTTTGATAGCATCTCTCAAACCCAGTACCCCTGGTATCTCCTACAATTGCTATCGTCGTTTGTTCTGTGTGATATGCGGTCATAAGCTCGCGGTTAATCCTCTTCTATAGCAGATAGCTTCTAGGTGACTAGGTGAATGCCCGTGGAGGCACCCGGTATCTCTCTCTGGTCTTCCCTTCGCTTGTATTTTGTGCCTTTGTGCGATACTCGTTGTTGAGTTTGTAGTAAATCTCAATACGTATGTATTATACGTAGTATCTATCACTACGCATACGCACGACAGACACAAGTCAATTGGAAAAAAGAAACGAAGAAAAGAAAAGAAGGTAAAGGAAAGAAAAGACAAGAAAGCGAGAAACGAAAAAGGAAAGGAAATAAAATAAAAGACAAAACAAGAAGAGGAAGCAAGGAAAGGAAAAGAGAAAAAATGTATTATTAATAGCAGACCCTAGGAACTGACTAGAGACGGCATTGGGCTCATAGAGGGTTTCAAGTGCATCATTATTGGCACTGGGGAGAGAGCGCAACAAGGCAAAGAAGTCAGGGCGGTCTTACGCTATCTAGTGACGGCCATTGGAAGGCCCACGGATTTCAAGACGATGATATATATGTTCGTCTGGCTGCAAGCCGAAAGGTTTCAAAAAGCGCCCAAATCTGATTGCTACAAGTAGTGTTAAAAATGGGTATAGGTCAGGATCATCATATTGTAGGTCACATATTTAATCTAATTCCTACTGTTCAAAGGGAAAACATTACACAAATAGCGACTTCAAAATCGGCAGCATGGCGCGCTCGGGCTGCTGGGTTCGAATTAAGTATTAATGGGCATTGCGTACGGCATGCCGGCTACGACATACCAGGTAGAATAACATTTGAGCTTGCGAGTTCGTTCTTGCGTACAAAAAACTTAACTCTTCAAAACTTTCAAGTTCAAACAGCAGTGTGAGGTACAGCCTGGTACATACTACTTGGCAACATATTTGCAAAGCTTACCGGTACTGTTTTGATGAAAAAATCCTTTTTGGTCGATCTCACACCCATTTTTTCATTTTTTTTCAATATTTGATTTGTTTTAAAATATTCTGTATACATTGTACATACTGTACATGGTATCGTATTATTAAAAAAAACAAAAATACACGCCAGCTGTGAGATCTTTCGTCGAAACTCATCTTTGCAAGCTGCGTATGATACTCCGATCGCGCGTACTACTGGGTGTGTGTCCTCCTTAAGGATATAGGTCGGCGAGTTCCCTTAGGAATACAGTGTATCTTGTACCAGGATCACCAGGATGATGTTCATCAATCTGTGCGCGGAAACCATAAAACCCGTTTTTGAGGGGGACGTAATCGACACCTGTGGAATGCTCCAGTTTATTACAAATTATGTACTCGTATATCCTGTTACATTGCAGTCGTTGTAGTAGTTGTAGTATCCTGTATTATACGATTAATGTAGTAGTATTAATAGTCTTATTAGTAGTCGTATGACCGGTGAGGTTAGGGGTGCGGGTAAGGTAGACGGGATAGGTCGCATAACTAAATACGAGCTCACTGCTTGCGTATCGTAGTGATAGTAGTAGGTGACGGTAGTATGTACGTGATGGTACTACGTGATGGTAGGGGCGGCGAGGAACGGGGGTGGGATGGGGGGGGGGGTTAATTGAAACTTGAAGACCACATACGAGGATGAATTGGAGCTACTGCGTGGGTGGCTCCAAAGGTGAAGAGATGATATCACCTGTCGGGTAGTCTACAACTCTGGCGGATTTGATTTTTGGTGGGGCGGAGGGGGAGGGAGGAGGGAGGGAGGGGGGAAGGGGGGGGGGGGTTGTTAGCTGGGGGGGAAGAGGTGGATGGGAGCAAACTACGTGTTGTTTTCACGTTAATGTTATAAATACTAGTGGTTCTGTATTCAAGATGAATACTATATACTTCGTATACTTTATCACCCCCGCCCCCCCGTTTTTTCTTTTTCTTTTTTCTTTTGAACTCCGCCCTCCCCTCACCAGTTATACGACTTACAGGATATACTTGATAAACTGATGCATTTCCTTTTACAGCTGTCAACTTCTGTCCCCCTCAAGAACGTATTGTTTCCATGCATAGATTGGTTAACATCTCCCTGTTTACCCTGGTACAAGCTACACTGTAGTTCCAAGGGGAGTCGCCGATCTATAACCTTGGTGAGGACACACACCCAGCAATACGCGCGATCGGAGTATCATACACAGCTTGCAAAGATGAGTTTCGGCGAAATCTTCGATCTCACAGCTGGAGTGTATTTTTATTTTTATAATATACCATGACTAATTCATAGTGATTTGTGTGGGGATCTTGCGAAATACTGCTGCTGCAGCTAAATACCAGCTGATAAATACTACTATTAGGCCATTTCTTATACAGTCGGATTCCGCCAGTCGAAAACGGCCTTTTGCGACTAGACTTTTTCGACTGGATTCTTCTAGCCCTTCTTCTTATCGTCAGTCGAGTCGATTTTATAGTTTTTGTGCTCTTCCTAGAGGCGGCTGGTGTGAGGGAGTACTGCTGTATGGCAGTCGAAAATCGGTTCGCAGCTCTGTGCTTCGCGCGTTCTTCGCGAGCAACGCGTGCTTCACGCGCGACGAACCTTCGTCCAAGCGGGTTGGGGGCGTTAGGCTTAGCCGAAAGCTGCCAAAGCTACGTTCGTGGCGTTGCACTCAGCCGAGAGCCGCCAGAGCTGCAGCAGGCGTAGCCGTTGTTGGCAAAATGGCATCGATAACGCGCGCTACTGCTGTCGTGTGATACACGCTGCTGGCGAGCGGAGCTCGGAGTGCGCCACGCTGACTTGCGGCGAGAAGCAACAGCAGTGATAGCCAAGGCAGAGTCGACGCTGTCGTATGATACTGCTGTGTGGTACCTGGTATGGGTGTGTGGTCATGTGGGTGTGTGTTTTGTGGTGGGATGAGCGATGCGATGGCTTAAAAAAACAGGTGTGAAACTTTTTCGACTGAGTTTTTCGACTGGATCCCCCAGTCAGAAAACTCAGTCGAAAAAAGTTGAGTCGAAGAAACCCTTTTTCGACTGTGTAAGACAGCTCGATTTGGGCTTCAGTCGAAAAAGGCCGTTTTCGACTGACAAATCCGACTGTATAAGAAATGGCCTTACGACTAAAAATGCGTGCCAGATAGGATAGATGTTTTCTATAGGTGTGTGTTCTTGAAGCTAAACTGATATTTCCACCCATTAACATCCAGCACAATCAGTATCCGTGCCGATGACGAGCTCTGAGGCAACACATTATAAGACAGAGACACACATTGCAGACACAGCAATCAAGGTGATGTGGTCATGCCATGCCACCGGCCATGAACACGAGGGGGAAAAGTGATAATCACCACACCAGCTTAAATGTGGTAAAGGAACGCTTGATGTGTCCGCGCTCAATGAAATTACTTCGTTCGGCATATGTTACTTCATTCGGCATGGTATATCGTAAGATACCGTGGTACAGCATCACTCGAAAATCGTGCCTTTCATCGGGAAACAAACAAACGTAGTTTTGTCGGTGCACGGTTTGAAAGATGAACACCAAGGGAAGATATCTGATGGCCTTGAACCCTTTCGCCAAATGCCAAAAATGATCCGGTATGTACTACAGAAATTTCAAGTAGTTTGTCTCCAGAAACGCGATTCTAAAGCCCTTTCAGGTACAACATACAATTTACCATCTGGCGAGGGGCAATTTTTGCAGTTTTAAAGGCGACGAAAGGGTGATGCTCAGCGGATGATGGTGTGCCTTCCCTCGGCCGTAACGTCCTGCCTGTAGCGTCGGGCCGCCCGGACTTCCTCGCCTTGTTATATGCCTTCCCCATCACATATCACACATCAAAGTTTAACCTTTAGTTTTTTTGTCTGTTTTTCGTGTTCCCTTGTCGTTTTCCTTCTTTTTCGCTTCTTTCTTTTGCCTGCGTATTCATAGCTGTGGTTGGACGCCGATTTTGTTTTGGCGTCGCTGCCCCCCCTCTGCTGGAGAGTCTACGTACTGTACAAACTTCCGAACACGAGCCGTACGTTGGCTGCCTACAACAAGCCCTGGGGATTGGGGAAAAGTCTGTTTTTTTTTTCGGCGAGCACCAGCGGCAACGGCAGGACCGGAGCAACCATCAGGCCAATGGCCTCGCCGAAATAATCTGGGAAATAATCAAGGCGGATATTACATACCTCACAAATGCATTGTATATGCAGGACACGTATGATATTAACAACGATGAACAGTAAAACTGACCTCAGGCTGGGTTTCTCCTTGGGGAAAGGGTGCGTTCTACCCTAGCTTTAGTTATACTAAAGCCAGTGTAAAAAAAACGGGTCCCGCATTTCTTGTATTCCTCTACTTATCCGCTTGCGTTTCGTGCACTAGCTGTCTGTATGAGGCACTAATACTTTCGATGCTGTGCGCAATCGTGCCGTCATCCTCGTACTGATTGGAGGTACCTTGCCGCCACAATATAATCTCGTACTCCTGGCGCTGGTACTGCTGACGTCCGGGTCTCTGATCCTCGATGACAGATTCGTAGCCGAGGCATAGCAGTACCAGGTAACAGTATACGAGTAGAATACAAATTGACGAACACAGGCCAAAGAAAGGCGAACATTGACTTGACATTCATGGGTCACGGATATCTTCCTTGCTCAGCTGCAATGCGACCAAATAATAGCAAAATATCCCTGTGCAACTTGGCAACAAGGTACGCACGGCGCGTCATCCCTCATCCCCCGTTTCTCTGCTCTTTGCTCACCTCGCCAATGGGGTTGTGCGTGAAGTTGAGGGTGACAAGTGTGTCGTTGAACTCCAGCGCTCTTGCCAAGGAGACAGCGTCCTTGTTGCCAAAACAAAGCAAAAAGCAACAAAAAGCAGAGCTTCAAGGAGATCTTCATTTACAGGCGAGCCTTTTCTTGGTCGTCGAATTTGTTCTATACGAGTGATACGTCAATACAGTACCAGAGGTAGGTGCACTACAATATGACAAATTTAAAACTACGCAGTCTTTGGTCTTTGAGTATTAATAGTACGATATCGGCACAATACGTGAACAAAATAACATGCATCTGACGGCAAGAAGCGTATCCCCGAGAGGGCACAGCACTGCAGCAGCAGTCTTGCAGTATGCTTGCAAGCTGCAATCACCGTCCGCGATGTAACACTATTCCTGCCATGGGTTTGCCAAAATCGCATGTCGTTGCTACGACTCACATCAGAGGAAAGCCTGACATTGTACAGGCTCAAAGCTTCCACGATGGTGGAAGTGCTGATAAGCTTTGCCAAGGCAGAGACGTCAAGGCTGGACAAGCTCCTATCTCGGAGGTCTACCTTACGTCCACCCTGTAGAATGATGTCCCCTGTGGACGCCTTAGACGTAGCCATCGCACCACTATCTACCAACTGTTGGCATATGTATCTCGGAATTCTCGATGCGGGTTTTCCACCCGCATCAAGAGGCGTTCCCTACAAGATCTCTCCCTCTGGAGAGCTTCGCAACACTCCCCACATCGACAACAACCCTGCACTCGCCAGCAGCGCATCGAAGGTGGGAGAACAAGAGACGAGGAATAGGTGGGGTATGAAGGAGGGGGGGGATCTTATCGCATCCTGATATTGTGTTCGCAACCACCTGTACCACACCATTGTTTGTGGGATCTCGTCACCCCTCCCTCCCCCATCTGATAGGAGTCTGGTCTGGTTCATCTAAAGAACATTCACCGTGGATAGATGCGGACACGCCCACCCGCCCGACGAAACAATGCGATCGCCTCGGGGGGGGGTGAACGGTGCACCACTTCGTATATGTACCCTCGGGATCTTCATAGTTCGCATGCGGTACCAATCTGTCGTTTTTGCGTTCTTCTCCTTTCATCGGTGTGGCCAGTAAAAATGTCGGCCCAACAGGATGCCAGCACTATTTTTTGCTATTTTCCTCGTGAACCGGCCGGCATCCTATGATGAGCACTCGTGCTGCTGGCTGTGGCGTTGATGATGTTGTTGCTGCTGCCGCCGTCGCCGCTGCTGCTGCTGCTGCTGCATTGTGCAAAGAACTTTTAGTGTGTAGCGGGGTAGGGGCGGTGGAACTCAGATCGGTACGTGGTGCACTCCTGTCGTATTTCGTACCAGAATCAAGAGTCGAAAACCTAAATGGACCTGGTACTGGCGTCATTGTTACCTGGCATGGTTCGTTCGTCGGGAAGAGCGAGCGGAAAGCGGAGGGTCTGATATACCGCTGCTAATGTCGCGCGACTTGATTGTGCGTCGTTTACCGCTTGCACGTTGCCGCCTATTAATAATATCATTAGCATAGGTACTGACTAAACAAGCAGTTGACAGCGGTTGACGCTCCCAGGGTGCATGTATTTTAATAACTACAAGGTAGATCTAGACAAATTGTCATGTACCATAGCCCAAACGCTAACGCCATGTATATAAGACTGACTATTAATATGCTCATGCCTTCCACTTTTTACCCTTCCATGCAAGTACCAGGAACTGCTGTTATCCATAAAACCGACGTCTCCGGCGAACATGGTCCAGACTCCAGACTCCAGACGACTCTTATCCACGCGACTCAGCACACGCAAATATATGAGATATCAAGGTGTCAATCAACGTCTTGCTGAGCCCGCCCCCCGCGCGCTTCTTTTGACTTCCATTTAATGTAGGTCACTGCCATGGTCTAGCCCGTGGTGACAAACCTCGGGTCTTGCTGAGCCCGCCTTGCTCTCACACGTGCACACACTCGCACCGCACCCGCACCCGCCCAGGCATACAAACAAGAGGGGATCTATCGCGCTTCCTTTCGTTTACCGCAGCACAAGCAGCCATGAGCGGTCGACGAGACGGCACGTTCTTTGGGGATCCCGGGATGAGAGGGTAAGCGCTTGGACAACCCTTTTGGGTGAGCCTAGCTAGGTACAGCGATGCAACAAATTACAAGAGAGGTGGTATCGTTGTGTGAGCACGTAACCTACGATAGTCCATGCTACGCGCGTGTCCTGCGACTCCTTTTATATGACTTGGACATAAAATACATGACCCCCTTGACCTATAGTATTATAATATTATAAAACGTCGCTTCGTGTTGCTGATCCTGTTATCGTCAGTTATATTCGTTAGTTTTCCCTTAAGTCCCTGTGTACACCAGTACTTGGTAACCTTTTTGGCACCCATATTGAGCGACAAGCAAAACGACGATTGCGACAGTAGTGGTACTTAGCGGCTGGGAAGAGCGTGCGGCAGTGCGAGTACCGCTATGCTGCACGCGTGTCGCATTATGATACCGTACTCCTTGCACTGCAGTTTGGACACGTGTCGTAACGTCCTAACCCAGCAAACTGGGCTGCTTGGTGTGGTCGATGGTGTATTCCGTACTGTTTTTCGACATTTTTTGTAGTATGAACTCCCAAAATCATTTCGATGTTAATACTCCTCCTTTCCATGTGCTATTGTGCTGGGCACTGGGCGTGGCGGTGTTATTAATAACTGTTAAAGCGGAGTAGTTGCGATGGAGGTAGATATTTGGCGGGCTACAGGGAGTTCGGAGTTGTTCATTTGTCGCATCTAATATTTTATTAGTACATTTGGCAGCAGCATCATGAGCGGTAGTATGTTTCGTAGATTTGTAGTTCAAGGGCCACCATTATTATCAGAATAGTATTAATAGTTGCCTGGGCGGTAGAGTACAAGGTATCACATTCGGTGTGATATCACTATACACACCTCGGGTGCACATGTTCGAAGGAATTCGGTTCGTACTCTTCTCCGTTGTCCTGCCGTTTCTTATCGTACCGGTACGGCATGCCCTATTAATAGTTACGAAATATCGAGTCAGGGAATCGCCAGACCAGCCGAAACCCTGAAGCATCGTTTCAGAAGCAAGGCGATTTATGTCGGTTGGCATCATCGACTTACCATACCAGGTATAGATGGGCTTGTCGCAAAGCTTACACTTTTCGATGCAGATCTGTGCCTGTCGTATAGCGCTCGCTTACATAACTTATCAGTACTACTTAGCATACGATCTATACCAGTATCATGTACATGTACCCGTAGTCAACACGAGCCTTATGATTACACAGCAGTACTCCGTGTCGTGGTGGTATAGCTCGAGAGCGCATGTCATACGCAGTGGTCACACGAATTGGGTTGAGAAACGTCCAATCACAAGGGTCGCATTGAGAGTATGTCCGATTTGTGTTTTTGCTCGAACGAAACCAACACACTTTCATATGGGTAGCGCAGTAATAAGATTAGTCTAACTTTTTTTCAAGTGTACAATAAACATATCCTACACTAATTCTAAGTAATTTGTCCCCACAAACGTACGTGCAGTGCTGTGAGAGTTCACCTGTTCCGTTTCTGTTCGATGCCGCCGTCGCCGATGCATCGCCATGCCCGTTTCCGGCGCTACGAACGCAGAAATGGGCCTCCCAATATCGAAGGCATGGTGACTTTGAAAGTGGACAATGTGCCTTACAACTCAAGCATTGAAGACCTTCGCCGGACATTCGAAAAGTAAGTATTCTTTAGATCGACACGCCCTGCCAAACCGGCCTGTTGTTGACCAAACCAGTATGTTGTTGACCAAACCAGTATGTTGTTGACCAAACTAGTATGTTGTTGACCAAACCACCCTAACGTTGTACCGTGGTAGTTATTTTTGGAGCCTATATATGCCGCGGCTAATTTATCCAGTTTCGCCAGGGTGGACTGAGCGAGTATCACATGCAATGCGATACAGCAGGGGTTGAAGTAGGCTGGTTGGTTACTCGGCGGCCCTTTATCGGACGGAGAGCCTAGTGGTTCGTGGTGCCGAGTACGTTATTTCGTCTGCTGACTGCAGACACCGGACTGAGGTGCAGTTCGATACACTGATGCTCACCTGGTACATGCCTGCTATTTTGATGAGAATTATTAGCAATGCAGGCGGTTGTGGCAGCCCCTGCAATGTACAATGTTGTCACGAAAACCATGTTATTTTCTGCATTTAGGGCGTTATCACTTGCTGCATCAATACGATACCTGGTGCGGTATATATACTTACAGGAGAGATGGTACCCGCCTCGCCTGCGGACCAGCATGGTCTCGCACGCATCAATGTGTGTGCGGACAACAGCAGCGCCATGTTGTATCGAGAAGGCCAGTGTAAAGAGGAGAACCAAGAGTTCCACCCGCCGGGCGCGCTGCCGTGTTGTCCATGTTGGTTGTTCTTTTGTTGTCCACGGGCCAAGAGGAGAAGTAAACAGGTAAACAACGTGAGGCAGCATTAATAACATGTATTCATCGCACTTTCCCCTTTTGAACTGCACCCAGGTCTCGGGGTCAAAATTATAGTTTTTTTTCCGTTGAGTACGTATTTTTGAAATTGTAAAAGGTTTGTCCAAGTACGCGAAAACTAGTTGCAGAAGGCGCCCCCCTTCCCCCCCCCCTCCCCGCGCGCGGCCCCTAGTTCAGTTTCGACGAACGAAGATTGTCGCAGCCCCTCAGCCTCGCCCGCTTGCTCCGCATGTACTGTACTGCTGTACTTTACTGCTCTATCAACGTATATAGGAGAAGCGATCAGGCGTGATGTCCTATCCTGTCCTGTCCTGCCGTGTCCTGCCATGCTGTCCTGGCCGAAAGTCGATTGGTGGGGTGAACGAGCTCCAAACGTGTTGTGTTGGTGTGGCTTGTTATTGGGCGAAGCCGAATCGAGAGGGTGCGAGCGGTTTTTGTACGAGGGAAGGCATTTGGAGAGGGGGAGGGAGGGGTGGGAGGTGCATGCAGCTCGGAAGCGGTTAAGACCACGGCGTGCGGCGAGCGAGCAGGCTGCGGGCAGCGAGCAGGCCGAGAGCAGGCAGACGGACCCAGATCCTGAACTGATGAGCAAACAGAAAGACAGACAGACAGAGAGGCAGAGAGACAGACGAACCGGCCGGCCCGAGCGGTGCGGTGTGCAACGCATCCCGAGTACAGACATACATGCGTCGCGGTGAAGGGTCGTGATGGTGGCATGGTTTCGTGGTCGGTGGTGAAGAGTCGTGATGACTGCCTGCAGTGGTGTGCCCCTTGGCCGAGGTAAAGTGCAGGCTGTTGTACTTTGGACCAAGTAAGAAAGAGGTTGTATGTGCGATACGTACCCGGTAAAGGTGGTACGCGTAGTAACGCTTTCGAGGTCAACCTAGAAGCGTTAAATTACACAGTATCCACGAGAAGTGCGGTGGTTCCATAGTGCGAGTGTGCATCATGCGGTAGTTGATGCTACGCTCGTGTCGTGTAACGCCTTGCTACGCAGAACTCCTTCCTTTGGAGTCTGACATGAAAAACACCACCCCTTAAACTCGCTGCCCGCGTTAGTTCGTGAAGCCGATGCTACAAGCGTCGTTTTTGTTTGCATTTTTTCCGTTTTTGTTTGTATTTTTTTCCTCTCAAGTCCCGTAAGGTTCAATACCGTGGCTGTTTTGCGAGTTTTCCATGGTGTGGGATCGTGTGCTGTGGGGGCATTGGGGCCACCACCGTGAGATTCGAGGCTACGTACTTGGGTTTTGCTTTAATTATTGAGACACTAATCACGCCAGGTTAAATGGAAATACTGTTTTGTTTGTGCGAATATTATCATTACGAAAGCGTGAGCTGTGAGTTTGACTGATTCAGGGTTCGATGCTCAACTTTGCAAGCGGCGCGAGATGCATCGGCCGCGTGCGTTCTATATTTCTGGTGAAAACGTCAGTAATATTGGTTCGGTAGACATCAAGTTCATGCTCCGCTCTGCTGCATAATGGCTGGTGGTTGCTCATGTGGAAAAATTATGGCGATATATACCTGGTACGTGTTATCGATCATCGTGTCGTGTGCCGCCGGCGCAGCGGTGGTTAGAACACACCGTCCATATTTCACGGAATAGCGCAATTGGCGCCTTTGTGAGGGCTTGCGCCAAGACGCATAGACGCATAGAAATGCCACAAAATGAGTCCCTATTAATTCCGAATAGTTTGTCCCCAAACCGGCGGTGTAATTCTAAAGGGGTTAAAAAGGGCCACCGGTGCCCCAACCGCCCCAATCGCCGTAACGCCTCTTATGCGGCCTTCCTCATTGTGCCTCATGTTTCATGTTGTTCGTCATGTTAGGTACGGTGAGCTTGGTGATGTATACATGCCCAGGGACCTTCGCAGTGGCGAGCCGAGGGGATTCGCGTTCGTACGGTTCATGGACCAAAGGGATGCCGACGACGCCATTGACCGCCTCGATGGAGAGTTCTTTGCTGGCCGTGAGCTTCGCATCCAGGTATGGCAGGGGCATCGGCGATGCAGCAGTATAGCGTGCAGTAGCTGGCGCTGAGTAGGAGAGGTTCCGCTTTTGGAGGAGTTTGCACCCCGCGGTAGACGCCTTCTCCCTTTTCTGATCCCACGACTGTATTCCCCTTCGCTCGGTATTTTGTTAGACTAGTTTCTGAAGCAGACTCAACCTTTCGTTAACCCAGTGTCGTCCTCACACCTATTCTAGTTCTATTGCCGTATCCACGCTCCCTCGGTACTTGTCGCCGCTTTATGCCTGTATGTTTTGTCTGGTTTGGTATAATACGCATCTCGCGAAAATGCGTTGTCCGAGGCAGGCGTTGTCCGAGGCAGGCTTAGATTGAGGCAGCATCACACTCTCGGGTCTATTGATCGTATGCACGCTCGCTCGGTATTTCGTAGGCTACTATCCAACGCAGGCTCAATCCTTGCTTGAGCGGATTGAGCTTGTCTCAATCTCCCACCCATTCCGACCCCACTCCTGTCTCGCCTTCCTGCTTCTTCCGATCCCACTGCTGTAAACGCGCTCGCTTGATTCTGCGCATACCTCCTTGCCGTTGTTATAGTATGCCAAGCGCAGGAGACCTGAATTCAGCGCGGGCGGGGGCGGCGGCGGCGGGGGTGGATACGGCGGTGGGCACGGGGGGGGGTATGGAGGCGGATATGGTGGTGGAGGTGGATACGGAGGCGGGTATGGGGGTGGGGGCGGCGGAGGGCGCTACGGTGGACGTGATGACAGGCGTGATGATAGGCGTGACGATCGACGTGATGACAGGCGCGATGACAGGCGTGATGACAGGCATCGCCGCCGCCGCAGCCGCAGCCGTTCCAGGTGAGCGGTTGAAACGTTATCGTGAAAATGACACTTTTTAGCCCGTCACATGTGTGCACACACGTTTTTTGGGACCCACTGCGTACTATTTGACTTTACACTGCATACAAATAGAGTGTCAAAGCTAGTGCAGCGGAAGGCGGTTATACCCCCTTTAGGCTTTTTTAGTTCACAACTTCTTCACTTTCTTCACTTTCTTCAATGCGTTTGACGCGTTGGACATACTTCGAAATATCACTGATCCCCACTCGACGATCTAGATTTTCGAGGGAATATCTGTGTGGTCTAGCCCATGCCAGCGGATGGGAACCGTACGATCAATTTGCATCATCTAAAAAATATTTCCACGGTTGGATATGTACGCTCCATACACAGATCCTGCATATCGTCCCAAAACGCGGATACAGAATCTACTTTAGAAGATCCAGATGATCTAGACGATCTAGATCGTGATCTGCCCTCGGTGTGGGATGTTATGACATAAACCACTTCGAATCAGTGAAGGATATGTTTTGCAGTGGTTGAAGTTTTTTTTGCAAGTCGTGTTGAAGCGCTGCTGGTGCGGGTGGCGTCGTGGTGCCACGTGAACCTTAGGCTGGAGCGTCTGCGCAGTGAAGACGAAGCAGCACTACCCTATTCGTGATCATTGGTGTGTGATGTAGTCTTGTAGCTGGACTGTATGATCGTTGTGTTTGGTATTTGTGAACATTTGTATTCCTAGTGAAACAATTGTGTGAGCTTTGCTCGCGCGTGGGGAAAATTTTTCAAAACAAATTTGTCAAAACATCCTGAAGTCGCCACGAAAGGGTCTTAATAAACATAGGCGAGCTGCTAGCGGGAAGTGGGGTTGGGTTACATGTATACCGTCGTAACGTATACGTTATAGCTGTAACGGTGTGAGCATTATGTTTGGCATTTGTGAACGTTTTTGTTCCTAAATAAGTGATTGTGTGAGCTTTGCCCACACGTCGGGAAACTTTGTCCAAAGGTCCTGAAGTCGCCACGAAGGGGTTTTAATAAACACAGGCGAGCTGCTAGTGGGAAGTGGGGCTGGGTTACACATGTACCGTAGCCTACACTTTGTACTCGTAGCTGTTTATAGCTGGAAGTTGGGACAGCTACTCCTGGACACGATACATCGAGATACCGTACGGCAGTAGTGATCAGGCCACCCCCTTGTCAAACAAAACCCCTAAAAAAAATCCTCATGTATAATACCGTGGCCAAAAGCCCGAAATGTGTTGACCCTCCTTCCCCCCCGTTCCCATCCCTGCGGTCCCCTCGCCGCTCCGTGAACCGTCAACTTTGCCTTCTGCGCCCACACGGCATGGACAGGAGCCGCTCCCCCCCTCCGCGTCGCCGCTCTCGCTCTCACTCTCCCGTCGCCCGCCGCGGGCATCGGTCCAAGAGCCGCAGTCCCTCACTTCGCCGGGACCGCAAACGCCGCGACTCGAGCGCAGAGGATGGTGGCGGCGGTAAGAGGGGCAAGGATGCCCCGACCCGTGCGCGCCGCGATTCTAGCGCGGATGGTGGTGGCAGGGGCGGTGGTAACCCCAGCCGCGGAGACCGGGATGAGGTGGGTTTTTGAGGCGGTGTAGGCGTTATGGTTTCGCTCGTTGGCTTGGGTGTTTCTTCAGCGGGTGTACCGTTTGGATTTTGAGTGTTTGGCTATGAGTGTTCTGTTTTGAGAGGTCTTTTTTGAGCGTTCTATTTTGAGCGTTCTATTTTGAGCGTTCTATTTTGAGCGTTCTATTTTGAGCGTTCTATTTTGAGCGTTCTATTTTGAGCGTTCGGTTTATATCGTCCGGTTTTGATCCTTACCTTCGATCGTGTGCTCGCCAAGCCCCGTCTCGGTTATTTTGTTTCGGCGGTTTATGCTCGATTCCTCTGTAAGAGCGTTCCGAATACGAGGTGGTGTTTTCCTTGACACCGGTGTAACTGCGTATTCGCGTCGTAGACTAGCTGCCGGGCGCAAGATCCCGTTGTTGCGATTGTTTTATTTTCTTTCTATTGACACGATACTGGTGTTCTTTGACTGCAGAGTTATTTAAAAATATGAAAAGTATTGAATCATGTATTGTGACCGTGGACTAGGGTATGGCGATGGCTTCTTAGGAGAACAACGTTGTGCATATACTCTTCAGTAGGGCGCAAGTCAAGGCCAAAGTATGAAAAACAATTGGTGCACCTGAGTAGGAGTGCAGGTCAAGGCTGGCATATCGACCGCGCGCACCACTTGACAGAAGCGGCCTACCCTCTGCTTTTTGTCTCGCTGCTGGGTTACTCTCAGGACGACAGGAAGGATAGCGGCGCCAAGTATCGCGACCGCCACGACAGCCCGCCCATGAACGGCGGCGGGTACTCTCGGCGCGATAGCGATGGCGGTGGCGATCGCGACCGTGAGAGCGACAACTAGGCACAGCGGACTGTCATACACGTCGCAGTTAGTTCGCTGCCGTTATTTTTTTTCCAACTCGTAAAAAATCCCTGGTGCAATTCCGTGTGTTTTGTCGTCATATCGGAAGTGCAGTTCTATAAGGGTTAATTTAACTCCTTTACAACTGTACTGAGATTTTGTTGACAAATGTATTTGGAATTAGTATGGAGTATTTTTTTTGCAGTTCTGAGGGTGCGTCGATGATGAGATTGGGTTGGTTCCATGTTTTTTTCGTGTCTTCTGGATACGCCGATATTGACATTAGTGAGGAGGGTGGAGATTGACCCGCGTGGAGATTGACCCGCATCGCCTGCGTAGAACATTCAGCATGCACATCAGGCGGTTAGATATGGCGGTTTGTTTGGATTATAAGGCACTGTTTTGGTGGAGTTAGGGCTACTGCTGCCGGCAGTAACTATCGCCCGTGTCTTGCAGCTTGCAGACTATAGCTACGCGGTAGAGGCCCCTCTATAGTGCCGGTTGAGTAATGCGGGTTGCCCGCTAGTGTCTGTGAAATCGTTTGACACTGGCCAACCCGTAGTGGCAATATGCGGGAGAGTGCCGGTCGCCGCTACAGTGCCGATGTTTCTGACTACAATAGCACATACACTATAGACTATAGAGGGACCACTATACTGCAGTAGGATACCCTTGAAAAGAGTGCGCCAGTCTATTGCAGCTTGCGGACTAGCTAGGACGCCCTTCACAGGAGTGCACCAGTCTATTGTGACTTGCAGTCTATAGCCAGGATGCCCTTCAAGGGAATGCGTAAGGAGGCACATTTTAACATTCATGTTAACAGCAGATAATGTGCACCCGGTGTGCCCGCTGCGGCCACTTCTTGCGTGCATGGGTGAAGTTAGTCGTTTCAACATATGGTATTTGGAACTGCAGCCATCGCACACAGCCATTCAGGCATGAAAAACGTGAAAAACATAGCTAAAGAGTCCGATGGAATCGCGATGATAGATGATAGCCGCGGGGGAAGCGTGATGGGACCGAGATAATAGCGGGAACGCGCGCGCAGCCTTTCTGTAGGCCATTTGTTTACAGGTAGATCTGCTTGATGGGAGGTCGGGTTGGTTGATTTACCTATATTAGTAGTAGTTGCAAGCAAGGTGGAAATAAATTATTTGTTCCCCACCGCAGATAAGCACAACCAGTGTGCGCGATACTATCATATGAAAAGGATATATATTGACGCATGATTGGTTTCGATGTAGTTCACGCGTGACTTGTTTGGGTTTTTGGGGAAGGAATTCCGTGATTCACAGATCAAGTATTAGTAGTAAGTGGTTAAATGTATAGTTGAGTTTAAGAATATGCCCCCTACGGGCTGGAGCACGAAGTCATCGTGTCGGGAATCTGGTTGTGAGATGACTTTTCTCATGGGTGTGGTGGAGTTATTTGGTTTATATGGCAACTTGTTGATGCGTTTTGGCTTGATAAATATAGTTTGTTGCTTTGTTGCTTGCTGTTGGTATTATACCAAGTATATACTAACCTTACGTATTTTGACATTATTAATAGTAGTTGGAGTTGGAATTGGGCAGATTATTTCGTGCCAGATACGTATTTCTTAGTCCCCGACGAAAAGTCAAACGGTGTGCTCTTTTGGGGCTGTCAAATAACCCAAATGGATGGCCCTTGCTTCTGATTTTTGGCAGATGATGGTTTGCCTTATTGCTTTTCTGATGATTTGCCTCTCTCTTAAGGCAGTCACATACTATTACTACTACATTATCGATCTTCCACAGCCCATTACTACTAACTCATGCACTGCTACTCCTCGTCGTGTCGAAAGTTGACACCATCACATGGCCGCACTCGCCTGCCAAAACTTCGCAACTGCGAACAAGCCTATACGTAGACAGGGCCTTTTTTAGAGCTGCATCCATGTTTTTGTCGGCAACCCAGTTGAAGTAACATTAGTAGTTTAGTGTTAGATGCGCACGTTTACCTTGCTTGGCAATAAATATGTTTTGGGGTTGATTTCAAACAGAGGGCCTTGGCCCCGGCAAAGGCAGACGACCAGTTTAACAAAAAGCTAGAAGACCTTAGAGTAACTACTGCTGTAGGTCGAAGTACTTCACTCAATAGGTCTTGACGTGTGGGTGTGTGCAGACCTGCTTTTAGCGTGTACGACGCCGTAAGAAAAGAGTGTGTTGATGCCCGCTTAGTTCGCTTTCAGGGGGATATTCCTCTCGAGATTGCGATTATCGATCCTGGCCAGCCACCCTACAACGCAATAATTACTACTCTATTGTCCATACTTTCATCGCCTCGCTGACCCGCACGAAGTTTCAGCTTCTGCGTCTGTGCCTAGTTGTGGTTGACTTGGAGTAGCTCGCCTATTTGCTGTCCCTCCCTTCTCCCGCTGGAGCTCTCCACTCTCGCCCCCCACCATCGTCACGAATAGGCGAGGGTTTATTGTCCATGGAACACTGCAGCCATATCGCCACAGCTATAAATAGCGGCCTTTCTTCGCTGCAAATCGAACAAAGCGTCTACCCTGCCCCGAGTTCGGAACACCACCAGTCGCAGCCTTCCGTTTGTTCGTTGTTCGCTTCTTCTCCCCTCGCCGACCGCCACACACAGCAGCAACAAAACTAAAGGACAAGCATGATGACTACACTGCCATAAGTATGCAGCCAGCGTGCAATCTACACACTATTATATGCTACCCCGTCTACTCGGTGGAGAACCATGGACCCCACAGAAAGGACCCAGGAAGGAAAAATGTGATCCAATATGTTTTGTGCGCACGCGCTGCTTTTTTACTACTTTTTTTTTCTTCTTTTTTTTTCTATCCTCCTGGGGATCGGGTGAAAAAAGCTTAAGCTCCATACATTACTGTTTGTTACCGATCGCGAGGCTCGGAAAAATGAAAGCTCCCACCGCCGCAACCCACGTGTTCTTAGGGACGCACACGTGTAAAACTCTTTTGTTTTTGTTTTCTACGAGTATGTAGTGACACTCGGTGACAGCGGGTGGAACAGGTTGTTGAACGGTAGGTCGACGGGTTTCACCGGAAGACTGGAATACACGCACACCACACGTACAAGTCATACACATTATTTTACATTGACACAAGGAAAATCAAAATATACCGGTACGAAAATATCACATTAGACTGTAGTCTATGCTTGTTTGTTGATACTGTACCTGGTACCAGGTATACAATATCGCATGCGTTCGCCGCACAATCTTACAGTCTGCAGACGCGTGGGTATAATCAGCAATGCTATAGTCTATGTATCCCGTCCTTCCAGTGTTCGTCACCATTTGCAATGGTATGAGTATGGCTCTTGAAGTGTTCTCGGGCGTGGTCGTGAACATGAATTAATTGGTGTCGAGTAACACCTCGATCTAAAGTCCAGACTACACAAAGAAAGGGGTTTGGGGCAAAGGGGGGGCGAGAAACAAGAAACAAAGCTGAGGAAAATAGCTGAAACCGAAACCGTCCAATTTTTTTATCCAACCACCAACCACACTGATTTTTTTTTGAATCTGCCATTACAACGCAGCACAGCCACCATGTACACTGGGCTCGCAAATACGACACCCACCGCTTGCTGTTACGCGTGTGCTGTTTATTCAGCTGGAAGTTCAGTATGCCAGTCACAGCTGGAGCCTCCATTATTATCAAGAACCCACGAAACGGAAAACATAGCAGGCATTTAGTCTAGACTATAGTCTACTGGCGACGTTTTGACTTCCTATCCTTGCGATGATCCCGAGCCCCCTATGCCCCCCTTCTCCAGATTCTTGACATCGTACCGTGAAGGTGATTGCTATCTTACCGTCAACTTAAACGTCAATACGGCACCCATCCCAGGTGGTTTAGGCGATGATTGTTTCTACCATATGCGATGAACATGACAGGAAGATGGGAGGGGGGAACAAAAATGACGACTACGAAAAAAGCAGTGCTGCAGCGTTCAGCCGTTTCAGCGTGATCCCGCCGCATTTTTCTCTGCTTCATTGCCGTGTGGCCTTTCACAGCAGAGTAGCACTACTTGCCGCTGGCCCCAGTACCACGCTCCCGTCCTTGTTTGAGCGCTCCAAACACGTGCTGGTGTTGTGCTGAAGTGCTGACATCGACTATCAGGGCAGGTGAGCTTACGCAATTCAATTTACAAAGCTTCTGCTTTCGCATCTTGATGACACAACAACAGCGGCGAGCAGGTATGTTGAGTTTGTTTCAGTACTTGTACGATCGTACGGCATTAGACTAAAAATTGTCTACGAGGTACACCAGGTATGCTGCTGTACCGGTAGCTGGTAGGTTGCACTACACCACAAGCACCTTTTTCGCAGCAGTGTGTACGCGTTGTTCGAGGTATTTGGTTTGACGTGGCCACATCCGACTTATCGTGCCGGATGCTGATCGCCGGTTGATTTGGCCACGTGTCCACGATAGCAGTGTGCCCTTGGGTATTCCATGAAACAGCAGCTTACTGCTGCGTACTGGTGCGTGCCTGCCATCTCTTCTGCCCCTTGTTTCTCAGTGCCACTCTGTTGTTCCAGGTACTACTGGCATACCAGGTATGACATAGTACAAAATGAGCACCTGTGCCCGTACTCGTACCAGTGTACTGCTTCACCAGTTACCAGTACACCAACATGTACGAATCGTACGCGTACGTACTGCTGTGGTGCACTTTTATCTCTCAGCAGTCAGACCCTCGATGACGTCTATACCAACTGATTCGTCTCCCCCTTGGGTAAAAAGCACTCGTCCCATACACTGCTGCACCTGGTATAGACTATAAGAAGAGTGCTCGTATTTCGTACGTACGTGAAGCGGGTACACAGCAGCAGTAGTATTAATAGTGCGACCCTCAGGGGACAGGCCGGGTCGACATACACACGCATCCGTATACAACGGCAGCTTGCGCTGCTGGGGTTGTAACGAAGACCAATGATAGGGACAGCTTACGCTATACCTACAATGGGACCCCAAGGGTGCGCCAGCTAGCGTTGGGCTGCGAAAGCAACTGAGTTAAATCGACACACGACGCGTATGAAAATACGTGGAAGTGTGGTGAGCTAAAGCTTTATTTTTCCCCATCCGCCGGAGGATGAAGAAAAAAAAAAAAAAAAAAGTGCGCAGCAGCACCGCAGAACTAGCAGCAGCAGCAGCAACAGACGGCTCGTTAAGCTTCTATTTCTTGGAAAATGCTCTATATACAAGAACAGTATTAATAGTATCACAGTGCAGCAGCAGCAGTAAGCGTAGTAGCGCCCACGAATGCGGATGGCTCCAGCTGGCCCTGTCAAAAAATAACTGCATGTACAAACAACGCAGCTTGCAAAGATGAGTATTGACCTGAAATTCGTCAAACTCACGGCTGACGTGCTTAAAAATTAGTTATAAAATTTAAAAACAAAATAATAGGACCCTCCCATCAAGTGACAAAACTCACCCGCAAAGTACATTACAAGTACTCGTACCAACAACGCAGCTTGCAAAGATGCGTATCGACCTTAAGTTCGTCAAACTCACAGCTGACGTCCTTCCAATAGTTTTTCAAAACAGAATGTTACAGAATTGCACCAGCCGCCTGTGGTGCGAGCTTCATATGCAGGGCCGATAGCGAAACAGTGCATAGTCGTGTCGTATCGTGTTGTCCGGGGATGTAAGGGGTGTTTGGGTACTGTGCTGTATTATAAAAATGAAAATACACTCCAGCTGTGAGATCGAAGATTTCGTTGAAACTCAACTTTGCAAGCTGTGTGTGATACTCCGATCGCGCGTATTACGAGTGTATTATAATACCCAAAATGTCCTCATGTTTTCGAACGGAGTGATATTCTACCATACCAAATTCTGTGCAAAGTTACAGAACATGCTCTTTTGTCATTTTTGCTAAGCCATAACAAATACCAACATACTGGTTGCACTGGTATGGAGCTCGTGCTTCCACAGCTGAAGCGGTATCTGTCGTTTGACGAGGTAACCTTCCCACTATACACGGGCCCCCTCCATTACGTTACACGCAAAACGTATGGTTTGCCCTTGTACGTCTTACAGACAACATAAGCTACGCCCGTGTCGGAAGGCTACCGTCGGAAAGCTCACCACTCGATCGGACTTGCAAGAAATTGTTCGTGCTCCTGCAGCTGTACATACCAATACCTGTCGTTTTTGATGAGATATAGTTCCCGGCATACGTGGAAAGCCCTCCGTTCTGTAACGCAATACCACGTACTTGCCCTGCACTTGTTACAGACAACAGCCCTATCTACCGCCCGTAGCGGAGGAGCTGTTGTCGGAAAAGCGAGGACTGTATCGGTCTATCGGTCTATCGATCCGAATTATCCTTATCACCAGAGGATGTCGCTCACCTGCGCGAAGCGATTGAGAAAAGAGATGCACAAGCTGCAAACTTCTCCCCCGGACGAAGACATCCGCTTGTGCGCGGACGAGGACGATTTTCGGCAGTGGAAGGCGCACATAAGGGGCCCGCCGGATACACCGTTTGCGGGAGGTAAGACACGATAAATAGTAATAGTAAGGAATTTTTGCATAAGGAGTCAAACTCTTTGGGACTCATGAAAACATTGGTTGAAACGAGAGGGACGATGTTGTCATCCGTCTAGAAAGAGCGAGCACCACCACCAGCACCGTCAGCAGCAGCAGCAGCAGCAGCAGCAGCACGAGTATGATCAGACCACGCTTCGCGCGTGTTGTGCGACCCCTTGCGGACGCACCCCCTACCCCAAGAGCCCGAGCTGGTTCGTGTTACCACAGCATGGCTATGGCTGTAAGCGACATATTTGGTGTTTTTCCCCCTCTGGAGTCCCGAAAGAATTAATACTGCTGTAGGTAGTGGTGGGTGGGCATGACTTCTATCATACTCTTAAGAGCTTTAGGGCCCTGCGTTGGCTTAGTTGTTTTGACCTTCAGGACCTTTAGAACTAAGTTACTACTTCGAAGTAGTTAATGGTTGGGTGGCGCAGTATAATGCTTTGGTTCCATTTGCTAACAACGCGCACCTCGTGTCCGTACCAGGCGTCTACGAGCTGAAGATTACAGTGGGACTGCATTACCCCATGGTGCCTCCGACAATGATGTTCGTCACCAAAATATTCCACCCCAACATACACTTCAATGTGAGCCGCGCACGTATTTTATCCGCCTGCACTGATTGTAGGGAGCTGCTACTTGGGCGTTGATGTTGATCGGTTTATACACGTTTTGAGATCAGCAATTCGGGGCTGACCGCTGGGCTGCTTTGGTCATTCGAAATTCTCGATGCGGGGTTCCACGCGTACGGAGAGGCTTTCGCTGTCGCCCCTGCTGGCGGTTGCGCTGGGGTTCGAATCTCAGCTGGTGTATTACGCAAGGCGTTTTTTCCAACACGGCATCCTTCACAAATAACGTCACGCTTCACCCACCACAATAACAGTTTCTTCTGCGCTTTCTTTCTTCGCCCATCGCCGAATGTGCAAAAGCGCGGGTTGGGCAAAACTCGATGACATGTTCCATGATTTATCTTTCCATCCGACAGTGTGCAGCGTTAGTGTCATTAGTGTCAAAGTAAAAAATGCGATGAAATATCACTAATAATTAAATGAATACCACGAAAAGTAAAAAAATCCAACCACCAACAACTGCTCGATAGCTATCGATGGGCAGAGGGAACGCCAAACCTTATACGCAATAAAAATGAAGGTGAGCACCGAGGGATAGAAGAGAAACCACCTGTTACCCCGGCGTGTCCAGAAGGCCGTCGCGGGTAAACCTTCTTCCTGGTATTAATTATAGTTGAGTTGGAAAGTATAAACAGTAAGAACAAAACTAAAAATCGTATGCTGTTCGACACAGCATGGCAGAACGCAGCACAAATGGCCCCCACGGGGTCGCTCACTGTTCAATCTCGGTCACTGTGGACGCTGTTTGCATATGATACTGCTCAAAAGCGCATGATTATATGTACGTGATCACTTTAGGTGGTGTTCATTATGTAATGGCAAAAAAATGCACAAACACATTGGCATAGCCTTGCCTCCTCTAAGACTCCACTCACGATGTGGAGATTAACTACTTGAAACATGAATGAGATAATTCTGCAGCAGCATGAGGGGTAACCTTGCCCGTAGTCTTGGTAGCCCACGGTTGCAAGCGGTAACTAATGTATTGACGCTCGCCGACGCCCTCTCTCTCTCCTGTTCTTGCGCGGGTCAGACTGGTGAGATCTGCCTGAATATTCTCAAGAAGGAGTGGTCTCCCGCCTGGAGTCTCCAGGTGCGGCGCTGGCAGCGGTGCATCAGTGTTGGCGTTGTTGTGGTACAAATGTAGTATGACACCTACTAAAAAGCCGAGACAGCAGTGTGTGCTCTGTCACGATACAGCTGTTGTACGTGATACTCACTAAGAAACGGAGACGGTAGCGTGGGCTCTTGTTACGGTGCAGCTGTGGTACGTGATGCTTACTATGAAGCCGAGACAGCGGTGTGTGTTCTGTCTCGGTGCAGCTGTCGTACATGACGCCTACATGTGCTGTACCGAGAAACAGAACACTCAGGGAGCCAGGCTGAGATTTTACAGGGAAATAAATAATCCCTACTCGTTTATGTTGGACTTGGTGTAGAACGCGCCCCTTTCCCGAGTATAAAATGCAGGCTAGGCCCGCATCCGAGTTTGTTACGGTAACGAGGTGCCCTGTACCTCGTGTGTCCTGTACCTCGAAGGTACTGTTTTTGTACAGTAGCACCTCTGGACATCCCAAGATTTGTTCCATTTGGAGCGAGTGTGTTGACCACTACCGCATACACTGGTAGGTGTCAAATCTCTTGTGCATGCTTGTGTGCTGGTTTGTGCGTTGCGTTCCACGGGTGTTCCTTGTGTCATATCTACCGAAAGAGCCACCTACTGCGGTGATATCTCGTAAATCCGCGAACTCCGATATCGCTTTATTGACCCCGTGAATGCTGCGATACATATTCGTAGTCTAATTGCCTTACGACCTGTTGCTTTTGTTGCCGTCTCCCAGGGTGCCTGCAGGGCGATCTTGGCACTTCTCGCCCACCCCGAGGCAGACAGTCCCCTCAATTGCGATGCAGGTCAGACACGTGCTTCGATAGGGATAGGAACGCCAAGTCATCCCGCAGTATGTCAACAGTTTCACTTCTATATGCTGTCTGATGTACGATTTGCTTCAGTTATGTGTGTCTGTGGTTTCCTGAGGCATTCTTTGCTTTTTTTGTGCTCTGCTGCGACTCTTCGCGACCACCCAACGAGACTCATTGCATAACAAAAAATATCGATCTTAACAAAAATAACCGCTCTGAACGAAACTGACTGCTCATGCTCGCAGGGAACATGGTGAGGGCAGGCGATATGAGAGCGTTTCGCTCTATGGCCTGTTTGTATAAGGAGGAGATGGCTTCCAAGGAGTGGCCTCCACGTTGTTATCTTGGGAGTTCGTGGTGATAGAGGGCGTGTTTTTGGATTTTTTTTTAATCGCTCCATGAGGAAGGTTTGTATCTGGCGTCTGCCAGCTGTTGTGCGCCCTCAACCACGTAATGTTTCGAACTTTTTTTTTTACCGTCGCGAGTGGCCCGTGCGGAAAACCGTGTAATTTTTCGTCGCCGCGGAATAGCAGTTATACAGTAGACGCTTCTCACGATGAGCGAGTCTGCTTGTATGTACCTGGTACCAGGGTATCACTTCCGAAGCAGCCTGAGGCTTTTTTTTTCTTCTTTTTTTTTTGCACACTTCTACTTTCCAGCTTCTGGACAAGCCGTGGTCACAGGTGTCGTCCCTTCTCCCCCCGGTTCTCGCCTTCAATTTTATCGCGCATAGGGTTCAGCAAACCCACTGTTCGTCGATTTTTCATCGACTGTTGCTAACTCAAGTTCTCGCGCTTTCCGCAAGTCAATTTGTTCACAAGAAAAAGTCCCCACGAATTTATGCGAGCTGTTGTTGTTCTCACATTAACTCGCATAATCAAGTCCGTGGTCACAGGAAAGGCTCCAGTTACTCTGGAGCTGCGGAATACCCCAGGGAAAAACACAAACAACCCAAGGTGGTACACGCATATATCACAGCTGACGCAATTCATGCCTCCACCAGAAACATATAAATGTGAAATCGGGAGTCAGTCTACGATGTGCCAGGTCCATACCGGTGCGTGCGTCTCATTACTCACGTCTGGAGAAACCGACTATACCGCTTGCCACCCAAGAAAAACCACCACCTATATATTATACGTAGTATCTATCACTACGCATACGCACGACAGACGTACGTCAATTGGAAAAAAGGAACACAGAAAAGAACAGAAGATAAAGGAAAGGAAAGTAAAGACAAAAAAGCGAAACAAAACGAAAAAGGAAAGGGAATGAAAGAATAAGACAAGAAAAGCAAGAAAAGACAAGACAAGAAGAGGAAGCAAGGAAAGGAAAAAAGAGCAGAAAAAAAAGAAAAAAAGGGAAGAAAAATGTCATAGTAGCAGACCCTAGGAACTGGCTAAAGACGGCTTTGGGCTCATAGAGGGTATAAAGTGCATCATCAATGGCACTGGGGAGAGAACGTGTTTGTTGATCCCTACGAAGCGTAGAGGGCTTACCCGTTGAGCTGACAATAGTGGGGTAGTGAAGTCACCGGTATGAAGACAAGTATAAGACGTACATATATAAATTAAGTTGCTCCTAGCCAAGGCGCAGCGTGGAGTGCGCTCGCCAGGAAGAAAGGCGGATAAATAGGCGGAGTATTTCCACCATCCCGATATCCCGCTATTATGTAGCCAACTTATCACTGGAAACCCCTACAATACTCAACCGTCATCATATCCGCATCATATCCAAGCATACAATCAACAGCCTCCCTGCTTCGTAAATGATACGGTATGATGCTACATTGTCATATCATCAGGGTAAAACGATTCAATGAAAAATTCGGTCAATCAATATCCTCCCAGTACCTCCGTGACAAGAAAGATTGCAACACCATAGTCCTTAAAAAGCACTCCATAAATCTAGAGATACAATTCAGGGACAGTATCCAGCATCAATCTCCACGAACCTAAGATCTAAGTCGTAAAATCCTGAGTCCAAATACAAAAACTCAAATCCGAAATTCATAGACCGAAAAATCAAATCCGAAAATTCAAACATCGGCCTTAAATTCAGCATTCAGCCTTGCCTTATAAAACGGTTGTCAGCTCCATAGAACAGGGGTGCCAACAAGTGTGATTGGACAGCAGTCTCAAAACTCACTTTCGAATGAGACAAACGCCTCCCGGCTGGGTACATACTAAAAATCCATTCAAATTCCAAACGCTCAAATCCCGAGAAAGGTAATGCCATACTAGACAACGCAATCGCGAAAACAGTAATGTTTCAAAAACAAAGAAATAGTTACTTGCCTCCCTAACTACCATGCACTCTTTAAAAGTACGAAAATCCAGCTAGTATATGCAGAATAATCCGTCAAGAAACAATTCAAATCAGCTCGCGAAAAAGTTAGTCGCCCTCGGGTTCAGACGTATCGAACTCGTCGAGTTTGAGACCTTTTTCCTACTTAACGAGCCATAATCCTCTCAAGTGGTCAAGCGAATCCTTCCCCGCACAAACGTTAACAGGTGGGCGTGACCCCTCCTTGCAGGATGAAAACTAAACGGTTTGGCTCAGCTGGGTATCATTACGGGGCTAGTTGAGGAACCCATAGACTGATTACGCAGGGATGACCCCCGGTAGTTTACCGAGAAACCGTTGCCGTCCCCGAACCCCAAAAACAATATAAACCGGACGATTTGGCTCAGCTGGGTCTCATTACGGGGCTAGTTGAGAAAACCATAGACTGATTACGCGGGGATGACCCCGGGTAGTTACCAAAAATCGTCATCGTCCCCAAATCCCCGAAAAATATAATCTGAACGATTTGGCTCAGCTATCATTATTAAACAGAAAAAAAACGAACCTAGCGTACTAAATCATGACATATTCCACCGTTCTCCCAAAGTCAAATGTTCATCACAAAATCCCGGTGAAAACGAAAAACTGGACCGGCAAGTGCCTTCGTCAGGAAGTCTGCGTGTTGCTGTTCAGACTCTACGGCGACAATGTCAAACTCTCCCCTGAATACAAGCTCACGGAGGAAGTGGTGCCTAATGTCGATGTGTTTCGAATTCGACGCGCACACCGGATTATGAGCCAGGTGCCTTGCCCCCTTGTTGTCCTCAAAAACCGTGATGCATGCGGAACCAAGACCAGGCAAAATAAAACTCCACACGTACCGCAAGAAAATCACCTCCTTGATGGTGTCTGCTAGTGCTACGTACTCGGCTTCTGTGGTCGAAAGCGTCACGCACTTTTGAGTCCTCGAAAACCAGCACACGCATGCTCCTGCGCACATAACAGCCCCACCGGAAACCGACCTCCTATCAGTGGCATTGCTGGCGTAGTCTGCATCCGCATACGCAACCAGCTCCAGTCCCTTACCTCTCTGAAAAGTAATGCCAAAATCACTCGTGAAAAAAACATACTCTAAAATGCCAACCGCTGTCTTCCAGTGTATCGCCCTGGGCGAGTTGGTGTACCTGGCTACCGCTCTCACTGCGTTCGCAATATCCGGACGTGTCTGATTGGCAAGCCACATCAAGCACCCTACCAGTTCACGGAAAGGCCAGTCACCCTCAGGTTCAGTCGCATCGAACTCTTCGAGTTTAAGGCCCTTTTCTAACGGGTTTCTTCTGCCCGAGCTAACGCCGAACTTCAAAGCTGTGTTTTCAGCGAAAGCTTGCTGCGAGATCGTTAAAGTGCCAGCATCCCAATCTCTAGAATACCGGCAGCCCGCATACCACCTCAGCTCGCCAAGGTTGTTAATCGGCACTAGGCGGTTCAAGTCTTCGCAGAACTGATCGCATCTAGCCTTCCGTCCCACTGCGAAGATATCGTCCACATGAACTACTGTTACTATGGAGACAGTTCCAGACTCGACCAAGCGCAAGACACACGCGTCTGCTAGACTCTGCTCAAAACCAAGACTCTTCATGTGCGATAGCAAGTGGTTGTGCCACGATCTCGACGCTTGTTTCAAGCCGTAGAGACTGCGGTTCAAGCGTACTACCTTACCAGACATCTCACCACAACCCCGGGGTAGTCGCATAAAAACATCTTCGTCTAGGTTTGACTGAACAAAAGCCTGCTCTGCATCGAAATGACAAAGATCCAAATCTAACTCGCAAGCAATGGCACCCAACAAGCGGATGCAGGACGCCGTAGGCGTCGGGGCAAATGTCTCAAAGAAATCGATACCTTCACGCTGCCCGCAACCCCTCGCTACCAACCTCGCCTTAGCCCTGGTCGCAAAGCCAATCTCATTCGATTTCCAACCGTACACCCACTTCGCCGAAAGAACATTCAGGCCGTTTGGTTGCTAGATCGCGCCAAAAGTACCCGCGTTCTCCAAGCCACCATATTCTTTCTCCATGGCCTGAATCCAGAGATCAGAATATTCGTCGGTGAGCGCTTCCGAGTACGAGTTCGGCGTCAAGAGTTCACTCACCGGGCGCGAGGGTAGAGGAGGGTTCTTGTGAGGTGGGGCTTGATGGTACAGTACATGACCAATACCCTCCCGCGCAGCCATCAAAGACAACAGTCCATGTTGCATACCCCCCTGATTGCGCGCGGTTTGCCCCCTGGTGCGTCCCAGTTGAGCTACACCGTCATTTAGAGTCTGCGATCTGTTAATTTCGGCCTGGTTGCGAGCAGTCTGCGCCCGCGTGCGCCCCAGGTGTTGTGGCTCGCCACCATCACCAGCTCCTGAGAACTGGTGTGACAGCGGCAGCGACTGTGACTGAGGCGGCTGTGCCAGGCCTGGTGACGCCCTTGACGTCACCAGCGACGGCTGCGCCGGCCCCGGCGACGTCCTTGACGGCACCACCGGTGACGGCTGTGTCGCCCCCGGTGACGCCCTTGACGTCCACACCGGTGGCGGCTGAACCAACGCCTGTGACGCCCTTGACGGCACTGGTGTCGGCTGTGACGGCACCGGTGACGCCCTTGACGGCACCGGTGACGGCTGTGACGGCACCGGTGACGCCCTCGACGGCACCGGTGACGGCTGTGACGGCACCGATGACGGCACCGGTGACGCCCTTGACGTGACCGGTGACGGTTGTGCCAGCCCCGGTGAAGTCCTTGACGGCACCGGTGCCAGCTCATGCCATACCTCCCCGTCTTCCGGGGGCATCTGCGCCTCTTGCAAACTCGGCCCAGATGACGGGGTGTCCTTGGCCCATGCCGCAGGCAGCAACCCAGCAAAGGCTTCCCGCGGATGCTCCCAAGTAACATCACGGGTGTACGACCGGCGGCCGGACACAAGTAACACCTTGCAACAGTCCCTCGGGTGGTTGCTACCGCTGTTCAAGAAAAAACAAACCTGTGCCTTCGGCTCAGATTTCAGCGTCCGCTTCACATGATAAAAGCCTGGCTTTAGAAAGGGGAGCAGTCGCGGGAACGGTGCCCTACCATACAACTTTTGGTAAGGCGACAACATGCCCGGCCTGTCGCTCACCCTCGCCGACACGTTGATGGCATCACTCGCGTGCACGCACGCTTCCGCCCATAGAGGCCCTGTCGGCGGCAGAGACACGCCGCCGAACAGGCGGGGAGCCTCCAGGCAGGACGCCATCGCGGCCTCCAAGACTAGGGCAATCCTGCGCTCGACCACGCCGTCGTACTTTGGAGAGTCTACGGGCGTGTATTCTCGGCGGATACGGTGGTGATCTAGCAGCGTCACGAACTCACCCTTAGTGAATTCAGTACCGTTGTCTGAGCGTAGGCACTCCACAATGGATGGGGTACCCTGTGCCCGAATGTCAGCCAAAAAACCAGCGAAAACAGCGGGCACGTCGGACTTCTCCTTGAGGAAGTAAGTCCATCCAAACCGAGAAAAATCGTCCACAATCATCATTAGGTAGTGGTAACCACCAGATGACGCGGGGCGCTTTCCGGACAGGTCTACAAACAGACGCTCAAAGGGTTTGGTCGAGCGACTGTTGGTGGATCTCGGAACTGGCATCCTCCTACCCTTGGCTTCGGAACACCCAGCGCAAGGGACCAACTCTCCTACAACTTCTACACCATGTTGGCGTGCCGTCTCGCGTAGGGTTTCAGCATGTGAGTGGGCTAGCGCAACGTGCAGATCGTTAATATCGATCCGTTGCTGCTTGCCAGGGACCAATACTGCGTTAGCCATGGGGGGGTCGGTGATCCTAGTTGCGGAGCAGTATGAGCCAGCCTCTCTGCGTACGAACGAAACACTCCCCCCAAGCATGTGAACCCCATCGGTGTCCATGGTCACACGGCACTTTGACATCACAGCGTGTAATGAGAACAAGTTAAACTGGACTCCAGGCACGTATGCCACGTTCGTCAGCCGTACATGCGTGTCACCACCCTGGCAGTGCATCAACAGAGACAGCTTGCCAAAGCACTCGACGCCCATCATCGTCTTGTCACCTATCACTAACCTCTCCTTACCTACCGGAGGGGGCTTACAGTCAAACATCCCAGTGGGGTCCCCCGTCACGTGATACGAAGCACCAGAGTCGGCAACCCACTCATCTCTACCGCTACCCCCAGAAATGTCACAAGGCGTCTCTTTCATTTCGGAGGGGTATTGGATTGGTTGAGCAATCTGCGCGGTGAGAACGTGTGGGTCGTCAGGCGTGCTTCTGCTATGCGTGGATTCCGCTGCCCCTTGAGAGTCATACGGGGAGTGGACGGTCGAGGGGGCGTACGGTGCTGCTGCTGCGGCAACGTACTGCGGAGCATAGCTAGTCGGAGCGTAGTCACCAGCTCCATAGGGCTCATGGTATGCTCCGGCCTGCCAATTTCCGTCGTTAGACGCTGGTGGGGGGCCAAACGATGCAACGTGCGCGCCTAAGTAACCTGAGCTGGGTGGGTAATTTTGCGCGACGTGTGCGTGTGCGTGTGCAGTGCACTGAGCGGCGTAATGCCCCGGTTGCTGGCATTTGAAGCATAGCCGGGGAGCTATCGGGGTACCTCTACGTGGCGGTCCCGATCCTGCCGGTGGCGGGGGTCTCGGTGGTAGTGCACCAGGCGGAGGTTGAACTGGTACATATCCCATCGGAGGTACATTACCAGCGTTCCCAAAAGGGGCCAACCTCGAGTCATCCCAACGCCACTGCCCATATACCGGATCTAAACGGTACGGTGGGCCCACTACACCGCCATCGCCACTTTGGTGCTGCTGTTGCTGCTGCTGCGGAGGCGGCTGCGGCTGCTGTTGCTGCTGCTGCCGCTGCTGCTGCTGCTGCTGCTGCTGCTGTTGCGACTGTTGCGACTGCTGCTGTTTCTGTCTGCTTTTCTGTTTTGCTTTCGGGTTCCTCCCCATCCCATTGCCCCCTGCACCGGCTGGTTGTGCACCGCCGGCGTAGAGAGCATGTGGGTCATCTCCCTTCGACTGACCCTTACCCCTACCAACATGCTGCTTATGCGACATGTACGCGTTTCGCACTACCTCTTCAATGTTTGAACGAGTTAGGCCAGGGCTAGACAACAGGATTTTCTTTTCCACTTCATAAGACGCTGAGAGGTTCTGGACAATATGTACATTAACGTCATCATCATCCTTTGTCCCCCCTAGCATTGCGAGCTTTTGCAATGTCTTGTCTATGCGGCTCAAGTATTCTACAGGGTCTTCACCCTCTGTCATTGTGATGGAGTCGAACTCCTGTGCTACCCTTCGTTTTTCCATGATCGTCTTTGGTGCATAAAAATCGGTCATGACTTTCCACGCTCCGCTAGGCGACTTGGTCTCTAGCATCCTGGTTAAACACGGGGGGTCAGAGTCCAAAGCTTCCAGCAAAAACTCCCAAGCCATTCTAGCATACATGATTGTCGAAGCCGAGTGCCTCAACAGCAAGTCCTCATTCGTGAGGGAGTCATCCGCTACTCTAACAGGGTTGGGTGTCTCTCTGTAGGCATCCCTGCATCCTTTTATACTAGTGAACGACGTGAATTTCTCTTTCCAGAGGGGCCACGTGTCCCTCTTACTATTAAACTTGGGGGGACGGTTGCTACCAAAATACCCGCCCGGATGGGCCAGACCTTGCACAACAGGCGCAAGCGACGGGGAAGAGGCTGGGGCTTCGCGTACCTCAGCTCCTGGTGTGGCTCCTTCCAGGAGAACCACTCTCCTCTGGAAGTCTGCCAGCTGCTCCAAAATGGCGGGTGTAATCCCGCCTCTGCTCCCTTGGGCTTCACTCGAGTCGGTGTCCCCCATGGCTCCGGCTGATTCCTCCAGCTATCTCTCTTCCGCAGAAGAGCCCACGTCACTCAACACCCTTTTATTCGAACAGGGATAGTACCTCGTACGTGATAATTATCGTGTTTGTTGATCCCTACGAAGCGTAGAGGGCTTACCCGTTGAGCTGACAATAGTGGGGTAGTGAAGTCACCGGTATGAAGACAAGTATAAGACGTACATATATAAATTAAGTTGCTCCTAGCCAAGGCGCAGCGTGGAGTGCGCTCGCCAGGAAGAAAGGCGGATAAATAGGCGGAGTATTTCCACCATCCCGATATCCCGCTATTATGTAGCCAACTTATCACTGGAAACCCCTACAATACTCAACCGTCATCATATCCGCATCATATCCAAGCATACAATCAACAGAACGCAACATGGCGAAGAAGTCAGGGCGGTCTTATACTATCTTGTGACGGCCATTAGAATGCCCACAACTTTCAAGACGATGATGGCCAAACCCAGACTTCAGTCTCTTGGACATGACGCCCCCCCTTCCCCCCCCCCCCCTCCCCACCCCCCCCCCTCCCCCCCTTTCCCCCTCCCTCCTCCTCCCCTCCCCCCTCCCGCCCCCGCCCCCCCCCCTCCCCCCTCACCCCGGCCGCTTAGAGATGCCAACGGTGGATGCGCTGCCGCAGCCTTTGCGCGTCGCTCTGCAGTTTTGCGTCTTTCCGTTTCATGCCAATTCCGCATGAACAACTCGGCTCCCTCCTCTACTCGTCGAAACCATCTGCCAACCTTTTGAGCAGCCTTCCGCCATCCTTCGAATTTCATTCCAAAGACCGACATATCCTCCGAGTATGCACTCGGAGGGATTCGAACTCATGAAACTGACCTATACCAGGCTCGAGGATAACCTGATACGCCACCGGGGCGACCGGATGACTTGAGAAGCCCCAGCTTTACTGTGCCCTTGCACGTTTTTGTGACGTTGTGGTGTTACCGTGAATATGACATAATTGTACCTAGTACTTCGACGCATGCAGTTTTGATTTCTTGCGTTTCCGACTAAGCGGTTTCAAAACGCAGCTCGCCCACTGTCACGCATGACGACAATCATTGACGGTGTTCAGACGTAGACCCATGAATGTAGCGGTGTTGAACACCGCGTGCAATGTGTTGGAAGACCACGTGCATTACTGTATCTAGTTGTATACCGTCCATTCTCCTCCGTTGACTCAGAAGGAGCGTGTAATATCGAGAAAGGGGACAATGATATAGTACAAGCACCGTGATTAAGGACCCCGAGCGCCGTAAGCGACAACACTTGAAAGAGTTATATTTTGGGCCAGGCTCTAACTCATATGTGGGGCAGGGTGTGCCCTGCATTAGGTTCAGTACACGCAACATGGGTGTATTATTTTTGGCGCCCAACTCGAGTCTACATTTTCTTAGCTCCGAGTTTCTTGAGCGCTGTTACGTTCTGCATTGGTTTGTAGGTGGCAATTTAATAACTTAGTACTTAGTACTGCCATACCTTTTCGTTCTCCTCTTGTGTCGGCTTACGAATTTCTCTTGCTTTCTTTTGCTCTCATTTTTTTCATCTCGTGCCTGTACCTTTTGATATACGATTTGTTCCGTCTCTCCTTGATCCCTTGAGGACCGCACTCTCATTGGGTTCGAGGACAACTACTTGGATATTCGAGTTTGCTATGTGCTCCCACGGCCTTGAAAAAGACATTTCGTGCACGCAGGATTTTTTATTGCTTCATATTTTGGGTTGGAATCCTTGGTGGACGTTTATTTGTCGATATCCGGGATCGTGCACAGACGCAGAAAATACTAATTGTGAAAACTGCGGGCACGAAAAAAATATGTATCGTTCTGCGTCTGTTGCGAGCCCCCAACACCATATTCTCTCATTCGTCACACTTGTACCGCTCTATTGTTAGATATCGTAAACCCACCATGAAGACCATGCTTCGCACATTGTCAGCATCGTTAGCACCGCATTTGGTTTCTGATTTGGTGTTATGCACCTTCTTGATACCTTGCGTCACCTCCCCTGGATCGGCACGTACATACCACAAAAATAACGGCGACCCCGCGCACTGTTCGATATGGAAAACGGCGACCCTGGGACAGGTCCCACTGGGTGATTTGGCCTGCCATCGGTTATTTGCCTACACTATCCCCTCTAGCGCCGTGCCCTGCCATCCTGTCATATCCATGCCTTCGAACCCTCCGCGCGGTCGCAAGGGTTGGTTCTCCAGACTTTCAGAGCTCGTTTGTTTTTCGTGGAGGACGACTCTCTCTCTCTCGGCTCCCCCTCCCCACCTCACGGCGCTTCGCGCTTGGTGCACGCGATGTCTGTCTGGTCGATGAAAACCCGACTTAGTCCGTCCCGGCATGGTAGGGATGCGAGGGTCATACCACTACGGTCGTACCACTACAGCCATGCATGAAAAAGGGTACCCCCCCCCCCCCCCCGAACGCCCCGCCCCCCCCCCCCTCTTCTTTCTGGCGCCTATCCCCACTCCCATTCGAGCCTTGCGCTATTGACCTGGCAGTGCGCCCAAAGAACAGTCAGTGAACATAGTATTAACGGTGGCCCTCAATATGTATATTTTTCTTTTCCTAGCTTGGAACAGTAGCTTGGAGTGCGCGCCTAGTATTGCGTCGGTTCAAGCACGGCTTGGTCCAACGAGAACGAGACAGGCGTGTAACGAGCAGGTGGGAATCTCTTGCCGCGTTTTTTTTTCAGGGGTCTTTGGCACATCGTCAGTCAGTATTTTTGTCCTCGACACGATGTGATGTCACGACATTGTCATGTATTATTATTAATAGCACGACCTACTACTGCTGCCGTCACGGAAGTGTGTACAACACTGTAGCCCACGATAACAGAAAGTGATCCTGGAATACGAACGTCCACATCCCGCAACCTACAACAAAAACAGTATGTGAATGGTGGGACTTCTGTTGGATTGTATCCGTGCGACGGTTATAGTCTAGTCTATAGGTCGAGAATCTGGCATATGGCACACGTTAGTGTTTTCTTTCATAATAGGATGCGTTGTACTGCTGTAACGCCATATGACGTGGGTACGGTGCCTGCTGAGAGGTGACACGTACTCTCCGCTCCTTTTTTTCAGGCAAACATCATGCACCGTGGGCTTGTGCCACCGCGTATCTTTGGCACCTGGCTCCGGATGGTGCAGGATGACAACGGATACGGATGAACGGTGGAAGAACCGAAACCGAACGGGCAAATCACCCCTCCCTCAGTAACGCCAACTATTATTGCTGGAACTCCATGTTTTGCCCACCACGCTGCACGCAGCGCCTGCAGGCAGCAACACAACACCCCAATGCACCACGCTACTACGGTTATAGGCGACAACGCAGACAGATCTGAAAGGCAGAGCCGTCCTTGCAGTGGGTGGAACATCGTCACTCATGAGTTACCCCGGCCTGTTTGTGCCAACGTACGGGAAAAACGAGGCTGCTGGACATGCTTCAGCACAGCAAAAGGCGAGCAGCAGGGTGCTGCCCCAGAATCCGATTGCACCTCAACCGAAGACCACTCGATCTGCAGCAGGGCTGCCGTCGCTCGTGTTCAATGGAAACATCGAATACATCCAGGTATATTTACTATGGCCCTAGTGGTGGTAAGACCATCAGCCTCGTGGTTGCTTGGATCAGCATGTCGGAGGAAGCGGCGACCTCGCCGTTGAAGCTTTTTCCAGTTTGGAAGGTCTGTCAAATTTGGCAAATTTTTGTTTTTTTAAATTAATCGAGTGTTCGGTTTGAGCAAGATTTGAGGTAAAATGATAATAATTACAAGGGCTCCGCTCCGCAGGCGGCTGACGCCGCCCGCTACGCTCGCACAAGGAAAATTTCAACTAATAAATATGAAGGGGGCAGAAAGAAGAGGCCCATGATTTAGTGCAACTAGCGATTTGATAATGCCAAGAGCTACTTGAGCGGAGCTGATTGCCTTGTCTGTGCTGTGCTGTATGTTGGCGATGTCACGTTTTGATCGGCAGTAGTACGGGTGTAACTTGCCAAGAAAAATTCGCCAAGAGGACCGAGACGGAGAACAAAACCAACGACGAAAAAGCAAAAAGACGAGTACACACACGTACCAACGGTACCTGGTACCTGGTACTTCGCCCAATACCTGGTGGTACTCTGTGTGGTTCTAAAGAAAGCACAGGGCTCTGCTCCGCAAGGCTGCTGACGCCGCCCGATACGCTCGCGCAAGGAAGAATGCAACTATTCAGTAGCTGAAACATGTAAATAAATGGGGCAGGAAGAAGAGGCCCGAGATCATTTGGTGCGAATAGCGAATTGATAATAATGCCAAGAGGTGCTTGTGCAGAGCTAATTGCCCTGCGCTGTGCTGTGTGCTTGTTGATGTCACGTTCTGAACGGCAGTACGTGCGATATTTCCGGGGGGGGGGGGGGGGCATGGGGACCGAGAGAGGACAATCAACTAAAGAAAGCAAAAAGACGAGTGCACAAAACACGTACTTAAACGTGGTATCTGTATCATACCTGGTACTACAACTACTACGAGTAACTGCTGCCGTATGTTCAACAGAACGCACAACGCCGCACGACGCAGCACCGCAAAACGAAGGGCAAGGCACGGCACGGCACGGCACTGCGCTGCGCTGCGCTCCTGAGCTATATATAGCCGTGCTGAACTGAGCTGGGGGTGCATTGTTTGTGATCCAATGCCAACGTCATGTGTACAAACCTGGTGTAGTATTATTAGTACCGGTACGTGGTATGATACTTCGAATATTATTCGAGCGAAGCGAGTTCTAATCTACATCTGGGCCTCGCAATATAGGCTCCCATGAAATAAAAATAGTTTGCGTGCGTGTCTTCGACTAAACCTGATTTTATTGTGGGATCATTTGATTTTAGACTGCAGGTGAAGGCAGACCACCACGGAGCAACAAAACGCATTCGAGCAAACTTGATTTTAGTGTGGGATCATTTGATTTTAGACTGCAGGTGGAGGCAGACCACCACGGAGCAACAAACACACACAGCAGACCACACGGGCAAAAACAGCAGCACACACCGCCCACACAGCCGGCACACAGCGCTCACACAGCGGGTAGCACACAGGCAACGGGCGCAGCGTGCGACAAATAGTGGCCAGCGGAGAGCGGGCATGGAGAGTGTGTGCCCGCTAGGGGTGTGTCCGCTCAGTGTATCTACTGCTGTCTCGTGGTGAGAGTAGGTCATCATGGAGAGACGTCCGTTGGGGGCGATTGACCCAAACTCGGTCCGTGCGCCAACGCCAGAAGGGCGACAGCAGACACGGCGGAGGGGCTTGAGAGGGACCTCTACCTAGCTAAGGGAGCCAAGGCCATGCTCACGAAGAACCTGTACCAACAAGTTGGACTCGTGAAC
This sequence comes from Undaria pinnatifida, assembly GCA_012845835.1. Taxonomy (NCBI): domain Eukaryota; class Phaeophyceae; order Laminariales; family Alariaceae; genus Undaria; species Undaria pinnatifida. The sequence continues at coordinate 16,178,152 of JABAKD010000027.1, forward strand.
GGCATTCGAGGCCAAGTCGTCGAGTTGGTGTTTGCAGACGACGCGCCCCCGCCGAACCTCCCCCTTTACGTTGTCAAGTTCAGAGGGTACTCAGGGGGGAATGGTCGTGTCAGGAGAGATATAGGGTGTGTGTCGATTCCTCCCGTAGACACTACTTTTGGCAGGACTGGGGAACGCAGGTCAGGACGCAACTGCCGTTGAGGTCTGCTGGGCCATCAATATGCACAAATCACAGGGGCAGACGTTAGAGAAGGCCGTCATAGACTTGGGGCCGAAGGAGACCTGCACGGGGCTTACTTTCGTCTGTCTCAGTAGGGCTAAAAGACTAGCGGACCTCATGGTACAGCCAATGAGTTTCGACAGGATCGGCAAGCTTGGAAACTCCGACACCATGAAAACTAGGTTGCGGGAAGAGGCTAGGCTGGTGGACTTAGCACAAAGCACGCGGGGTAGGTACACAGGCATGGGCGTCTTCAACGCCGTCGCGGCCAACTAATGACTACATCAATTGCAATACAACATACGTCACATCGGCTCTATCCCACCTGCGGTGCCCCTCGCAATCACACGAACCAATGGCCCGTGGACGCACACGTCTGACGACAGTTACATCTATCATCAGCTATCTGTCGCTCGTTTTAGCGACAGCTATTGTATCTTTGGCATGTACGAACTAGTAAAAAAAGTACAGCAAAGCGCGCAGCATGGCAAAGCACGGCAAAGCACAACGCTTTGCTCTGCTGAGCTAGCGCTGCGCTGCGGTGCGATGCTGAGCTGAGCTGCAGGACATCGCAGGGCACTGCACGGCGCTGCGTTGCTGTGAGCTATAGCACTGCGATGGGGTGCTGGGCGGTGTGGAGCTGATGAACCGAACCCAGATCTCAGCTGATGAAACTTCGTCAAGTACAAAACAAATACCACGGTGGGAATCAAAGAAAAGCTAAAGCTGGACCGTTCCGCAAGTAATGCACAGGCGGCAAATTAGCGGCAAATGGTAGGAAGTTCAGACAAAAAGGAAGAAAAAATCGCGAAAAAGTTCAAAATCGTGTTGGCAGAAAAACCAAATTTGCAGGAAGCAGCTGAAAGGTCAAGAAACAACTGGCAAAACGAGCAGGAACTAAAACAATAAAGTCCGAGCATGAAACCAAACGAACTAGTAAAAAAATACAGCAAAGCACGCTGCGTGGCAAAGCACGGCAAAGCACATCGCTTCGCTCTGCTGAGCTAGCGCTGCGCTGCGGTGTGCTGCTGAGCTGAGCTGCAGGGCATCGCAGGGCACTGCACGGCGCTGCGTTGCTGTGAGCTATAGCGCTGCGATGGGGTGCTGGGCGGTGTGGAGCTGATGAGCCAAGCCCAGATCTCAGCTGATGAAACTTCGTCAAGTACGAAACAAATACCATGGTGGGAATCAAAGAAAAGCTAAAGCTGGACCGTTCCGCAAGTAATGCACAGGCGGCAAATTAGCGGCAAATGGTAGGAAGTTCAACTTCCTAGACAAAAAGGAAGAAAAAATCGCGAAAAACTTCAAAATCGTGTTGGCCGAAAAACCAAATTTGCAGGAAGCAGCTGAAAGGTCAAGAAACAACTGGCAAAACGAGCAGAAACTAAAACAATGAAGGCCGAGCGAGAAACCAAAGAAAAGCTGGACCGTTCCGCAAGTAAGCTAGACCGTCCGATTCTGGAAATACCAGGGATGCACCAACCGAGCACTCTCAGCAAAAATAAGTTAGTTAATACATTTTTAAAAAAATATTTTCAGGACGCCAGCTGTGAGTTCGACGAATTTCGGGTCAATACTCATCTTTGCAAGCTGTGTTGTTGGTACTTGTAATATACTATGTGGGTGAGTTTTTTATTGGGAGGGGTCCTATTTCAAAATGATATATATATAGACTAAATGTTTTGTTGTTCTCCATTATAATGGTTATTGTTGGTATTATTACTTGATTATTTTTGCCCTCCGACAATATAGCGTAGATGCCTTTCCGATGTGAATCGAATATCCTTCCATATAGCAGCAGTAGTACCTAGTATGAAGTCGAATAATTCAGTCTATAATTCCCTAAAAAATAAGGGCACGAATTAACGAGGAACCTGCCAAATCGAATTTCGATTCTCGTTTTTAGAATTGAAATTAGTTTGCATCTGATTGGTCAAAAAATGAGTAACCAAGCAGGCATTCTCAGAATTATTACGAAAAATCAAATTCAACAAAAACGTAAGGGCCCGAATGAACGAGGAACTTGCCAAATCGAATTTCGTTTTTTTTTTTCAGAATTGAATTTAATTTGCATCTGATCAGTCGAAAAATGAATCATCAAGCAGACATTCTCAGAATTATTACGAAAAATCAACAAAGAAGTAAAAGAAGACTTTCTCGGTCGAATTTAGTCGAAAATCGAAATTCAATTTGGGGAGTTTGTCCACGAAGACATGGCTTGTTCTGTGTAACCGAAGCCGGCCACGCGGTGCCATGTCGTCCGTGATTGAGAGGCGAAAAGCCACCATTGCGAGAGGTACGACCACCGGAGCAGCCGCAGCATGGCCTCCGAAGGCCCTTAGCACAGCGTAGACCGCCTGCAACGCTTCGAAAACAATCGAGACCGCCGCACACTCAGTTTTTCGTCGCCCTGCACCTCGAAAGTTACACGACCGACTACCACATGACGACTTCGCTCAGAAGATCGACCGCTATATCCCCGTCGCTGCTGCCCGTGTCGGGCGGCGGGGTGCCGCCAGCCCATCCAAGAGACGCCTAGAGCCATAGCCTCCAAGTCGCTGCCGGCCAAAACAATCTGCCGCTAACCGCGGCGCTTCGGGGAGGACGCGAGCCATCGCTCGCCTCGGTCGTTGCCCTCGGGTGTTCGTTTTTTTTAATTCTAGAACGCACTAAGCCGTTCCTTGATAAGAAGCAGAGTTGAATTTTTCGCGTATTTTTCATGAAATCAGAATAAAAAAAATCGAGTTACGATTGTCCGTGCTCTTCGTTAATCTGGGCTCTAATCATCGAGGGAACTCTAAAGGAAGAATTTCAGAATTTGCCCCAAAACGGCATAAAGTTCCGATTTGAGTGAACGATTTAGAGTGAACTTCCATCCATGTCGACCAGCTCATACGATTGGCCTACCAACACCGTCGCTTTCTTGGCACAACGGCACAACAACCAGAGGGCACGAGGGCACAACCCACACGGCAGCACACACTACACAGCAGACACTGCTCGCTGTGCGCTGTGCTTGGTAGCGGTAGACACAACCCAATATAAATGCGGAGGCACCAAAGGGTGGCTGGGGAAACATGGCGCGTACGCGCAACCTCAGGGATGGGTTCTAGTGAGCCAACGCTCCCGCGCTCTCTACGATGTGACCTCGTTCTCTGCTGTTGCATTATGTCGTATTCGGTGCTGACCTTGTCAACCGCCGTCGCTATACCGCAACGCTGTCGCCGAAGATTCCACCGCCACCCACGCCGCACGGCCACCGCCGCCGCTACTGCTGTTGCTGCTGCTGCTGCTGTGCGGCGGCTGCTGTGCTGCGGATGCGGTTGGTGTCTCCTGCGTTTGTTTCTAAAACAAATAATAAAAAACTGGCTGTTCTGTTGTTGTGGTGATGATCGCAGCGATCGAACCAGGCCGAGCTTCTGTGCCGCGACTCATCTGGCGGGGCCATCGCCACCTCCACCCCCGCCCCCGCCGCTGCGGCTGCGGCTGCAGTGCTGCTACTGCGCTGGTGCTGATGCTGCTGTGCTGCTGTTTGTCTGATGGTGTTGTGCAGGGCCTGCCCCTGTCGGTGAGTCTAGGTGCTACCGCATCGTGTCTACATTCAAAATTTGATGTTGCCTCCCCGCTCCCCGCCTGTGATATGGAGGCGTGTACACCTTTTCTGCCATTCGTTCACCGCAAACACAACCAAAAGCATGCCGGAGTGAATCTGGCCTTTTTCTAGCATGATGGAATATTTTTTTTGTGGATTATTTTAACGCAAAACACTATTTACAAAATTCAAAAAATAAAATTGGATGGATTGGTCGGTCTCTTTTATTTTATTTATTGTTAACCTCCGACGGACACTTCCAACACGTTTTACACGTCGTGTGTCGATTTAGCTCAATTGCAATCGCAATCCAGCGCTAGCTATTAGTAGCGTGTCCTTCGGTTCCCGTGATCTCGTTCAGGCTAATTCTAATTATGCGAGACGAAACGGAAAACCGAACTGGCATGTACTTTTGTTTTTCGTTTGGCCCAGATTCGTGTAGCGGGTTTCGTCTTTTCCAATCTTGGGAGGACGTCGAAGGGACGGACTAAGGAAGGCTTCCTTTGACGTATGCATAATTCTCAAGCTTTGTCACTCTGCTGGGGCATCACGGACCAACCGCAGGCACTGCGATGTAGTAGCCCGTGCACTCGTAAGAGCGGCGCGTGCGTGTTTTAACTCATTTTGATCTCGTTGGAACGATTTGGATGGAACAAGACTATTCGTCGTCGTTTTTTCCGCTCCGACCTGTTTGTGTCCCATACAAATTGGTCGATTCTGGGCGGGTTAATCAGGGTCGAGATACTTGAGAGGAGCTAGTTTTTCAGAGTTGAGCAGGGTGACGGCGTGTCTTAACTAATATCTTTCTCGTTGGAACGGTTGGAATGGAACAAGACTATTCGTCTTTGTTTGTTCCGCCCCAGCTTGTAGTGTCCGCTGTGAACTGGCCAATTCTGGCAACCGACCCGAAAATAAACCTCGCTTTTTTTACTATGCGTCGATGGCTGATGCTATACCTTTTTCATAATAATAACCCAACTGACTTTAGCGGCGGAACTGTGCGGCTCGACGCTAGGACAGGGATGCCGTGTCGCGGGCAGTGAGTGCTCTTCGCACATAGCGCAAGGCAAGCCTTAGCGCAAGGCAAGCCTTAGAACAAGCGGTGCCAGCCATCCAAGTGGCACCGTCGGGAGCAATCTAGAAGTTCTGCTGCCTCCGTCGCGGCTCGACGAAGCCTCCTAAAAATTCTTTAATGTGAACATCGGTTCCACACTTGTGCCAGAAATATGTCGCGAGAGTCTCGTTCACCACGATGTCTTTTCCCTCGTGAGCCTCCTTGCCAGGCCATGGCCGTATCACGTCGCTCTTGACGCGGATGAGTCCTGTGGCGTCCGCATATGCTCCACCCCGTGTTGTTCCATGTACGCCCATATCGCCCTGAGCCTCCAGCAAATATCGCAACCAATTAACAGCCGTAAATGTCGTTCCAAGCGGGCCGTTCGGTTCTGCTGCACAAGAAAAACGGGTAGTATTCGAAGCCAGATAGTAAATCTTCCCAAGACCGTTGCTAATGGCAAGACGGTAGTTTAACAAGAAAAAAACTCTAATGAGTAACGTGCTGAAGATATTGCCCTGCCGTCGCTGTGGGGAAAAAACGACAGAAAAATTTATCTGATTATCTTTTAGTCAAGTGGCCCATTTCGCCAATTTTTATCAAGCCTCGGTCAGCGTTGTTCAACAACCACGTTTGACCTTCGATCTCGAGATAGAGACAACCCACGACCAGCCCTCTTCGTCCAGGACAAGGCCACATGAGCGTAGGTGACAGCGCCGAAGAGCTCGTGTTGCTCCATGTTCTAGAGCGCGAGAGGTTTGCCCGCGTTGACCTGTGGTGTTTCCCTCAATTGCTGTCAAAAGTTTATTTTTCATCCTTTTGGAGACGATCGAGAGTTTGTGTCTTTGTTTTCCACACACCAGCCGCCAAAAGTATTCTTAACAGCATTCTGGTCGGCGCCCGCCACACATGACCAGCTGCAGTGTGAGCACTATACACTACTAATGTACGCCAAGGGTGAGTCGGAGCTCTTAACGAGCTCGCCACGTTCAGATCTCACGACGCTTGAGTTGATTTAATCAAGAGAAATATGTGGACAACACGAAATCTCACAGATTCTAATCCAAGATCTGCTTGATAATTTCTCAAGCAGATGTTGCCCAAGATCGCCGCCAGACATCCTTTTTTGCGGAAAATTGGAAAGTTCCGAACAAAAAAAAATCGAGCCCATAGACAATCGTCCAGGCAAAGTTTGGCTGGTGTCTTATCTTCGGAAATTAACTTTTTTGCTAAACATCGGCTTGCCATTAGCAACGGTCTAAGGTAGCCATTTGCGCACTCTGATTGGCTGAGGGGAATCTTATGCGGCTGAATCAACCTAGAGTCTTTCCAAGACATAGCATTTCGATCCGGCCGAATGTCTTTCCAAGCACAACATCCAAGCCGGCCAAATCAACCTATAAATAGAGCCTTCACAAGCCACAGCATCCAAGCACATGTCACCCTATAGCCTAAGGGTTCGGATTCGGGTTCGGGTTCTAGTCGAGTGGTCGACGTTAGGCAGCCCGGCCGAAAACCCCGTAATATGTACCGTCAAGCTTCAGATAGGGCCCAGAAAAACTTCTCTGGCACTTTTGTTAATCTTTATCTCGTACATTATATACCTGGGTCGGGGTAGGGTGAGAACGTTAGAAGCGTATTCCAGTTGATAGTCAATCAGCAGCAATCCTTGAGGCAAGCAATATTGTTCCGCTCCAGGCTCATGCCATTCCAATGTTTCTGGGGGGTTACCCCTGAGAGGGGATTATTTTGCTTTCATGATGTCCCCTGGTACGTCGTCAATATCGACGCCATGTATTGGTTCCCTTCGTTTCCCTTTCAGCAATTTCAGGCATTATGTAGGTCTCTTTTCAAACTTCGTTGCATCGCTCCCTCACCGCACTTGATCGCTATCGGTCTCCCACCCGTGTTTAGCTTTTGATTGCAGTTGCCACCCGCTCTGACCTGCGATCCCAATCAACTTGTCTCTTAGAAAATGGACTGCACGTGCACTACCTGGGGTGTACAGGATTGTCACCCTCCTTGATGCTAGTTTGAATTTCCACGAGATTGAGTTTCCATGAGACTTCGCCTCTGCCGGTCTTACTGCTTACCCGATACCAGGCAGTACGCGCTAACCAAGATGGCACGAGTCAACACTTTCATGTGCACTCGTAGAGCCTCAGCTGTACGACTGCTGGCACGACTGCTTAATTATCAGTTTTGGCTTGGTGTGTGCACTGACAGCTGCGCTGAAACCGGCAGTCGGTTTGGTCCTACTCGCTTTCTTGTGTATGGGTACACGTATGTGCGCGTATTTTTCGGTGTGCCGATCAATCCGAACCTGTGTTTCCGTCACCACAGACATGGGAAGCGGCGGACCAAGCAGCTCAGGCAATTGAGGCCGCTGGACCAGGGGTTCTGGGTTTCGATATCGAGTGGCAGGTTTCCTTTGTCAAAGGCCAGGTGAGCTTTCCCCTCCCACGTAACCCTCTCGGTTGTTTTCGTCCTGGCTGAAGCTGAATCTACGACCGAGGTTCTACGGCATCCGACCGAGATTCGTCGAGTTCTCGAAATCTCCCAGCGCACACAAGTTGACGATAGTTACAAACATCAATCATCAATCATCAACATCAAATATCGAGTATCAAATATCAAATATCCTGCTGCGTGAGTTCGTAGTGACTGCTATACTATCTCGAATGTGTACCAGGCACGTCGCAACGACTTTACCTACGATTATATTGTATAACATTAATAGTATAATTTGATTGACCATCCGACAACGTCTAAGGTGAGGTCTAACGTAAGTGTCTACAACCAAAAACATGACAAAATAACTAAAAAGTCCCCACGACGAAAATATCAAGCGTAAAACAAGGTGCTGTAATTCCCCAAACAATAGCTAGGAATATTCTAGGAATGTTAGATGTGCCCCCATGCTCTCCTGGCTCTATACCCTATCGCGGCATATACCATTGTTGCGTCGGCCACGTGTCAAGCGCTCGCCCCTGCCCTTTCCCATATATCGTCGCGCGCAAGAGCTCCTGGCGTCTGCCCCGACGGCGACTTTCCAGATTATTTTCGGTCTAGTGCAAGGGGCGAGATCCTATAAAGTAGGAAACACGGTGCGCCTATATTTGAGGCCCCAATAAACCGCTTTCCCTTATCGCGGGGTCTCTTTTAAAAGAGGCTACCTACTGCTGTGCGGTACACCAATAGTCTAATGCAGACCGCACCTGTAACCCTCGATCGCAACAGTCAGGATACAGGATACAGGATACAGTAGGGGTCCTCCAACAAGGCGGCCTAAATAAGGAGGCGTCCCAATGTATGGCGGTCAAAATCGGTTGGCGTGACTATTAGTAGGTAATTTCACTCATGGCTTGGAACGAATATGGTGACTAAGACGGCTTCTACCGATAAGGCGGTCATGTTTGTTTCGCTCTCTATAGTGTATACCAAACCACACCACCGCCGCACTGGGGGACCCCTACAACAACAACAACAACAACCACAACAACAACCACAACAACAACGACAACAGCAACAACAACAACAACACTATAGCATCAGCACCATTGTAACAACACTGCAATACTACTATAGTACTATACTAATACTAAACTACTATACTGCTACAGTACCGTTAGTTTTATGTTTGCCGTCTGACAATGTGCAGTATCCTCTGTTACCCTTTCTACCATACTGCAGTAGCTATCATGCAATAGCTTCAACTCCAATCAAAAATCAACATGCCCAGAAATTACAAGAAAACGTGTTTGCTTCTACTTCGGCTACACTTCAAACGCTCGACCCCGCCCTATCCCATATGCCGTCACGCGCCTGAACCCTAGGCGGCTGCCCCGACGGCCACCCTCCAGTTGTGCGCTCCAGAACAAGCCGATGTTGATGCTCCGACTTCTGTCAAGTCGTCGCCTGTCTGGGGCACGGCGTACATCTTCCACCTGATACATATCCGGGGGGGGTGGCGACATCCCTCCAGCTCCAGCGACGTAGCTCCCCAAAAAAGGACGGTGGCAGCATGCACGGATGAGTTAGCTTCGAAAGAAGCGGTGGCGGTAGCATGCACGAACGACTTAGCTTCGAAAGGAGCGATGGCGGTAGCATGCAAGGATGCAGATAAAGAGGTGGTCATTGGGGACTCGCGGCGTTTGGCTTGCTTGCCGGATGACAAAGAAGTAGTCACTGCGGGGTCGCACCGTGTGGCCTGCTTGCCGGAGTCTTTAGTGCGAGTGCTCTCGGACCCTCGGATCTTGCTGGCTGGGATAGGAGTGAACGGCGATGTGTATCGGCTGGAGAAGGAGTACGAGCAGCTCAGAGCGTGTGGAGTCAATGGGGTCGTAGATCTGTCGTTGATGGCCAACATGAAGGTACGGATCGCGCAGTTTTTCTGTGTGTCCCTTTGCATCGTTGTTAGCGATGGATATCGAACGCTAGTCGACTTCGATAATCATATACCAGGTACCCTGGTACTGCTGTGGTATCTGCTGTGCTATCGTTTGGGGTTGTTGCGTGATGGCGTGTTGACTGTTAGTGTCATCTTGTTTGATTGTTGAATAGGGTGTAGTCGCCAGCCGTCGTCGGTTTCGCAATCGTCGCCCCAAGTCTTCCATACCTCATACCTCATAAGCTGCAAGTCCACCTTGCAGCCCCGTAGATTTGACATAGCTTCACGACATTAGCATATCATTAACATATCAGTAACTTGGAGTTAACATCACGTTGGCATTATGTTAGCGTATCGTCCACTGCTGCGGCAACGGTGTCGCTGGCGGTGACGACTGCGGAAGGAGTAGTACAAAACAGTCTCACCGAATATTACACATAGCTAGATCATCTAGATCACCTACATCATTTAGATCCTGTACTGACCGTTAGGATATACTGGATCTACCATAGATCACACGGGTACCAACGTGAAACAGGATCTGGACCTCGCAGATCATATACATTAGGGATCTATAGATATAGAAAAACGTATTATAGCTCATGAAACAGATTACCATATACATCGTCTGTCCGACGGGTACGATTAATGTTCCTACTATGTTAATGTTTTTATCGTCGTCTCTCTCGCGGTGCGTGAGCAGGAGGATCCGGAGTTGCGACGACGCGGAATGTGGTCATTGTCCGACCTATGCGCCCAGGTGCTAGACCTAGATTTGGCCAAACCAGACGCGTTGAGAAAGGGAAGCTGGGAAAAACGCCCCCTCAATTTGGACCAGCTCTTCTACGCGGCGGCAGATGCCTACGCTGGCTTGAGGCTCTGGCAGGTGCGCATCGTTTTTGTTGTTGTTGTTGTTGTTGTTGTTGTTGTTGTTGTTGTTGTTGTTGTTGTTGTTGTTGTTGTTGTTGTTGTTGTTGTTGTTGTATTTGTTGTTGTTGTTGTTGTTGTTGTTGTTGTTGTTGTTGTTGTTGTCGTTGTTGTTGTTGTCGTTGTTGTTGTTGTTGTTGTCGTTGTTGATGTTGTTGTTGTTGGTGTTGTTGTTGTTTTTGTTGTTGTAGTTGTTGTTGTGTGGCTAACCCTCTTTGCAGGAGCACCCATGTTGTGGGCGAGAATTTCCTTCCAGCGAGTGAGGCGTTCTTTTTTCAGCAGTAAAACGGTTGACGGACTATCACACTGTCGGGCGAAGTTATTGTTATTGTTATTGTTATTGTTATTGTTATTGTGATTGTTATTATTATTGTTATTGTTATTGTTGTTGTCACTGTTATTGTTATTGTTTGTGACTGCGCTGTAGGGCGACGAATGTGCACCTGTGGGGATATACAGGGCATTTATTATATGGTATATGATACCTGGTATATGATATGGTATGGTATTATATGATATGGTATATTATATGGTATAGGATATGGTATTTGCCAATTTAGGAGTCGGGTTTAGCGCCCTGGAAAGCGACAGGTACGGTTATAACAATCTTCCTGGAAGAGCGTGCGACGCCAATACAAGTATTCATATTATTAATGTAAGAGCTCCGCATGGGTGCCGGCATCATCGCCGGCGCCCATGCGTCGGGTAGGGCAGGGCAGCACTTCGACGAGAAAAAAAGTTGTAGCTGTCCGATTCAACATTGAACTTTAGAGTAATGTCAAGAGTTTAATGCGAACACGACATTCTAAATATAATAATTTGTTGGTCGTTCGTTCGACGGCGCCCATTCTTTGGGTAAGGCAGGGTAGCACTCACTCACTCACTCCACGAAATAAATTGTAGTTATCCAATTCGACATTGGAGTTTATGGTAATGCCGAGAGTTTAATACGAACATGATATTTTGAAGGCTTACTTTGTCAAAAGAAAAACATACATACAACAGAAGGCAAGAGCATAGGCGAACACACTCTGTTATTAAAAGCGCCACCAAGTAAAAGTTAGCCTGCATGAAACAAAAATGAGTGCAGAAATATCGAAAAGAATGTTGAGAACCTGCTTCGTTTCTAGGCGAAACGAAAGAGGACATGACATCAATGCAAAAGGCATTGGACGGAATGGTTGAACACATTTAATTAACAGAAGGGAAAAAGGAAGGCGCCGTTGATGGTGCCTTGGAAAGCCCCTCCGTGTTTCCTTCCACAGTAGGCGAATAACTTGCTTCCAGAGAAGCACTAAAAGGACAAATAAGGCATACTGAATGCCCTTAATCCAATTATATGTACTTTCAATGTACACAGAACTTGCACTAGAGATATTCTTCACATCTCCTATCGTTTGTTTTCATTTTCATTTTTCTTCTTGGAATTATTGCCCGCATTATCACCTCTTGGTCGCTTATGCGACCCCGAAAAAAGAGGCTGAAAATCCCGATTTCATTCGGCTAGTGGGTCAGAGCCTATATCTACAAGCTCGCAATCATTTTCGCTGTTTTTGGCTTGCTATTTAATACTCGCTCGCATAGGGCAACAATTCAATTCGGAATACTTGCCCGCATAACCAGCTCTTGGTCGCTTATTATACGACCCCCCCAAAAGAGTGGCTGGAAATCCCGATTTCTTTCGCCTACTGGGTCAAAGCCTAACTAAGCTCGCAGTTATTTATGCGGTCGCAATTTGGCTAGTTATTTGCATATTAGGTCGCGCAACAAAACGATTTTGAGCCCACATCAGGTTGACGTGCAGAGCAAGCACGCTCAGAATGAGAAACACTTGAACAGCACCAAACGCAAATGTAAAAGGACGAGTTACGAGAGCGATGCAGTTTTACTTGCTCGTGCCTGGGAGAGAAGTTTGCAAATGATGTCAATTTGGAAATTATGCCATTTAAAAACAAAACCCCTTGTTTTGTTCATTCAAGCTCTGCAGACGTCAAGCAAAACAAACGCTCGAGAGTGTACAACCCCAAAATTCGAATCTTTAGCAACTACCTACCGTTTGGAAATGATGTCAATTTTGGAAATTATCACGCTCTGCAGACGTCAAGATCACAACCGAATGCGCAAGAGTACCTCCTCAAAATACAACACTTTAGCAACTTCTCGCTTGTCTCGCTCAGCCCCCATCCGCGTTTACGTCGAAGTGCGGAACGGATAAGGCAGGACGAGGGTCGTTGGAGCGGCCCCCCGAAGACCGCACTCGAACGAAGCGATTTGATCGACAAATTCCAGTTTCGAGAATCCCAAACTGAGGCCAAGACGAAAAAAACTCGTGTTCACACCCCTGTCCCCTGAAAAAAAATCATTATATATGTATAAATGTGTATCAACGTGCTGCGTGCGTGTGGTACGTCTTCTTGCAGTGCACTCCGGACACACCCTCCACCCAAGAAGCCCGGGCTGATTTGTGTGATCGATGCTCTGATCGTGACTTTCTTCCGACACGTTTGCACACATGTGGCGGATCAGATCCCTATTGATGATGTATGTCTTTGAATGGAAGTCAAACCCCTGGTCCATATGATCTGCGTGGTTTGAATGATGTATCGCATGTTTAACGAGTGAGTTGGACCTGCGTGTACTACATACATCTCGCCCAACATACCATAGCGCCAGATGTAGGATCTATATAGCCTACATGGAACTACATTATCTTGATCGTGATCTGTCCGCCGTCTGTTTGACGACCCGAAGGAATTACCGTGGCAGGCTTGTACATGTGTAAGACCTTTGTCTGGGGAAAGCTGTGAGCAGCAGGTTGTTGCTTGCGGTAACACAAGACACCTCGTATTAAGAAATCAGGCTAATAAGAAAGGCTGGCTGATGTTTACGGGAAATAGAATAACCCCGGAAGCCTTTGTACTGAAGTTACGGTAGTTTTCGTCCTCTCCCTCCCAAGAAAAAAACAAACCCGGCTTGGGTCAGTAGTTCTGCTTGGTACTACTATAGCTGTCCTGCTTTGATCTCTTCTGGATTCGGAGCGCTGCTTGTTTGCTTCTGATTTTCGCGTTTGTGGCTCGAGTTATGATGTAAATGGTGATCATTTGCGCCCAACCCACAGCCCGTACTTGTGAAGGTTATCCCCTGGTTTCGCAGCAACACAATCAATGCGTGGCCTCGTTTTTTATTTCTGTTTCGCTTACGTACTCATTAGTTTTTGGCCTCCATTATGGCGACTTTCGGCCCAGGTGATGAAGGCGATGCCGGACCTGCCTATCCTGCGACCATCTACTGGCGATGGCAGAGTTGTCGAGTCCGGAGGCGTGGGACAGGGATCAGCAGGTGGTTACTGTAGTGCTGAGACAGGCGCTGGCGTTGACGGTAGGCATGGGAAGACCAGTGGTAGGGCGGTGGCATAATATACTCATACCCACACCCATTCTGCTAGCATATTATTTGCCATTTTGGCGTAATACGGCGGTTTAAGAGCATGAAAGTAGCGTATATGGGCGTGTTTCCGAGCTCAACGAGCAGTTTCGGGGAAAAGCATGGTAGTATTATTATTTTTCCGTGCTCCAGCTCCTCATTCAGCGAAAACCTTAACCAAATGGGCCACAGAGAAGATTGGTATTAGCCTAGGCAACGAACACGACTGCATTGCTGGAGGGAGCACATGGCCGACATGACCGACATGACCGACATGACCGACAGTTACTGCTACCGACGAAGATAGTAAATATGTGGTGGTGGTGTGAAGTGCATACCGTTTTGCATTCAGTCTCCTGGGATGAATGTCGGAGGTGGTTTTGTCGGCACCAAATGGGGCACATTCAGCGGAAACGGTGGAGAATGAAATATCTCGTCGCGATCTCTCCGTGGAAGCATCGCTGTGCGTTTGCCCTCTCCACGTTGTCGAGTAAATCACTTAAGAAATTCGTTCGAGGGGATGTATTATCTTGTGTGTTATGAGGTAGTTAATTCACTCTCTTGGTTAAGATCATGCTGTCTCGTTTTTAATCTCCATTGCCCCGAAGACGGAACAAGGGAAAGATGCAGGGAAATATTTCAGAATGTGGCAGCGACCCATCAAGAGGTATCGAGACTCCTATTCTACCGACACTCCTACCACTCCTACCACTCCTACCAACGGGGACAACCGTGACATCTTTTATTCAGACGGCTCCTGAAACAAACTAGTCGTACTGCAGTACATTCAAATATGTAGCTACTCATGCCGCGTGCCACGCGATAATGTAGTCCTCTTCAAATGCGTCCCCCTTTTGTTATTCCCTTGGTCAGCTCGACCAGCACTCGGTACCGGCAGGGCTGCCCGACAAGTCCGATTGCCGCAGTCCAAGCTGGAAACCCACCGCATGTGGTACGAGGGCGGATTGTCGGTCGAGGCGGTAGCGGAGGCACGGTGCATCAAGACTTCCACCATCTTGGGATACCTTGCCGGTGAGCAAGCTGTCTCGTTTTAGTATTGTCCGTCCGACATGGTGCAGCGTGGGCTTCCACGTCGAACGTGGATCACTCATCGTAACACTTCCAACAAGCATCAATGGAAGAAAACCAACGCCAAAAATAAAAATGAAAGGAATCAACTTCTGAGAGCGCCTTGCAGCGTGGGTAGGCGCAATTCGATGCGAGTCGACGAAGGAAGAAAGGGTCAAATATCAAAATGAAGGCACGTACCGTAGTGGAGGGGGGGGGGGGCGTACTCATTTGTTGCTTGCCATAGACATCTGACCTATGACACGCATCCCTTTCGAGACGGAGCACCGTTCCTACTCCTAATAGAGATACCTCCAACATCTGGGCGCTAATTACGCTTCTTCCATATACTACATAGAAACTGTTTGACTATCCTATCCCCGTCCTGTTCCGCTTTTGTCTGCGGCCACCATCTATCTCCTAGGATAGCGATCGTTTTCTCGCTACCAGGCACTCTTTAGTCTACCAAGCTCTTCCATGTCACACACGTCTCATTTCCTCCACCCCCGCCTCTAACGCATCCCGTTCCTCCTTGTATATTTCACATTCTCCTACTATGTGAGTCCTACTCTCTATTGTTGTGCCACACGGGCACATATTTGTAACCACGTCCTCCTCCTTCCGACTACAGTTCGTGTGTGTAAGAAACGTTTCAGAGCCTGCTTCGTGATCCTGGACCTGAGTTACGTCTAGGGAGGGAGATGGAGGGAGATGGAAAAAGAAAAGTGCGAAGGCAATGGGATGCGAAAAAGGAAAAGAAAAAATGGAAACCTAAACAGGAAACCTATCGTACGGAGTATGCACGAAGTATACCCCTATCTGCTCTGAGTAGCAGTGTATTGTTGTTGTGGAGGGGGAAGGTATTTGGTGGGATATGAAGAAGACCAAGAGAAACCAAGAAATGAAACCCACAGCATGCACGAAGTCCAGGACTATTGCATTGTGTTGTTTTCAAGGGCGTCTTTAGTAAGGTATTTGCTCGTGTATGTACTGAGGGGTACCTCGGTACCAAGGTTGGTCGTTTAGGTCATACTCGGGTTGTCTCGGGTTGCCACCCGGATGTAATTCGATGAAAATCAACGAGCAAAAGAAGCTTAACTTTTGGGAAAGCTGAACCCTATGCGCGGTAAAAATGAATGCATGTACCGCGGGGGGAAAGGGAAGACGCCCGTGACCACGGCTTGTCCAGAAGGCCTGTCCACAAGGTCGCTGAGGGTAAATCCTCTTACGGATTGAGCTGGAGAGTAAAAGCAATGGTTTAACATGTACATCCGGGTTCCCCCCCCAGGGTAATACCCCATTAAACATGCACTTGGTTGCTTTCATGAACGCGATACTACTGCGGAAACTGTTTCGTTTTCACTCGTCGCGCGTCACAGAAAGTCCGAGCCGTGGCGTTTGTTTGTTTGTTTGTTTGCTGTGTTTTTTTTCCGCCGCTGCCTCTTGGTCCATGAGCGCGCGAGACAAAAGTGAAGTTTGAACGCATCTGCCGTGGGACCTTGCTCGTGCACGCTTACCCGCGTCAACAAATAATGGCAAGACATTGGTTTATCCTTAAGTGCATTCTGTGTCCACTCCTTTACTGCTACGACCATTGCCCCGCTCTGTTTTGGTGTATGTGGTGTATCATGCCCTGGAAGTATTGAGGTGGTTTTGAGGGCTTCAGTGGTCCCGGTATATCGCTGCTGTTCTTGTTGCTCTTACATTAGTTCGTCGTCACACCACACTTCAGTCCGTGGCCACGAGACAGGCTTCAATCATTCAGGAGGAGAAAAACTAGAGCAGACGAGGGAGTACTAGAAACCGACACAACCTGAAATATATGCAATGATTCTGCAGGAGTAGAATAGAGAATCTCAGGGAATACTGAAAAAAAAACTGAAATATGTTGTACGATCAGGTTTTTAATATATCACAAGGAGTATACTCCCCGGCTAGTTTTTACCTCAAATGGGAATGTAGGTGTTGCTCTTTTCATCGGAGCTTTCTTTCGCGGCTCTGTTTACCGGCGAGTTTTAACTCTAGCCCGAACCGAATCGTAACATAGCTCTAAGCGTAACCGTTAATTTGATCGCTTTGATCGAGCCACCCTTTTGGCCATGTTGGTTATCCTCACCTTCTTGCACCCTTGGCAGACTGCATCGAAGCGGGCTTGCCATATGACTGGGATCGGATCAACATTGCTTCCGACACAGAGAAGGAAATTGTCAGAGCTCTTCTAGAGGTGGTTAATTCGAAGGCAGCTGCGCCCGCAGCAGCAGCAGCGGTAGCGGTAGCAGCTGCAACGACCTCAGCAACAGCTACAACAGAAGCACTAGCAGCAGCAAAAGCAGGAGGGGCGGTAGCCGCGAGAGCGCCGGAGGGCGTCCACGTAGAAAACGTTATGCCAGATGACACTCGTAGCACGCTAGTGAGCAAGCACGACAACAAGCACGACGGAATCCAAGGGGTCACAAGTGGGCGATGCCCAAACGGAGCGATAGGTGCAAGTGTTGCACATGCTGGCGTATGCGGCGCTGTTGCGGCGGTAGCTCCCGCTGAGGATTCCGTGAAGAGGCAACGGAGGCTCGTGGATAGTTGCGGTTCGCTCGGAGTTGGTTGTGTTATGACAGATGGGCTGTCTCGGGCAAACTGTTTAGGCCATTCGCAAGGGGAACGCGGCGGTGGTGTAGGCACGGGTGCGGGAAAATACTCGGGCCGTTGGCAAAGGCAGGGAGATGGTAGGGATTCAGATCCGGGAAAAGTTGGAACGACTATCAGAGACGGCGCCGAAGAGGTCGAGGCAAACGCGACAAGGAGATGGGATTATGTGGGGCTAAGAGAAGTGAGGGACTTGGCGCCTGGTGTGGAGTACTGGCAGATTCGGATGGTTCTCGCTAAATTCAAATCGGGGTGGTGTGAGTGTCCGGGCTCTGAGTAGTTCGGCAAGATGTCCGTGTCCAATGTGTTTCGTGCTAGGAGTGTTCGTTGTCCCTTTCGGTCTTTTACTGGGAATCATTGGACTATTTTGTTGAACAAAACGGACGATTACAACATCGACCACACCAAGCAGCCAGAGCTGCGGGGGTGGAGTGAGTGTGTGTCGGAGCTGCACTGAAAAGAGATGCACCACACCCGCGCGCAAGATGTTGATATTGTTGATACTATGGCTCCACGCTCTTCATACAACAGGCAGTTGATGAAGCCGCATATACATACTCGTACTGTTTTTTAGGCAGGTACTATTACTAGGCGTACTACAGCTGGGTCCTCAAAGGATGAAGAAAAACTTGTTTTGATGCTTTGGCTTAATTAAAAATATATAGTCTATAGACTATACTTGCAAGTTGCGTATTGTGTTTCGGTCGCACGTGCTACTTTTCGGTGTGATTAAGAAAATGGGACCCGCCCGCGCGTTTCAAATCCTGAAATCGCTTTAACTTTCGCTTTCGGCGCCTTAACCCCTCTTTGGGGCCCACACATAACATAACATAACATAACATAACATAACATAACAAAACATAACATAACATAACATAACATAACATAACATGGCATGGCAACAAACGAATGACGAATTGTGGCCCACTCAAGCGTGCTGTGTTGTTGTGTTGTTGTGTGGTGTGAGGTGTGTGTTGTGAGCGAAACATGGTGCGGTAGAGGTGACATGACCGATTTGCTTCTGAGGGGTGATCGCTTGATAAACTTCTTTAGTCTATACCCCACTCAAAACACCTAGTCTATTATTAATATTATTATTAATAATGCGAGAAAAAATAAGTGTGCTTTTGTGATGAACAAATCAATCAATGGCCTAGGTAATAAAACACATGCGTACATAGATATTGCGGAACGAGAATGAATATCCTATGATACGGTGAATTGTCGTTAATTGTTATTAATACTAATATTAATATTATTATTAATAGTATTAATATAGGCGCACGCAACGATAGATGTGAAAAGAGTACCTTTTGTTCTCTTGAGGGTCCTTACTCAAGTGATACACTAGTCTAGTATTGTACCCTCTAATACCCCTCGGACTTGCCTCGGATGATGCAAAAACTAATGTGACGAAAACTGAAAGGTTCCACCCCATGAACACACCATTTCACGGCTAAGGTATTCAATGAAATTCCTGTGCAAAACAATGTAACGAAATTCACACCATTTTCGGTTAATAAGGAGCCTCATGAATCTCACTCAAAGCTAACGATTTTGCCCGAAAGTGCTACCTATATCTTGCTCTATCTCATTCATGATAGCGAAATAGCTCGCGTCGTCGATCACAAAATATTTAGCGCAATCAAATTATAATAGTGATGTTGACACCTCTGTCGTAGGACGCGTGGATCACGCTGTGACCTATACAAGTAAGTATCTATCCTCCAAGAGGAGTACACCTGTAAAAACGCGCGGCCCAAGCATCATGCATCTTGCAAAGATGAGTATCGACCACTATAATCAATCTATTGGTCGAACTCACGGCTGAAGTATCTCAAACAATTTTGAAAGTATAAAATGTACTGTCGGGAAGCGCGCGTGTCATGCAACTCCTTGCCTGCGTTGAAGTTTGCATGCTCCATTCTTGTACACCACCTTGTACCTGGTACACGACCAGGTACCCCCTTAGCCGGGTAGTCGTCATGGTCGTCTTTTTTCTTGCCCCCCCCCCCCCTCTGAAGTCCTTAAGAACACAGACAAAACATAGAATAAACACAAAGTGACAGTCACCAATAAACGTGCATTTTGTTGCTGATAATGCACTACAAACGCCAGTCTCTCCATCTTTCCGGTCGCACGTGGCGATTGGTCACGCGCTATCACTTTTACTTCTGTACACATGTTGAAAAAAATGTACGGGGCTTACCCTGGGTTGGGTTGGGTAATTGATTAATGTTCAATCCCCGCTCGTAGCTCGCTTAGCAGGTAACTTTTTTTTTTACCGTCAGGTGACTCAGTGGGTAACACTTTACCCCCCGCTCACTCAGTAGGTAGTGTTACAAGCCTTCACGTCTGGCGTCGACAACAGAAAGATCTCTTACCCCGGTATACAGCTCAGTAGGTAACCCCCCCCCCCCCCCCCCCCCCCCCCGGAGCTCAGTAGGTAACACTTTTGGCCTCCGGTAGCTCAGCAGGGGAACATCATATTACCCCTTCCTTTGCAGCTTAGGTGACAGCCTTCATACTTGGCGTCGACAGCAGGACAATACGTCACCTTCGGTAGGTAGGTAGCTCAGTGGGTAAACAGCACCTTTGCGCACCCCTCTACATCCTCACTATGCCCTCGCCCCACTTCACATCGACTTACCGTGCACTTTGAAGTTTCTCACATAGTCTACATCATTAGACTAATAACTAAAATACCAGCCTCTGTCCGTCTTTCCAGTGGAGTGCGGTGATTTTTACCACCTTCAGACACCTGTCATGTGGAGAGTCTTACCACCTTTAGACACACCTGGGGTTATTATCAATAGTAGGCTTAACTCGGACTCGGTTTGATGGTCATGTTACCCGCGGGTATCACCTCTCAGGTAGCCCCTGCACACTGGCGTCGACAACCGGATGATATTTTACCCCGGGTATTTTGTGTACCAAGAGGTATAGTCTAGCTCAGTAGGTAACACCTTCTTCTTCACTCAGCCCTGTCCACATATCAGTGAATGATGGAAAGGTCGTCAAAGTACGTACCAGTCCTCCTCGTATCAATTGGACTGACGAGACTCATCGTTTCAGCCCCCCGTAGGCACCCTTGGGACTGGTATCACGATTCAGTCTATTCAGCCTCCACGCCTCAAAAACTCATTGCAGCCCCCAGGTATCTTGAGCAGGCGGGACTCCAGTCCATTCAGTCCCCAGGCGCCCTTGAGACTGAGGTCATTTCAGCCCCCAGGTGCCCTGGAGACTGGGTCCTAAAAAAATACTGGTACTCGCGAATCGTTGACTGATTCTCGAGGACTGGTACTGGTATTCTGGCGATCTTTGGTTTGTTGCTTTTGTTGCATAATTAATGTTGCGATGTTGAGGCACAACCCACAGCCAACATGAACTGCACGACGACCGCAGGGTGCACGAGATGGCTGGAAGAACACGCTAGTTTCGATGCGTATCGTAACATCGCGGTGTTGTAGACGAGGCCGAAGAGGCGGCGCCTACAGCATACAAAGTAGTCAACGTGTCGGTACCCGTATGATAAATCGCGCGGTTTACTTGTTGACATTGCCCGCGATCAAACGCGTTCGTGATCTGTTCGCGACTGACGGACAGAAGGACAAGGAATCGTTGTAGCTTCTAGAGATCCCCAGTGAAGTGCCAGGAACGTGATGATCTGTTGAGCATTATTACTATTATCATTGCTACGTCAACCTCTGCTCTTCATTTTAATGGCCTCACCGTTCGCATAATACCATACGGTACCCTACACCTGGCAGTGTATCGCCGAATCCTATCCTACTTTTCATCTTCCTCCCCCATCAGCGCTGCAGAGCCTACCACACACTGCTCGCAGGAAAAAGAAATCAAGCAGAGCGCCAGCCTACGCACAGAAATACTTCGGGTGCCCATAACATTACGCAACAACAACGGCCACACACGACAGATGGACGGCGCACGTGCTGCGTGCCTCCCGCATCCCCGCGCACGCCAGGGTCGAGGAGCGGCGCAATGCCACGCGCAGGCATGCAACCGATATCCCTCACGACAGCAATTAGAGACTCCACTAATGTCTCGTCCAGCAGCGCCCATCACGTCTCCCCCTGTCTAATTAAAACGATATAATATGTATATAACTTGAGCCCATCCACATGCCGTACAGTAGTGGTCCCTCTATAGCGCCGGTTGGCCGCAATAGAGCCTGTGAAATCGCTTGGCACAGATGGGAACAACACGTAGAGGCAGTACTTGGAGTAGTAGTACAGTGGTTGCCGCTATAGTGCCTGCACTTTCCGACTATAAATAGCACATACCGACCGGCACCATAGAGGGCCCACTATTGTAGTGACTTGAGCGTTTCTCGTGACGCGAAAAACTGGAGGCTAGCTCCACACCTGCTGTTCTACAAAACTCCGTTTTTGATTTGTTGTCGGCAACATGAAAAAAACAAAACCCGTTGCAGCACAATCAAAACGGCCCCCCTCAAAGCACCCAGCAGCAGCAACACAGCATCCGCGACATGCGTCAGCAAATAACACGTAAATAGTGGTAGTGCTGATTTTCTTTTCCCGTCATAGCAGGGTCATACGCTCACACCGCACACAAACTCAGCAGCAGGTACTTTCAGTGGGGGAAACAAGAACCGCCATACCAATCAACCCTTCTTTTCATCGGCACGCGCACGCAGTCACCCCCGTTCCCGGCATAGATAGTCCGGCAGCCTTTAGTGCGGTGGAAGTACCATGTTACGACCTCGCCCTAAAGAGTACCGCAGAAAAACACTATCCCGGGGATAGTTCCGGGTCTTACTGTAGTACGCGTATGGTCGTCTTGCAAGGCACCGCACTAGTTAGGGACTACGACTGGCTGCGCCCCCAATCCAACCCACACAAGACCACGTGTTCGGAACAAGGCCACTGGCTCGTCCTACAGCAGTGTACCGCACCATCTCCGGATAAGCCGGGGTCCCACATGAGTGTGGGTATTATCATCTGGCAACGCACCGCGCTGACGACGAACAACTCCAAGCCAAGCAAGACCGCGTCTTCGCTGAAGGCGAAGCGAATGACCGCGCGTTGCGATAGAACGCTAATCTGCGTCGATCCAATGACCGTTTGCCGTGATAGCACACTCGATTAATTCCATCTACCAACCGTTGTGATAGCGTAATAGCACACCAATCCAATGACCGTTTGAGATAGCACGCTATGTCGAATCAATCCAATGACCGCTCCTTGTGATAGCACACCCTCCTCAATCCCGGCAATGCCGAACGATGAGCGCCCCCTAGCTGGCTCCCCCCCGTCCTTCCAGAAGTCGACCCTCAAAAGTGGTCCTGTGATTCAGCCGCATTCTACCTCCCACCTTCAGGCATTTTCAAGGCATTTTCAAGTGCTCCCCACCTACAGCAGTCTGGAGTATGACGTCTATTTTTTTTATCGTGCCTAAACTCCAAGAAACGGGACACCTTGTGGGGTTCACTCAAATATAACTCGCGCTACGACTACTCTTTGGTACAGCCGTCAAAAACACAAACAGCAAAATGTCACACTTTCTGCCGTGGCCTGCTGTGGCCTCCTGTGGCCAGTGACCCAACAAACAACACAGCAAGTCAACGTCAACAACGTCAACAGTGAGCAAATGCCACGGCTTGGACAACTTCTGCGGCACGATTCGCGACTCGCCACAACACACACCGAACGGCATGGCACAACTTCTGCAGTGTGATCGATCGATCATCAGTACGTGATCCGTCAAAGCAAACACCATACTACGCCTTGAGTTAATTGACGCTACATCGATGTCTGATGATACTGTATCATAGTACGCTTCTTTCGTGATAACTTTTGAAATGTGATCGGAGCTTTTCGTAAAAACGTCCGCATTATACGAAAATGTCTGTATGATGCCGCGTGCTCTAGGGCAACGGCTCGCCACCCATAGACCCGAACATACGGTTGAGGCGCTCGACATCTTCCGCGGATGCCATCTTGGGCGTTTCTCTCGGCCTCGGGATATCCTATTAATACAAACACAACACAACACAACGCAGGCAAACACAAGCGCAACACAACGATGGGCAATGATGAGCAACGCGCAAGCCACCAGACGGAACGGTGGAGCAAGGGCAGGCATCGAGCAGGGAGCAGGTGCAGAATGGAGGTAGAGTTAAGTTTGTGCATAGTTTTTCTTTATCCTATTTCTATTTTATTTTTCCCTTGACGTCGTTCTATTAATGCTTTCTGGGAACGCTTAGGAGTGATCGACGCTGAAGCTCACGCTGCTTGCACATAGTCGGGTACTTTTAGATGGAAAACATCATAATACAACGATACAACAACACAACAAAAGTGCATGCATCAAGTCAACGACGCGGGTAAACGGAAAACTTGATATTTTAGTCAGTGAAAAGCACGGTAGAGCAGAAACGCTTTTCGCTCACGCTAACATCAAGTCAACGACGCACGTCAAGAGAGCACTTAGCGAAAGAAATTGGGGTGTAAAAACAAGCTCTCCCTCACACATGAAACGACTGAAGCACAACACATCTTCTAGGGTTTTAGCTCCAATTTTGTAAACAAGATACCGGTAGTAACAAATCTCACAGCTGGATATTGACATATTTTACAAAAATACGTAATCTTGTGGTGTTGCACACAGCACGCGTTTCGGCACGCTGATACCTTGTATCTTGTACACCGTAGTGATTTGCAATCCAATCGATTTGCAACCCAATCGATTTGCAACCCAATCGATTTGCAATCCAATCCCTCCCGTCCAACCCCACTACCTGCTCCCAAGTACCTGGTAGAGACTATTTCTACGTAGTCACACATTTGTGGGCTTGTTTGGACTACTGTTTCGTCTGTTTGGATGCTGCCCATAGTCGATAACCGTGGCGGCAGGCCTGCACGATACACTCTGTAGCAACACTTCCTGTGTCCCACATACAAAGTCGGTTGAGGATATACAGGACCTTGACCATCTTCCATTTTCTTTCTTCCTGCGGAGTTACAATTAAACGCATTTTTGGGTTTGATTCCCAAGCATTTCGCGGAATTTGGCACCAAAGAAAAAAAACACCGTCTCCAAGAAAAAGGTCACATATGTTGACAAATTTCACCTTCGTAACAATAAAACACACTACAACCCAGAAACACCACTACACGGCAATCATCGCGTAACGGCGGCCCACCGAAAGGTTCGGTCCCCGGCCACGTGTCAGCATGGTCAGGGGCGAAGGCTTCGTGCTGGTGGCGGTGACGGGGTGTACTTCGGCGTGACACGGCCAAACTCCCAAACTATTCCCGTAACATTACCAAAACATAAACAACAAACACACGAGGAATTTTCAGCTCATGTTTAAATTGTCTTCCCAAAAGTCAGAATCAGTTGAAAATATTTTCCACGGTAATCTCCGTTTGTGCTTTTTAACGAACACAACTACTACTACTGGTTTTCCGAAAACCATATTGTGTACCAGTTAATACGGACTGAACCAACTCAACTGACTTTAAATATGGGACCTGCTGATTGTATGCTTGGATATGATACGGATATGATGACGGTTGAGTATAGTAAGGGTTTCCAGTGATAAGTTGGCGACATGGTAGTGGGATTTTGGGATGGTGGAATTATTCTGGCTATTTCGCCGTCACTCCTCGTTGTTCTTCTTCTACCGAGTGAGTCTTCTCTCCACGATGTGCCTTGGCTAGGAGCAACGAAATATATATATATATATATACGTCTTTTACTTGTGTTCATACCGGTGACTCCACTACCCCACTGCTGTTCGCTCAACGGGTAAGCCCTCTACGCTTCGTAGGGATCAACAAACAGGACCAGAGGAAGCAGTACCAGTACCAGAAGTAGACGTGGGACTCACCTGTTGAGACTGTCGCGCGTCATCCATGGGTGAAGGAAGCTCAGCAACAGCGGTGTCTCCATCAAAGCTGATATTATACCAGAGAGAAAAAACGGTCGCGGATAGGAAGGAACGAGGGCGCAAAGAAAAAATAGTCAGTTTCGAAACAAACAAAGGCACAATCGACGGACGCCGGTGACGTCCATCAAGAACCTCAGACGTTGAAAAATAAACGTGCGCGCATGACATTTTGTCCGCCTGAATTTAGGCTCCGTGCCGCAGAGTGAGTACGAACCCAAATCGTCTTTGAAAAACCGTCACATAAACAGTGACCATGGCACTATAGTAAGTGGTGGGATCACCGACCTCCCGACCTACATCCTCTGTCCTTCACGAGAATGTAGAACCCGCGCGGCCGGCGTATCACTTCGATTGCAAAGCTGAGGATCAACTGATCAATCGGCTGAATCTCACAGCTGACGAATTTGCAGTAAACTACGCTTAAAAATGAGCTTGCAAAGCTGCAACTAATCGACTGAACACACAGCCTGGCGCATTATTAAAATACAACTGCCGTCATGAACCAACTATCAGGGTATTAGAGGGTATTAGAGGGTATTACAGGGTATTATAGGGTATTGTAGAGACTTTTACTTACATGTATCTCCACATAAAATATACCAGGCCAGAAGTCACAAACGCAGTATTCATCGAAAAAAAAACGCGCAGAAGCCCGCATACACTCGCACGCAACGAACTGCTGTAGCATAGCCAACCAATAATTGGTGGGCGATTTACATCATACGAAGTAGTTTACCATTATTAATAGTACAAATGGTCAAGTCAAGCCCAAGAGCCATCTAATAAAATTATGAAATAGTCCGCGACTTACTACTATTAATAGTCTAGTCAGCCAACTTACAGCCCTAGTACGCAATTATTAGTAAACAGGCGAAACTAACCTTGGTGGCTTGGACGACTTGTCCTTCCTCTGCTGCTGCTGCTGCATCAACTTTCGCCGCTTCTCTGCCTGCTCCGCATCGGTGTCTGGCGGGAGCTGCTGCTCCAGCCTCTTTCGCATGGCCGCCATCGCATCCTCAGCGTCCTGCATCCCGCCCCATGGCCACATCACACGACATGACAAGACATGACAAGACACGACACGGTCAGAAAGGACCAACGACACGAAAGTCAGCACAGCACTATTAATAGTGCTTCCTCTCTAGTAGTGCTTCCTGTGTAGTTCCTCTGTAGTGCCGGTATGCGCCAGCCGGAAATATCGGCACTATGTCGGCATTATATCGGCACTATAGCGTCAACCGGGGCTACTCCATACACCGCCACTACTAGTTTATCCCATTTGTAGCAAAACGATTTCAAGAGCACTATTGCGGGCGACCAGCACTATCATACCCAACCGGCACCATAGGCGCTATCGGAGTAATTAGTCGCGTAGCACGATCAAAAAGAACCAAACAAAGCGTCGCCAAGACTCAAAAGTCAGCAAATCTAACCCGATCGACACGTGGCACGGGTACACTGGGAAACTCGTAACTAGTCGTATTGGTGTACGAACTACTAATACAAGTATTAATAGAAGTATTAATACAAGTATTAATACTAGGAATGTGTGTGTAACATTTGTGGCAATGCCAAAAGGGTGAAAGAGAGCACAAGCGGCTTCGTCGTTCTTGTCATATTATCATCATCGTATGTTAGCTTTGGGTCTGCGTTGTACAACTCGGGGAAACAGGGATTCATTTCGAGATTGCCGAGGCTGGCTCCCT
Organism: Undaria pinnatifida; assembly: GCA_012845835.1. NCBI lineage: Eukaryota > Phaeophyceae > Laminariales > Alariaceae > Undaria > Undaria pinnatifida. Next base: position 16,205,108 of record JABAKD010000027.1, read on the forward strand.
TGGTTAACTCTGCTCGCTGTAACTGCCTTTTACCTTTCGGGGTATAACCTGCTGGTAGGGACCCCTTTCGAGAAGGCCGATGAAATTATTACTTGACTAACGATACTGATGGCGTAACTGCCATATGTTGTATGATATAATACCTTCGGGGTTTGGTCTCCGATGTTGAGCCGCACGAAACCGTCGCCTAGAATATCGTCCTCGTCCTCGAAGTTCTCGACCGTTTCAGCTGCCGCTTCCTGCGCCTTCAGACCGTCCGCCTTCAGTCGCTGGTCGGCAACCTGGATAATGTATCAGTTGGTTGTCGATGGGTCGATGGCAGCGAAACCGTTTTCATGATCATGCAGCAAAATCGATTGCCGTTTCAGGTTTATTTTATTTTCATCATGATACATAATTATTATACTAATAGTATGGGGGTATAACAGGCAGGGAACCTGGCCTTCACAGGGGGAATCACTTGTGAATAGTCTACTTGAATAGTTAACTATTTTGGGTATTTGGGGATACGGCCATTGCATGGGGCAGCCAATCGGTGTAATGACAACAACCACCAACACCAGAAATAAAAAAACACTTGCAGATGATCAGTCTTCCAGGGTGCTATCTCCCACCCAGGCGGCGGCAAGGCGTTGCCGCCGTAAAGTGGTATCCACGTGGCATACCCCATCGTATAGGTAATTAACGACAGCCTCGCATGTTACAGCGTTGGTCTAGAGCACAGCATCCATGTTTCTTGTGATTTTATAATGATACTACCCACCACTGCTTTGCTGCTATAGTAACGTGTCCAAGATGCATGGAGGTGGCCGGCGTGCGGCGAGAGCGCCACGTGGCATACCCCAGCGTATAAACTTGACAACAGTCATGGAGGTTACAGCGTTACAGCACCAACGATCCATTGATACAGTGCTGTTATTAGTCCTATCGTTTTCTTCGTCTTTCGACGAGCAGGCACTGCCTGTCATTACTCGTACTGATGTTAATACCTGCTGGCTGCTTTGTCTGTACCCTCTATTGTTCTGGCATCAAACAGTCTCGTTGGTCTCGTGGCCCTCTCACAGCAGTCCTACTGTGCCGTATTCGCAGAGGCAGATCTACAACAGTTGAACAGCAGCATTACAATAAATGTTAATAGTGTAACCTATTGATATAGCTGCCGTAGATAACCTTTTACCCGTCTGGTCATGAGTATAATAGTTTCATACGTGGTATCATCGTAACTACTACTGGCTGTAGTAGGATTGGTAGTCAACAAAAATAATACCCGAAGGGTGCGCCAGCTAGCGTTGGGCTGCGAAAGCAGCTGAGTTAAATCGACACACGACGCGTATGAAAATACGTGGAAGTGTGGTGAGCTGAAGCTCTATTTTTCCCCATCCGCCGGAGGATGAAAAAAAAAAAAAAAAAAAAAAAAAAACTGCTGTACCGGTACGTACTTGTAACGATTAATCAGGCTTTCAACTCATCGTTGCCTTTATTAGTCATAATTAATCAACTTGTCCTTGATTGATTGATTATTCTGGCTGTAGGGTTTTAAGTACTGTACAGGATTCTAAAATGTCATGGAAAAAAATGCATGGTTTGTTGTATAGTACCTGGTAAATTAAATTGCTATACAAATAAAGGGTATAATGCCCATCGTAAAATCTGCACACACAAAAGTATTGTCCTCGCATTAACTCGCAATCAAGTCCGTGGTCACAGGATAGGCTCCAGTCACTCTGGAGCTGAGGAATACCCCAGGGAAAAAACACGAACAAACCAAAGGTGGTACACGCATAGATCACAGCTGACGCAATTCATGCCTCCACCAAAAACATATAAAAGTGAGATCGGGAATCAGCCTACGATGTGCCAGGTCCATATACTGGTCCATACGTCTCACTACTCGCGCCTGGAAAAACCGACTATACCGATTGCCATCCGAGACTACCACATTACATTGCACGTTGTACCTATCACTACGCATACGCACGACAGACGCAAGCCAATTGGAAAATAGAAACAAAGAAACGAAAAGGAGATAAAGGAAAGAAAAGACAAGAAAGCGAAAAAACGAAAAGGAAAGGAAACAAGAGAAAACAAGAGAAAACCAAGACAAGATAAGACGAGAGGAAGCAAGGAAAGGAAAAGAGAAAAAATGTCATTCTAGCAGACCCCAGGAACTGACTAAAGACGGCATTGGGCTCATAGAGGGTATCAAGTGCATCATCAATGGTACTGGGGAGAGAACGCCACATGGCGAAGAGGTCAGGGCGGTCTTACGCTATCTTGTGAAGGCCATTGGAAGGCCCACAATTTTCGAGAAGAATCATGGCCAGACCCAGACTTCAGTCTCTTGGGCATAACGTCCCACCTTCCCCCCCCCCTTCCCCCTTCAGTATTATGAACTATTAATAGTAAGTCTTTTCGTCTCTGAATAAGTTGTACTGGTTCAGAATCACTTTACTTAATTACCATGAAATACTGCGAGTATATATTTAGGTTTCATTATAAAATACTAAGCGTCATACAAGACAAACCATAACAGAAAGGTGACTATTATTAATAATATCAACCGAAAACACACCATAATAAAAAATCAAATCAAGCCCATTTTTGCATGTTTTTGGTTGATTTTACAGCCCTAAAAACGGCAACGAAGCGTGCATTTCAGGACGAAAGAGCAAAGATCACCTCGACACTCGTCAGCTCGTACCTCATACTGGCTGCGCAACGCCGCCTGCTCCTCCGCCGCCTTGGCTGTGCTTTGCTTGTACGACATCTCTTCTTCCGGGAGGTAACCCATAACGGCCTTTCGGATCATCTTACGAACTCGCCGAGAGATGCGCGACAGTCGCGAGGTTGACTCCCCAGCCGCCTCGGATCTGATTAGAATGTTGGAACAGACCGTTTCAAGTTTACATGAAAGGGGGCATTGAATAGCTGAAAGTTGAACACGTTGATTGCTGATGGCTTGACGATTGGGCACTTGACGATCATACAATTTGGATGTGGAATTTGGGCCTTTTGGACACGTCAGACTTCGCAGCCTGTAGCCTATAGGGTGGAATCAAGGCTAGTCGTGTGTATCATGAGTACTGCTGTCCTCCTTCTTCGTCAAGCATTTGCATACAAAACAGTATTCGCACTCACACGCACAACACTTTGTACGGGTATTAGACTAATAGTAGTGCCGGAAACTGTTTGTCGGGGGGAATAGAAGATCTAGTACACTCGTATGCGTGTCAAATATGAAAACCTGGTATCTTTGGTTTAGTACGTTCGGACGTGCGGCTGACAGCAGCACGAGCACGAGCTTCGAGACCCCAGAGAGTCAGAGGAGACGGTTTCAGTTGTATATCGTATCCATCCGCATTCCACAACAGAATTTAACAAACAATATCTGAATCAAAGGCTGCTCACGACGGCGCTGACTCTAAAAGTGTGTACGTACTTATTTTCTGGTACAAAAACGTCGTGAACATCTTGAAACCTGAAACGTGGCAATCGCTCATGTCCTATCAAACTTAAACACGTACAAGGCATAGCTGACACGACTCAACACATCCAGCCCCTCTCAATAAGGCCAGCACCACCGTAACGAGTCACACCCTGGCTGTGGACACTGCTTCAGGTGCAATCGGGGAAGGGTCACAGCAGTCTCTTGGGTGCTCTGGCGTGTTGGCACGTGGCTGCTTGTGGCTGTTGACGAAAATACAAAATTGAAGTTCGTCATAGCTTTGGGTACACCCACAAAACCAACTACTGCATGATACTAATAGGAGAACATACCCAGCGCTGAACTGAACGCCACGTGCACGCATCCTCGAGTAAACGGACGGCCCATCATGGGAAGAAGAGAACAGCAGCCGCGATCGATGCGGTGGTGCTTCACCCTATGTACAAGCTACCCATACAAGTAGCTACGATATATGACAGGCGATGAGAGGGTCGTGGGGCGAAATGAGCATCAGTAGTCCGGTGGAGAAAACAAGGGTGGTATGGTATCACATGTATGATGGGGGCAATAGTCGTGCAACCACCCACTCACCCCGTAGGCGCCAAGTCTCCTTGCTGGCGGGCGGACATGGACGCTTGTCGCCTCCACACCTCGTACATACGCCGTGGCGGAGCCTCGGGTCGGCTGGAGAGAGCGTTGGTTGCTGCCGCTCGGCTCCCCAGTGCAGCAGCGGTTGGTCTGGAAGCCGGAGCTGGGACGAAGAAGCCATCCACACAAGTCGAATGTGCCAACACGCTGATGAGGACGGCGATAAACGACACAGTGACCTTTGGCGACCCCATGTTTCGATGACGGGAAGAGCTCGGCCCTCTAATGGGATGGGTGAGAGGTGCTGGTTGCGTGACCTGGGAAAATGAATTCTTGCCAGTTGATGATGTTGATACAGATCGTGCGGAAACACGTGTCGATGTCGCATACGTTTGAGCCCCGTGTCCCTACTAAACAACGCCTTTGCAATGACAGGCTTTTTTTTACTTTCTCGCTGTAGCATGATTCTAATTGGCGTAGTATAGCATGTGATACTCGTACAACAAAACAAACAACAGCAGAGCTGCTGAACAGATAGTAGAGAAGAGTAGCAGAGCGAGCAGAGCAGCACACAGCTCTGTTCACTCCATGGAAATGCCGTCGCGTGTCACTACAGGAGTTTCCCTGTTCGCAGTGACCATGACCTTTACATCATGTCTCCGCTTCGCCAGAGCACTGCCCCTTAACAGTGGCTCAGGCGCACGGCAGCGCTATGCTTACGCGGGTCATAGAGCCGTCATTCCCGGGCTTGGGCAGAGTCGGCGGACATTAGCAAGCCAATCTCTTTCGTGCACCTCACCAGCAGCTCGCGGCACGGAGTCGAGAGGGGCAGGTAACCCAGCGGAGCGCATCTACCAGCTTGCGGGGAGAGAGTTTGATATCGGCAAGCATTCAACCCTCGCCAAGGTTGGTGCTATTGTTATGCTTGTGCTTGCCGTGTGACACAAAATGCCACTCACTTGCACAGTGAACAGCCCATGTAGTAGGCCCATGTAGTAGCTTGAGTACCAGGACGAGGCAGTTCTCAGATGTCATGTGTGCGATGTGTGATGTGCGCATGGTGCGATCGCGATTATGTTAGACTACGAGTATAGAGCCAGTGTGAATTGTGTAGTTTGCGATACTGCTCTGGATTACCTGGCACTTTGTTTTGAATACTTCAGCTGTGAGTTCGATCAATGTCGATGCTCATCTTCGGATGATATTTACCACGTGGTCAACGGGAAATGAGGCCAGGGTGCCTCATGTCGTAACATAAACATACCGGTACTTTCAGCTTTGAGTACATATTGGAAGGTCCCCGCACGGGCGGCTGACGCCGCCCGCTACGCTCGCGCTTTTCAACTAATACAGGTGAAGGGGGCAGAAAGAACAGGCCCATGATTTAGTGCAACCAGCGATTTGATAATGCCAAGAGCTACTTGTGCGGAGCTGATTGCTCTGTCCGTGCTGTGCTGTGCTGTGCTGTATGTTGGCGATGCCATGTTCTGATCGGCAGTAAGTAGTACGGGTGTAAATTGCCTAGAAAAAATCGCGAAGAGGACCGAGATGGAGAACAAAACCAACGACGAAAACGCAAAAAGACGAGTACACACACGTACCAACGGTACCTGGTACCTGGTACTTCGCCCAATACCTGGTGGTACTCTGTGTGGTTCTAAAGAAAGCACAGGGCTCTGCTCCGCAAGGCTGCTGACGCCGCCCGCTACGCTCGCGCAAGGAAGAATGCAACTAACTGAAACATGTAAATCAATGGGGCAGGAAAAAGAGGCCCGTGGTTATTGGGTGCGAATAGCGAATTGATAATAATGCCAAAGAGGTGCTTGCGCAGAGCTAATTGCGCTGCGCTGTGCTGTGTGCTTATTGATGTCACATTCTGAACAGCAGTACGTGCGATATTTGCGGGGGGTAGGGGGGCATGGGGACCGAGAGAGGACAATCAACTAAAGAAAGCAACAATACGAGTACACAAAACACGTACATAAATCTGGTATTACACTGGCATGTACGAACTAGTAAAAAAGTACAGCAAAGCACGCAGTATGGCAAAGCACGGCAAAGCACAGCGCTGCGCTCTGCTGAGCTAGAGCTGCAGGGCATCGCAGGGCACTGCACGGCGCTGCGTTGCTGTGAGCTATAGCGCTGCGGTGGGGTGCTGGGCGGGGCAGAGTTGATGAGCCAAGCCCAGATCTCAGCTGATGAAACTTCGTCAAACTTCGTCAAACAAAACAAATGGTGGGAATCAAAGAAAAGCTAAAGCTGGACCGTTCCGCAAGTAATGCACAGGCGAAGAATTAGCGGCAAATGGTAGGAAGTTCAACTTACTAGACAAAGGAGAAGAAAAAATCGCAAAAAAGTTCAAAGTAGTGTTGTTGGCAGAAAAGCCAAATTTGCAGGAAGCAGCTGAAAAGTCAAGAAACAACTGGCAAAACGAGCAGAAACAAAAATAATAAAGGCCGAGCAAGACACCAAAGAAAAGCTGGACCGTTCCGCAAGTATTGCACGGAGGCAGTGTCGAAGTGGGACCCCCGGAGATGCCAGGGAGGTGCCAACCAAGCACTTTCAGAAAAAAGGTCTAAGGCTATTCCTGTATATTCCTGTACGTACGCGTTTTGTGTTGAGTGTTGAGGGGTTGGGTGTGCAGGCAGTGTGTCCGAAGTCCGAAGTAAAAAATAAACGAAATATCGCCGCATTCTAAACACGCTTACTACCTGGTATAAGAAAGAGCTCCCCCCAAGAAACTTAGCGTAAAAATTAGGGGGAATAAGAAATTGTTCAGCTATTATTTGAGTGTTTGCGATAAAATATTTCACTCCTAAAATCCCATCAAATACAGTCACCGAGCGAACTGTGAAGAAAGAATTTGCCCCAAAACAGCACGAAAGTTCCGATTTGAGTGAACGATTTACAGTGAACTTTCATAAATCTCCACCAGAGCTCGTACGGTTGGCCTATAAGCAATTTTTTGTCTTTTGTTGTTGGCGAGCAAAGTGAAAACGCCCAAATTGTTGTTTTTTCGCCCCCGTCTTTCCACTTTTTTTCCAGGAAAAGAGAAAAAAATGAGATGATCGCTTTTGATAAAAAAAAAACAATGCTGGAAGGGAAAAGAAAAAAAATCGAATACACTAAAATCGAAAATACGCCAAAAAATTGGGAAAACGTTGGTCGAAGCGCGGAGCGTTCGTCGGAGACAAGAGATTCCACATCGTCACGCCGCCCCCCGCTCGGCGGCAGGACGATCTTGACAACACACATCTGAACGGCGGGGCGACGCGCTCCATCCGCTCCATCCAACCGTCGCTCCGCACGCCCTGTTCGCTCCCTTTCGCAGACGATGTTCTACGAACCATTAGTATAATAGTTACTACAAAAACAAGTACAACGAGTAGAAAAAAAAACACGTTGTCGTGCAGCGTCGCGCTCTTGGCGGCACGAGCTCGATAAAAGGGAGCTGAACTGCGGCGCAACGAGCTCCGCTCTTGCTCGGAGCCTCGCTCCGCTCTCGCTCGAATCCGTCGTCGCATTTCGGCATCGCCCGCTCGCTCCCGTCGTCGCCCGGTTCCCCCCCGACACCGCCCCGAAGAAAAACGCCCTGTTCGCTCGCTCTCGCAGACGATGCTTTACGAACCAATAGTATTATAGTAGGAAAAAAACAAACAAACAGTACGAGTAGAAAAAGCCACACATTGTCGTCCAGCGTCGCGCTCTTGGCGGCAGGAGCTCGACAAAGGGAAGCTGACCTGCGGCGCAACGAGCTCCGCTCTTGCTCGGACCGTCGCTCCGCTCTCGCTCGAACCCGTCGTCGCATCCCGGCATCGCCCGCTCGCTCCCGTGGTCGCCCGGTTCCCCCCCGCGACACCGCCCCGTTCGCTCGCGCCTTCAATCTCGTCTCTCTATGAATACGAGTACAAGTACAGCAGCATACCACGTAAGAAGTAAACGTGGAGAATGGAAGAAGGGAGGGACACACCATCCTTTCGCGTGGTTAGATCCCGCTCCCAGCCACGAGGAACACAACATAGTTAGCTTGTAGCCCCGCACCGTGTAGCTTTGCGAATACGGAGAGCTGAGTGTGAGGACGTGACGAGGCTCGAGGTGGGGAGAAGAGTTGTTGGGTGATCGGTGCGAACGTGTGTGCGTGTTTGAGCGTTTGGGGTGGAAGCTGGGAGCTCTGAGCGAAAAATGAAGAAAAAATCCGCCGCTCGTAGCACCAACAGCAACCTTGAGGTCCTCGGTGATGAAGCCTTGACAACCGGGAATCGAACCACTGCCCTCGGGGTGCTCCGGTGCATCTTCAAGCGCTCCGGCGCATCTTCAAGCGTTACCGGACGCCACACCGACGAATCGTGACATAGCAATCCCGGCCTCGTTTTTAACGTTTTTAGTATTGGGAGTTCCAGCCGAAATTTTTAGGATGTCATGTCTCAAAACGATGTTCAACTATGTGACGCTACAAAACTCGTTTTTGACGTTTTTAGTGTGGGAGTTCCAGCCGAAATTTTTAGCATGTCATGTCTCTAAACGGGGAGAGATTATCACTCCCCCTCTAAACGATGTGCAAGTATGTGACGCTAAAAGTACCGAGCCCAACACCGTCGCTTTCCAGGCACAACGGCACAATAATCAGAGGGCACGAGGGCACAACCCACCCGGCAGCACACACTACACAGCAGACACTGCTCGCTGTACGCTGTGCTTGGCAGCGGTGGACACAACCCAACCTTGATGCGGAGGCACCAAAGGGTAGCTGGCGAAGCATGGCGCGTACTCGCAACCTCAGGAGTAGGTGCTAGTGAGCCAGCGCTCCCGCGCTCTCCACGATGTGCCCTCGTTCTCTGATGCTGCATGATGTCGTATTCGGTGCTGATTTTGTCAACCACCGTTGCTATACCAAAACGCTGTCGCCGAAGCCTCCACCGCCTCCGCCACCCACGCCGCACCGCCGCCGCCGCCGCCGCTACTGCTGTTGCTGCTGCTGTGCGGCGGCTGCTGTGCTGCGGCTGCTGTGCTGCGGCTGCAGTTGGTGTTGCCTGCGTTTGTCTCTAAAAAAAAAAATAACAAACTGGCTGTTCTGTTGTTGTGGTGATGATCGTGGTGATCGAGCCAGGCCGAGCTGCTGTGCCGCACCTCATCTGGCGGGGCCATCGCCACCGCCAATTCCGCCCCCGCCGCCGCTGCTTCTGCTGCGGCTGCGGTGCTGCTACTGCGCTGCTGCTGCTGCTGCTGCTGCTGCTGCTGCTGCTGCTGCTGCTGCTGCTGCTGTGCTGCTGTTCTCACTCTCTCGTACGCGTGTTTCAAAACAGCGTTCGTTGTTGCGGGGGAGATCGATGCTGATGTGCGTAGGTTGTGTACACATTTCCGGATGGCAAGTTTTTTTTTTTTTGCCTTCTGTTTTTTTTTGTGGAATTTTTGTCGCAAACTCAGCCAAATGCATGCCGGAGTGAATCTGGCCTTTTTCAAGCCTGATGAAAGAATTTCGGTGTTTTTTTTTAACGCAAACACTCGATTATACTGAAAGTGATGTAAGGGCCCGAATTAACGAGGAACTTGCCAAATCGAAGTTCGTTTTTTTTTTTGAATTGAAATTAATTTGCATGTGATTGGTCAAAAAATGAATCACCGGGGAGGCATTCTCAGAATTGTTACGAAAAACCAAATTCAACACAAAAGTAAAGAAATAATTATGGTCGAATTTAGTAGGGCCTTAACCCAATAAGCTTTTTTTTTCTGAGTATAAGCTTTTTTTTTTTAGCGAGCATAGGCTTTAAAACTGGAAATAAGCTCGCGATTTATGCCAGTTTTGCACGGATAAGCTCGACTTATGCTCGCTCTTTGTTGCATCTCTATCTTGATTTTTGTTCGATGAAAGCGTGTTTGCTCGTCCAACACTCGTCGGGCATTCCTGCTTGTCGTCGATATGCTCGTGAAACGTGGGTTCTTATGCTCTTTTTTTTTTTCTACAAGCCACATGGCAGGTGCAGGTGTGTCAGTGCTGAAAAAGTAAAATATAGACTAAACGATTCGTATAGTCTGTATATAGTCTGTAGTCTATGCTCCTATATACTTCGAAAGTGTATACGTACTCGTATGTTTACGTACATCATACTAATCTGATTGATGTTGTCGTGTGTTATTGTGTTGTGTCCATATACAGCACAGTGCGCACAGCAGTGCCTTGCTGCCTTTTCCATACCACCGCCCACCATGAACTGCCCACCATGTCAATTGGAAAACTTGCTTGAACTCTCTACTCGAAACTCGACAGCAAAAACAGAGCTAGCGAGCTAGCCAAACACAGCCGACTACCCAGTACCCCCGCACCCCGCACGACGCAATGCTACTTTCCCCGCCCCCTGTTGTACTTGAGAAGAGCGGTTGCCATCGCTGCAAGATCGGAAGATCGGAAGATCGGCTGCGTCCCTTGCGCTCTCCGCATTTTTTGTGCTCGCGTGGGCGCGTGGGCGCGCGCGCGTGTGTGTGCGTGTTTAAGTGTTCTTATGTAGATCCGTCCAATATCGCGATAAACAGAGCCGACAAAAGGGGTAATTAAGCCTCGTGAATTGCATTATTACCGTGCGGCCACCCATTTGGCGTCTCCACCGTGCTGCCAGACAACCATTCGAACATATACACCTGAAATAGAGGCGGGCATAACCACCTTTTATGCTCGATTTCCCTTGTTATGCTCCCACATAAGCTATTTGGCATGGTGGCTATGCTCGGTCGGGCATAAGCTTTTCCATAAGCTCACAAAGCCAATATAAGCTAAAAGATATGCTAGCTTATTGGGTAAGGCCCTAGAATTTAGTCAAAAATCGAAATTCAATTTGGGGAGTTTGTGCACCTGGGCATGGCATGTTCTATGTAACCGAAGCCGGCCATGCGAATTGGTGCCATGGTGTCGGCTGATTGAGAGGCGAGAAGCCGCCATTGCGGGAGGTAGGACCATCGGAGCGGCCGCAGCGCGGCCTCCGAAGGCCCTTAGCACAGCGTAGACCGCCTGCGACGCTTCGAAAACAATCGAGACCGCTGCAAACCCAGTTTTTCGCTGCCCTGCACCTCGAAAGTTACACGACCAACGACCACATCACGACTTCGCTCAGAAGTTCGACCGCTATATCCCTGTCTCTGCTGCCCGTGTGGGGCGGCGGGGCGGCGCCAGCCCATCCAAGAGACGCCTAGAGGCCTAGAGCCATACCCTCCTAACCGGTCGCCCCGGTGGCGTATCAGGTTATCCTCGAGCCTGGTATAGGTCAGTTTCATGAGTTCGAATCCCCCCGAGTGCATACTGTACTCGTATAGGCATTTGGAGACACGTCAACGTTGTGCCTCAATGCCATGAGATGATCAGAGCCTATTGTTCAAGGATTCTAGCTGAAGATCCACACGCATTTGATCCTCCCAAAAGTTCAAAGAGTAAACGAGACGTCGTTGCTCAGTCGTCCTGATACAAGCCCCAGTACCACCCTCCGTCCTTCTGGGAGTCCCTTGTAATCAGTATCGTTGCACCACCCCCACTATTTTTTTTTTTCCCGGCCGGGTTTCGTTCGTCAATAGTGTGTCGTTGACCCATGAACCGCAACACTCATGAGTCCTTTTTTTTGGTGGTTGCTTGGGCGTATTTTGTGGAGTAGTGCCCACGTATTGAGTCATGGTTGGATACTCGATTGCTGCTGCCCAATAGCCGAGGTCCTGGTTTTATACCAGTAGTGGATGTTTGTTTTTGTTCGTTTCTTCGTGTGGAAGTACCTCACACGAAAAGATAGCCTTTTTCTCGTGAATAAAGTGCTATAGAATTAGAGACGTACACGGTTCAGAGACACTATTAATACTGCACATTGGGGAAGTAAGTGTAAGTGTTAGTTTGGGGGGCGTTCAACCTGTAGTTACGCAAGGGTGTGCATATACGAGCAGTATACACTCGGGCGTCAATGCTGGGTTAGTTGAGAAATTGTAGCTGTGTACAGTGTGCATAATCTTGAAGTACACATTGGCCGCAGTGAGGTTAATCATTTAATGAACATCGTTTGTTCTGTATGAGATATTGGAGGCTCCTGGGCGCATTTGTAATGCATTCTCCAGTGTCATAATTGTGTGTTGGATTGACTACAGAGTTACAGTTGAGCGCGTGAGCTGTATACTCCTAAGTAACATAATCCACATATGGAATATTCCCCAGTCGTATCCCGTGTTACCGTGCGACCTGCACACAGTCAACCGTTAATTGACTGGCAGGAAGTCTCGTCATTATGCAGATTTATCTGTGTACTGATTACGTTTGTCAGCCACCATCGTTTGCTGACCCGTGGTCATGATCTTGCCGTTCTATCGATTATGCCTTTTTCAATGCTCGAGACATGCCACCTTATCGTTAACCATGCACCCGCAGTCCGTCATACTGCGCCGTCATCGTTACATCCACACTATCGTCAAGTCATGCAGACTCCTATCGTCTTGATCGATCAATCGTTTACCGTGTTGCATACTCTGCATGCATCGTTTTCTGGCAAATCGTTGTTCAGCACATTTGTATACTCAACATTAAGTGTGTACCAAGCCTTGCAAGCAAGTCGTCTCATATACACATCGTTTATGGTGAGGAATGTCCTGATTATTGCCAAAGGTACTATCGTACGTTATAAAAGGTTGATTTTTATCGTCGAGTACGTGATTTCGGGACCGGATAACCGTTCTGGTGAAGAATGAAAGTACATACCACTGGTAGTTCATAGTGTGTGACTGACATCTTTGCTAAAATTCGACCATGCTCATACAAGCCAGTGGTTCTAACTGCGCAGGGAATGACATGATTAGAAATGAACAAGTGCAACACACACATTGACTACCACAGTACAACACAATACTCTGATTTGTTAGAGAACCTGAAAACCTGTCTCCTCTTCAAATGTTCGAAAGCTGTGCTGGGTTCTCCTGTATGTAGCGTTCAAACATCGAGGGGCGATATGGGTCACAGGTACACTTTCTACCGTTACGTAGACAGATCTTCTCGCGAAGATTTGTATGAACGGCAGCCGTTCCAGAGGTATATGGATATCGTGTATTGTTGTACTAAAAGTGGTCGTGGAGTCTCCGTAGATTCTGATGACAGAGAGGCGGGTAATCACGTTTCCCGCTGGGAAGTAATCTCTGTCGACTCTCTGTTTTTCCTGCGAAGCACCTTTCGTTGCCTCAAGGCACTTCTATCGATACCGTCGCTTGGTTCGCCGTCGAACCTTGCTCCAACCTGGCGTGTCCTCCACGCTACGAAGAGCAAGAAGAGAAGTAGTTGCAAGTTGCGAGTCGAACCTGGGTTACCCCAAGCCCTCACTAGTACGTTTATGTTTAGAAGTTCTTGGATTCTGCGCTCACTTTTTATTCTGCCTTCGTGGCTTTTTTGCCTCCTTTAATATTTTCACCTCCGAAGGGAGAACTTGTAATAGAAATAAAAATACCCTCCAGCTGTGACATGGAAGATTTCGTTTAAACTCATCTTTGCGAGCTGTGTGTGATACGCACTCCGATCGTGCGCAATAGCACAAACGCGTTTATAGGTTAAACTAAGAGCAGGTTTTGGCCAAGTAAGAACAGGTTTTGGCTAAGTAAGAGCAGGTTTTGTTTTGGCTAAGAGCAGCTTCTGAAAGTGGAGGGGCCTCAACGGCCTCAACGGCCTCAGCGGAGGCATGGAGTACCGTTGGTTGGTGTCTTTGTGTCCCGCGATAGTATCTATTCGCTACGTTTGTACGAGGCCATGGACCATTGCCATTAAGTTGTTCGTCGGGCTGCACGTTCATATTTAGTGAAAAGTCCCTTGTTTTGGGTGAGGTAGTGGACTCTTGGAGTGAAGAGCCTGAGAAAAGCATGATGCACCTCTACATTCGTTTTGTGTCCAAACCGCAATCCCCGGAGCTGCACAACACGCACCCAGCATGGTGATACCTGCGCTGCTGCGCGCTCACACAATTAGTGGATGCTTGAGTCCGAACTTGGAATCCCTACCAAGGGACAGGGGTCGGGTTTAGGGCGGGGCACATTCGAGCCGGCAAAGAGGACAGCAGCAGAATCATCCTACTGGCCCTTAATTGAGAAAAGAAGATGTGTGTTCAGCCGCCGACATGGTCGCGTCCCGTCAACCTTTGAGTTTGTTAGACCTGAGTTGTACTCTGTTTTGTTTTGGTTTTGTGTCGTTTTAGCGCCAAAGTTGGACACGTTTAACAATTGACGTATGTGTTAATGCCGTGTTGGCACCACAGGCAGTCGCAGTAGCACTTGTGCGCTTTTACGTTCTTGACGAAAGAATGTATGACAGGCTGTTGAGCATGTGGCGTTATATAAAGTCCTCTTAATACTCTTAATAATCTTACAGCTTACTCGGTACACGTCAGCATGAATAGTGCATTCGGCAATCACACAATCACGATTATCGCGAAGACCTTGTTGCGATTGGCCGTCCCGAGCATCATCATGCATGCCCTCGCTTCCCTGCCCCGCACAACGTGCTTTTAGACGAAGTCGGCGTGTTCAATCCTGTAGGCGGAGAGTCACCGAAATGTGTCGTACACCTTAGACTACCCTTGCCGAAGTGCGATCACGCAATCCCGAAACCACGCGACCACCACTACCGCAACGGCCTTGCTGCAAAAATTGTTGGTCCTGAAGGACAAGATGCATGCGATCCTTGCACAAGGTGCTCTTCGATGAGGTTGGCGTGTTCGATCCTGACGGCGGTGGATCAACGTCGCCGCCTAGCGAGACCCAGAGAGCCGGAGGGCGCGTCAAATCGAAATCGGTGTCTGCAACGACGTTGAAAGCGGTACTGAAGGGGGAGGAAAATCCTCTGAAGCGCGAGCTAGTGCAGCTTGTGCTCGATTGGCGGAATGCAGAGACCGTGCCCAAACGAGGAGGGTTTGTTGCTCTTGGTGAGAAAGGTTGAACTTGCGGAGGCTTGGTGTCTTTGAGATGTGAAGGTGTGCGCTAGCTTTTTTTTTTTTTTTTTCAAGCGCTAGCGCTCCTGTTGAGTGTTAGACTGCTGTGATTTAGCTCTTTTGACCACCGGTAAAATATTGCATACACTACTCTTAACCCTTGAATCATGTTGGACTGTGACGTACCAGGTACAAGTATCCCTTTCACCTAACACCTAATTCTATGTTGGACTCTTCATAACCCAACGTATTAGTGGTACTAGCCGTAAAGGCCAGCCAGCCCACAGCCCTGATTACCAGGGATGCATGTTACGTGCCATTGCACGTTCGTTCGCTCGCGTTCGCTAGTCCACGCGCCGTTCGAAAAATTCTTGCCGTTCGCAGTTTTTGTTTTTTTTCCCCAAATGCCTCCGTATATACTGGAAACTCATACCAGGTACAAGTTGTATATAGTTTAGCTCTCGGCCCCGAAGGGGATGTTAGTGTTCTATCCCCTGGATTCACGAGTTTCAAGATTTGTGATCGCCGTTCGCGGGCACGGTCCGCACGTTTGGCCAATTTTGTGCGAACGGACGCCGTTCGCATTGTTTTTAGCCGTAGCAGCACTCGTCCCTGCTAAATACTGTGCTCCGCTACTTGCAGTACTCGTTGCTCTACCCACGATGGCCCAAGGGCGCTTCGCCGCGCCATTCTTAACATCGTTTTTGTTTTCTTCAAATATCCTCCCGCGGATGGGTAAAAATGATCTAAGCCTAAGCTCGCCATTGAAGTTGAAGGTAATGTACCCCTTTTAGGCCTGCGCTCGAACACATCTGTACACCATTACACCCTACACCATTACACTACACCATTACACTACACCATTACATGTTGACATGTCTACATGTCTACATTGCCGTTTTTTTTGGAACAAGTTACTTGAAATTCGTGCAGGATTTTTTTATTATTTTTTTTTGGCAGTTCTGAAAGGGCTTGTTTTGCTCACGGCAACAGCAGTTACCCCCGGCGTGCTCTCTCTCTCTCTCGCGCGCGCTCTCTCAGGTGCCAAGGTAGCCGACATGCCATACTGGTCAAGCACCCTCATCCCCGACCACTCGAGAGTAGCGTTCGATCCAACCGCCGACCCTGTTTTGCTGATCGACGGCCACTACATCGTCTACCGATCCTTCCACGCCATGCCGGACCTCACCGCGCCTGATGGGACGCCGGTGGGAGCTCTCTTGGGATTCTGCAACGTCATCAATAAGCTGGTGAGGTCAGTAGAGCTTATTTCTTACCTTGGTTTATTACTTTTTGAATATTGATATTGACGGGGTGTTTGTGGTGTCCAAGTTCGTTTGGGTCGGAACAAAAATAACAATAGTATTGAAGGCGACGAGCGTCATACCTGAAGGCCACCCAACCCGCGACAAAATTAGGTTAGAAATAGTATATATATGGTGGGAAACGTAGCTACAACCTAATTTTTCTCTGATTTGTCGTGGGTGGCGTTGGCCTGGTTTTGAGTAGCCTTCGGCGTTTTTAGTACCGCTTTAGTATTACTTCGAAGCATATGTTTTCGTATCGAGGTCCTACCCAGCCAAAGTTATTTAGAGTCGTAGTTCGCAAAAGTTCGCAAACACCGTGATATATCATGTATTGACAGGCTGGTGAGAATAATAAAGCTACGTACCCACCTTTTTGTTTGCTTATCCCATGTATTACCTGTTACACTTTTCCTTTCTCCTTCTCCTTCTCTAGACGTATATGACTGAGATATCGTCCTACAGGATATCGCGCAGGGGTCACTCTGGACGCAAATGTAAGGACCGTTACAACTGGAACAGCCGTCGTACAACATACATGTAACTAGAGTTGTATACAGAAGGGCTATTGCCCCGTTCGACGCGAGTCGACGAAGGAAGAAAGTGCTGATATTCTTGCCATGATAAAACTGAAGGCGTGTACTGTAGTGGGCAGGGAGGAAGAGGCTGCACAGTAGTTATCAATATTAATATGAATATGAATATTAATAGTGACCCTAAAGGGAAGGAGAAGGAGAAAGAAAAAGTGCAGCACAGGTAATGGAAAATAGATGGATTGGATTCATTAAAAATCTTACCCCAAAACGATGGATATACCGGAGTAGTATCGACCCTGAATTCGTCGAAGTCACAGCTGACGTTGTTAGAATAATGTTATTTGAAAAGAAACGAGAGAAGGAAATGGCCCAACGTTCCCTATATTTTAGTCCAGAGTGATGTATACGCGTACAAAATTGCAGCCGCTGCTCGGAGAAGGCTCCTCAGCTTTTCTTAGACGTATTATTTGAGCTTTTGCCATGCTAGCTTACGATGAGGATTGCCCCTCGGCCCGAAACTCCCTCATCTTGCTCCCCGACGCCGACTGTGTCGGAGGAGACCTCGGACGTACCTGCGCCGTGCCTGGGCTGCCTCTCTGCTGCATTCGTTTGTCGCAAAATTATTTTAAATACGTCAGCTGTGAGTTCGACCAGTTGAGCGATCGATACTGAGTTCCAACAATAGTTAAGTGGTCTAGGTTCAACGTTGCAAGCTGCGTGATTCACGAGTCTCGTGGCCAATAAATACATAGGAGTACTCGCGTACAGGGGAGAAGAGAGGAGATAGGTCCAGGTACATATGGTTGGACTGCTAAAGTAATGATACAGCAGTAGTACGTTCGAGGTATACGAGGTTGTTTGGTGATCACGGCTGCTGATGTTGTAGTAGTCCCGCCATACTGTCGTTCCCGCGGGTACTCGTATGTACCTGGCATATGATACGATAATCATGGGTTTCTCGTCCTCCAGACCGTTCCATTGCTTTCTCCTCTCCCTTCAATATATACAAACCCCCTCCACACTCGCTCTACCTCATACTTGCAACACTATCAACTGATTTAACACCACACCGTACCCCTTGGCCGTGATTTGTCGCTTAGACGGTCCCTCTCCGCTTCCTTTGCGACCTGTCTTACGGGCATGGCGCGGAGCCGTAGGCGGGCGTCAGCCTGCCGCGGCGAAGCCCCCCTGGTATTTATATATACCAGGTATTAAATAGACAGAGCTGTCGGCCACAGCAAAATCTAGGGTCGGATTTACATCCATTTTTTTTAATCGAACATTGTGGTAAAATATTAAATTTGACGCGATGCCTCCGAGGCGAGCGTGCCCTACACCATTTACCTTGCTCAGTCTGGACTGTTGTCTCGAGTCGAGTTGCTCGCATTTACCTGGTACACGTTATGCATACCGTGTTTTTCGATGCGGCTTTTTTCCGGCTTTGCTCGCAATGGTAGTAAGTCAGTACGCCGTAGCGTTTATGTGCGGTAGTGCAGAAGGGGTGAGTTCTTGGCCATACAGTCGGGGGATCCCATTAGTGCCGACATGCGGTAGTGCAGAAGGGGTGAGTTCTTGGCCATACAGTCGGGGGATCCCATTAGTGCCGACATGGGCTATAGCTCAATTTGTCGGCACTATTGGGAATAGGGTTACTATTAATACTAAGATATACTCTACAACGTTGCAGTCGTGCCAAGATATTTCGCCGGCACAATACGAGTAGATAGCAGTGGCGCTATTCATTCAGCACTATTGAGGGTCGCCCCCTTCTGTATGATATGGCGCGCCCACTAAATACTGCTGTGGAAGTGACATGCGGTGCATTGCGACAGGTGCCTCGTTCTAGAATATATTTTTGGGCATTGGAAGTATCTGCTGAATACCGCTCCGATCCCCCCCCCGTCGAGTCTTTTTCTGTCTGTTTTTCGACCCCATACACTAGATTCCATGCATCCTTTCGATCGTGGTGATCAACAAATCTGAGGAAAATTTGCACACTCTTCCATGATACCCGAGGGCTCTCTTTTTTGCCCCGAGCATATTATTTTTGGTGCTCTT
This sequence comes from Undaria pinnatifida, assembly GCA_012845835.1. Classification (NCBI taxonomy): domain Eukaryota; class Phaeophyceae; order Laminariales; family Alariaceae; genus Undaria; species Undaria pinnatifida. Next base: position 16,223,961 of record JABAKD010000027.1, read on the forward strand.
CGGCAACATGATCCGTGTTGCCACGCGATAACGCATAGTACGGTACATGCTGCGGTACATGCTACGGGACATGTTATGGTACATGCTAGGGCATATGCTACGGTACATGCTACGGGACATGCTACAGCACATGCTCCGGGACATGCTACGGGACAGGCTACGGGACATGTTGTGGTACATGCTACCGTAGGATACATGGTATGGGACATGCTACGGGACGTGCTGCGGGACATACTACTGTACGGGTGCAGGTCATGTTTCTTTAGAGTGGAGCCTTACCCCCGCGAGTGTCGATTGTCTCGAACGCAACCCGCCCGGAGCAGGTGCTTCGACCTTGGGCAGACGGTATCGAGCCGCGTAGGAAGGTGGTCGTCGCGTTTGACACAGAGGGGGATACTTTTCGACACGAGCTATACCCAGGCTACAAGGCCAGCCGGGCTGAAGCTCCAGAGAATCTCCGGTGAGTGCAGCGTGTGCCCCCTCGAAGATTGCTGCCTGTCCCACTCGGAAAACTTGCGAGATTTTTTGCCCTTCTTCGCCGAACCCGGTTTCTTTCCTCGTTTTTTTTTTATCTTCAATTTTACTTTCCCGCTCAACTCTAATTCTATAGCACTACGAAGATGGAGTTTTTTTCTTGTATCAGTAGGATGTTTTACCCTTGGCGACCTTCAAAACGCAACCCGTGGTCACGGGTGCTACCCAACCCCTAGTCACGGGTGGCACACCTTCTCCCCCTCGGTAGTTATTGCTGACCCTCGTCGTTACTGCTGACAATCATACTCCGCACTAATTCGAAGTAGTTTTGTGACCGAAAAGTCGGTGCGGTGCCAAGGGAGTTAGGAGGAGGTTGCTGGAACTATTTCGCTTTTGCAGTGCAGGAGTTGTACATGATCTGTACCGCACAAATTCTGCACAACATATGGCAATCTTAACCATATATATTATATCTCTATATAAAATGATTCGTGTTTTTGAGGGAACAGGGATTGGCCAGGAGTTTTTTTTCTTGTCTCGGCCTCAGTACGGGGTTTTCGAAACTGGAATTTCTCGGTCAAATCGCTTCGTTCAAGCGCCGTCTTTGAGGGGCGGCTCCAACGCCTGTCACCCTGCCTTATCCGTTCCGCACCTCGACGCGGACTCGGATGGGGGCTGAGGGAGGCAAGCGAGAAGTGTTCAAAAAAATGTATTTTGGGCGGTATACGCCCGAGCTATTCTTGGATCTTGGCATATGCAGAATTTGAACGAAAAAAACATGGGAAAACATTTCCAAATTGGTATAATTCCCAAGTTGGCATCATTTGCAAATTGGCATCTTATTTGGTCCCCACAGCACTTTTTTCATGGCCGCACCTCGAAGCGTTTGGCCTATTATCGTACTACTGCTGTGTCGTTGCTTTTCGATGTCGGATTTCTCGGTCAAATCGTTTCGTTCGAGCGTTGTCTTCGAGGGGGGCCGTTCCCTACCCAACGACATCAGTACACCCAGTGTCGGTGCTGATTCTTCATTCTAGAGAGATACAACTTACTATGTGGTCACAGACTGTGAGGCAGAGTACACCAAACAATCACAATTGATCAAGCTAAAACAAGTGAAATGCTAGCGCACCGGGTACGATAACACAACAAAACAGACCTGCCCATAAAAATATGGAAATAAACATTACTTAATCGCTTTTAAAAATTGCAGTACCAGATACGAGAAACCATGTTTTGCCAGTCTTTTTCATCGCCGCTCCCAAGCGTCGTTCCATATATATTGGTCCACGATCCACGATCCATCTTTCAGGACCGCATAATGACTATCCCACACTAATTCCAAGTATACTTATCCCCTCAAACGTGGATGCGGTTCTAAAGGCCGGTGTGATTCTCAAGGTAGTATTGGTGTTAGTGTTTGGAGCGCTTTGTTGTGTGGATGCAAGAGTTGCGCTTGTTACTGACTGACTGTTACTGCTGGTCAATACATCATGTGCGCCAACAATTGATGATTCAACAGTATAATAAAATAGGGACAATATCATCTCGTGTTCGCCAGCAATTGATGATACAGAGTAGTAGAGATCTTCTTGACAATATCTCGTGTGCGCCACAGCAATCGACGATAAACGAGTAGCCGTATAATAAAAATAGGGATCTTGTTGACAAAATATCTCGTGTGCGCCAGCAATGGGCGATACAGCAGTAGCAGTGAAATAGTAGGGATTTTGTGTTACGGCGTATTGGCCCTCCTACAACCAAACCGTCATTGACCCTGGCATGTACGTAGTGGGCAGCTCCCCTTCACACAATCAGCCAACGCTTCTTGATGTATGCGCACTTCTCGCGTAGTGCCTGATCACGCTCGGGCAGTTTAACCTGCGACGTAGCACTGCTGTCCTCCCCGTAGAACCGGTACGAGCATGTATATGTGTCTTGTGACTTGCGGTTCTCTTCGAGGTGCTGGTGCTGCTTTATGTCTGATACAATACGATAACAGCTTTTTAGACAAGCTACACCAACAAGTAATTACAGCAGTACTGTGGGGGTATTCCGATTCAATCACCCCGTGACAAGCCGAAGCAGGCGCTCGTTGCCCTTATCTGTTGTGGGCAATGTATGGCTTTTAGTATGCCGGGACATGGCGATTTGACCCCTCTTTTGTCCCGAATGACTTTATCTTTGACGCTCTGGGTACCCCACCTGTATAGATATTGATTCATCCCGAGGTCGAGCGTTTTGTACGAGTTGAGGTCGCATGGCGAAGTTTTGCCCTACGCGAGTAGTATGCAAGAAATCCCCGCAAAATATTAGCGAGCTTACGTTTTTGCCCAATAAGCGAATGAAACCGAGATTTTCAGCGATTTTTTTCCGTGTCGCATAAGCGACAAAGTGAGAGGTGATTATGCGGACAAGTATTCCGTGATTATTCGACCATTATGCGAGTCAAACACGCGCTGTTTTGACTTAATTTCAGACTTTTTTCCACGGTTATTATGCTCGACTTGTGCCAGTCTTAGTTCCATTTGTTTTGTGGTTTTGCCTTGAACCCCCCTTTTTTGTTTGAACTTGTGCTCCTATATCGGGGGGGCCTGACACTACTGGGACACTACTGGGTACCAATCGCTGTAATTCGTCCATTTATGTTGCGTTTGGTGCTGTTGTTGCTGTTGAAATGTTTCTCTCATCTTCATTTTCATTTTCATTTTCATTTTCAGCGTGCTCGCTAGGCACGCCAACCTCATAGTATAGACTATATTCTAGACCATAGTCTAGACTATAGTCTAATATCAAAATCGGTTTTTTGTGCGACTATCACGCAAATAACTGGTCGAATTGCGCTCGCATTGCGAATGTTTACCGTATGCGAGAAGCATGCGAGAAAACCCGAGTCGGTCGAAATACTTGTAAGTTTATTGGGTCAACGTCTACCAGCCAATCAAAAATAAGCCAATGGGGTCGGGGTTGACACGCCGTGCGGGGAGGTATCGACCCGGGAGAATATCGTTATAGTTCCCGCGTTGTTGGAGCTGTAGAGATTCGGAGGGTCTCTGAACAGATGATGGGGCCCTATCTCCCCCGTGTGCGATGGAACTGCCCCCCATTGGTTGGTGAGCCTCTATCATCCTCCTAGGGTGGGGCGGCGCCGTGAAGCTCGAACCAATCAGCGATTGTCAGCCAACGGAATTGGGGTTTCCACACCCCGGGGGGCTGTGTGGACCCGAGAGAAATCGGTTTTACTCCCCGGTTTGTCTAACTTTTAGATACATGGAATGACCTCTGGACCATAGGACCCTATCGTCCCCGGCTGGAGCTGGCTCTATGATATGCGACCCCCAGCCAATCAGAGATCGGACGGTCGGTGGGGTTTGGGATTATTTCCACACTATGCGGGGAGATATCAATCCTGGTGATGTACGTGTTCGATCCCGGGTTGTCGGAGTTGTATATGTGTGGATGGGTTATGATCCTGGGATGGGACCCTATCATCCCCAGATGACGGTTACTTTATGTACGATCCCCGGCCAATGAGCGAATAGCGATCAAACAAGAAGGCCATACCAGGTGTGTGTATTTTATTTTTCGTCTAAAACTCTCGAGCCTGAAATTCTTAACTGCCAAATTCTCAGTTCAGTGCTATCGCGTACTACTAGTACTCTTATCTACCAGATGAGAGTGATCTACAGCAACAAGTAGCAGCATCATAATAGCATTCGAGGAATTGAGTGACGAAGGCAGCGACACCGCTTTTCACGCCTAGAATACCGTCAGCAAGTCTCTCCACGATCAGACTATACACGCACAGAAAGTCGGTCCGCGAGCCTCGGATCTAGAAATTATGGCATCATGCATGGTGTAGTAGCAGAAGCTGGCTCAGTGCGCGCTTCTCAGTGGCTACGTAGGGAACATGCAGCAAACATGGACATCTCCTTGCTGGCCCTAGATGCTTGGTTGAGTCAAAGCATCATGAAACGCACTCGAAACGTCTCTTCATGGCCAGGCTAGAGGGTCAGTCTGCGTGGGCTCGGATTTTACCCGATCGAAATAGGATGCAGCTCGGAATCGGATTCACGCAAGTAACGGCAGACGTATTCCACTGTTATTCTATATCAATCTCTTGGCATTACTTTACATTCTACGCGCGTAGACTATGTGTTGTGTGGTAACGGTTTTTACTGTCTATCTATCGCATATTGAATGGAACAAGTCGAAGTGCTGCCCTGCCCTACCCGGAGCATGGGTGCTGGCACACCCATGCGGAGCCTTGTATAGGATGTACATCAGCTAGGGTTATGCTGGCGCCCGTGCGGAGCCCTTGTATAGGATAGACATCATCTGGGGTTATGCCGGCACCCATGCAGAGCCCTTGTATAGTATACCTGGTATCATGTAGGGTTATTATAGATAATCTACCTCATGATATGTCCCTTTCTTTTCTTTTTTAATGCGTCAGCTGTGAAATTAGGTAATTTTAAGGTCGATTCCTTCTTTGCAAGCTGCGATATTTGTGCATTAAACTGTTTCTGCTGACGCCATCTTCACTTTTGCAGGCCACAGTTCGCTCTTATTAGAAGCGCCTGCGAGGCGTACGGACTGGACACTGTTGAAGGGATCGGCTTCGAAGCGGATGACGTCCTTGCTTCCTTGGCGCTGGAGGTAAGTACAGCACACCTATTCACAACACCCGTGAGAAACCTAAATACTGACCAGGAGAGGGGTTGCGTACTACACTACCTTCTTCAAGAGTAGAACGGCTCCCGGATTTCTTATGTTCCTGTAAAACACATCAACCTGCGGTTTCTTATCACCCTTTTTCGTATTTGGTGTCTCGTGTGATATCATATGAATGTAGATTTCCAGACAGCTCTAATCCTGCTGTAGTACAGGAGAGTCGCTGGACAACCATTGCTATACGGAGTAGGCGGCAAAACGACTATTAACATCGGAAATCAGTAGTGTACCGCAAGAATTCATTCAGTTGTGGTCTCTCTTTCGTGCGGTGCGGTACGGTGCCATATGACCATACCCGCACTAAAGTGGGACCCCGAAGTACCCTGGGTTAGTATTTAGTGCGGTACTCTGTGGGACGAGGTAGTGACGAGCGATTTTCACCGCACTAAATTGGGGCCCCACACTAAAGGGTAATATGCAAAACGCACTGAAAAGGGGCCATGACTGGAAGGTGGAAAAGCACCGTCCTTACCCATCCAACAGGATTGTTCTCAAGTAGCTCAGCATGTTGCTAGGCGGATTGCCGCTGAAGGCATCAACCCGGCCCATTCAGCAAGTTTGTCTCGGAGAGCTCTGTTTTTTTAGTCGAACTGCTGCTGCCGTTTCGTAGCGCTCTCGGGCTACATTTTCTTTTTTTGCCTGTTTTTGCAAAGGATAAACGTTTTTGGAGTAGTCCGGATACCTATCAGCAGGCAAGGCGTCGTCCTTGGACATTAGACCAGCCAGAAACTTGCACCTGCACGCCCACACCAGGTATCCTTGTAGTACAGTACGCGTGGCAAGTCATATGGTAGGCTAGCTCTCGGTAGGACCTCGATCTGGTGGAAATAACATTTAATATTTGTGTTGGTGGTAGTCGATAGTAACTGTGTGCGCTGGTAAGGCATATAATAGGTATTAAGCCGTTTATTTTTCGGAGATTTTTGTATTGGACGGCGCGGATTTCCGGCTTCAGATCTCCGGCTTCAGATCTCCGGCTTCAGATCTCGGGCTTCGTCCAGCTCAAAAGATGCCCTATTGATGATGCAGCTGTTGTGATGTATTGACGAAGGATGTTGACGGGTTGGTTTAGTGTTGATTGTATCGCCAGTCGGTCGGGTCAGGGTGACTTGTCGCCAGCAATCCGCGAGATTAAAAAATTGCTGGCGAGTCGACCCGGACCGGCCCGTGAGATTTCGAACACCTCTTGACCCGACCCGACCCGGCTCGACCCGACCCGGCCCGATCCGACCCGACCCGCGAGATTTTGAAAAGCTCCGGACCCGACCCGCGGGTTGGGACATGGCCTATCCGTCAAAAGCCCTGGTGTTGGTGTTGGCATTGTTCATACTAGTGGTAATCCCGAAATATGCCAGTTGCCGGCCGGTATGGCGGACAAAAACAAATTGGTGCTGTATCCTCTGTATTAAGTACTAAAAGAACAAAATAATAACAGGGCAGTACGACAATGCCGCCGTACGTACGGTAGTAAAGGTATCATCCTCTGTATGTAAGTTTTGCAAAACAAAAAAGATAACACGGCAGCAGTAGTACGCACGGTAGTAAAGGACAGAGGAGTGCAGCAGTGGGGACGGTGGTACTCCCAAGCACCAGTGGGAGGCCGGTATTAAATTGTAGAAACAAAAAAAAGGGTTCATCTCCCACAGGACGCAAAAAGACTCCCACGTACAGAACGGCCCACCCACCCACCACGGACGACGCAGTGCACTCTCCACCCACCCACCGACCAAACCTTTACTACATACAGCAGAACAACAGTGCAGCAGTCCGTACATCAGAACACCCGTGCAGCAGTACGTACAGCAGTATACACCTGGTACGCGGGGCGCAGTTGGTTGGTTGGTTCTTATGAAACAGGAAACAGCAAAAAAAAGACTCCCACGTACAGAACGGTCCACCCACTCACCACGGACGACGCAGTGCACCCTCCACCCACCCACCGACCAAACCTTTACTACATACAGCAGAACAGCAGTGCAGCAGTACGTACAGCACAGCAGAACAGCAGTGCAGCAGTACGTACATCAGAACAGCTGTGCAGCAGTACATACAGCAGTATACACCTGGTACGCGGGGCGCAGTTAGTTGGTTGGTTCTTATGAAACAGGAAACAGCAAAAAAAAGACTCCCACGTACAGAACGGCCCACCCACCCACCACGGACGACGCAGTGCACGCTTCATCCATCCACCGACCAAACCTTTACTGCATACAGCAGAACAGCAGTGCAGCAGTACGTACATCAGAACAGCAGTGCAGCAGTACGTACAGCACAACAGAACACCACCCACCATGCACCCACGAACCTACCCAGTACAGCAGTGCAGCAATGCAGCAGTACCTAGAGCAATACACCTGACAGGCGAGCAGCAGCCGATCTGTTGGTTACAATGCTCTCGGGCTGGTTAGGCCAAGCCAAAAGCGCTCGCTTTGCCAATTCTGCGCACGGCGAGCGGCGACGGCTGGACGCTGCTGTGTTTGGTCCTGGTGTTGTGTGATTGCTGTTGACGCAGACGCGCTTGTGGTCTCGTGTCCATGGCTGTGTCCATGGCCCAAGTGAAAATAATTAGCAGGCAGAAGGAAATAACTCGAGTAGCATTTGTTGTTCAACATTTATTTTTAGTCTTCCTCACAATATAGTTGGGAGTTCGAAAAAAAAAAAAATGCAGGCAGCGACGAAGAAAAAGCGGGGGGGGGGCAAGCGAGCCGTCCCCGGGAGGGCGATTTCCACGCTCCCCCCTCGCCGAGGTGGGGCACCGACGGCCGTTCTTTCGCCGGCATGTCGTAGTGCTGCTGTGCGGATGGGACGTGGCGCTCGGGAGTCGCCGCTTTTTTTGGGGGGGTGTTTTAACCAAGATATTTTTCAAAGATCCAAAACGTCACGACCACCTTCACGACCATCTTTAGCGTATTAATTAATAAGGATTAGCAATTCTGTATTGCCTGGAATCTAGCCCTTGGCCACAAACTAAGCTAGAGAAGTGAAATGAAGCGCTTGTTTTTGCTCGACAACGTGCAGAGTGCAAAGACCGAGCGGTGGGTCTACGCATAGATCTGGACCAGATGTTTCTAAAGGGACGGTTTTCGTTTCGATATTTCATACCCCCCTCGTTTGGGAGAAACCCTTGCATTGATCCAAGTCACAGCTAATGTATCTTGAAACAGTTTCGTTAAAATGGGCTCGGAACGGGCTCGGAAATTCATCCATGCCGGGGTGAGTGTTACTATGCGTGTTGTAGGGAAGATCGTCTCCCTCGAAGGTGGAATGGATTCATGTCTTCAATTTGTGGCATTGCTTTACGTCTCCCTCAAATCATTGTAGAAATTTACTAATCATTTTAACCCCACACTATTTATACTATACTCCGGAGTACTATATATATGCTGGTACAGTACAGCACAGCAGTAATGACTTGCAATGACGCAATTCCTCAATGCAAACATTCGCTTCCCGCGTAGTAAGAAAATGTCGGCTTGTTCCCGTTGTTTGTCGGATTGCAGGCGGTGACAGCAGGCGCGACAAATGTGACCATTGCCAGCGCGGATAAGGATCTGGCGCAACTTGTTACTAGGAGGGTGAACATGCTTGATGTTTTCACGAACGAGAGGCTGGGCCCAGACGAGGCGAGTCGCGCACCATGTTGCTTATGTAGCACTACCGATGAGCCTAGTATGTCATGTAACTCTCAAGTACTCCTTACGGTGTGTCTGGTTGTGAAATACTGCCCACTATCAATTGCCTACTATGCTCACGTTACTCTATGGTATATCAGGTGTATTTTGTTGGCTATATACAATGAGCTGCGCTCCGCACGCGGCATTCGCCGCCCGCTACATTCGCTCAGGAGTGAAAAATACAACACATTACGTATGTGAAGCGGACAGAGCTTTACTGTTGATGGCAGGTACAAACGGGCGACTTTGATAATTCCAAGAGTCCCACGCTTGGTAGCTTGCTTTAAGCACTCGCGATGTATACGTCTGTGTCGAAGTTTGTGACTACGAGCACAGAGGTTTTTTTTCGTCTCCCTCTAGGATGACGAATCGGGACGGACACTGGGTGCACTGGATGTAGATGGGCGGAAAAACAATTTAATAAAAAAAACACACGTCCGTCATACCTTGTGTTCCATAGTAAAGAAACTATATTATGTCTGGACGGCGGTCCGCCACAGGGCCAAGTGTCAGCCATAATTGGAAAATAGTATAATTCGTTGGTGTGGCTTTGCTATTACTGCGCGTTCAAAGAACAACAGTAAAGAGGGGAAAAGGCTAGCTGGTGCTAAGTTACGCGACTCTCAAACATGGTTTGTTGCTTGTATAGCACTAGCCTACTATTTGTATGTCTCGTGGCTCAAGGTTGTGCTGTCTGAGGTGAAACTGGACAGCTCGACTGACGCTTTTCAGGGCCGCTATGTTTTTTGCAGGAGATGGGTCGCAACGGAAAAGCCTCCTTAACAATACTTTGGGAAAAGGCTCCTTAACAATACTTTGGGAAAAGGCTCCTTAACAATACTTTGGGAAAAGGCTCCTTAACAATACTTTGGCCCAAAAAATGCGTGTGGCGCTCAACCCGTTTAGCACTTGACCCTCGCTTTTACGCTTTTGGGGGCAAAACTACTTGGAATCAGAGTAAGATCACTTTTTCAGTACTAGTGAAAGTGTGGGACGGTGGTCCCTTCGCAGGCTTCTCTTCAGTAGTTTGAGGTGTTAGTGTTAGTGTTAGTGTTAGTGTTAGTGTTAGTGTTAGTGTTAGTGTTAGTGTTAGTGTTAGTGTTAGGGTTAGTGTTAGTGTTAGTGTTAGGGTTAGTGTTAGTGTTAGTGTTAGTGTTAGTGTTAGTGTTAGTGTTAGTGTTAGTGTTAGTGTTAGTGTTAGTGTTAGTGTTAGTGTTAGTGTTGGTGTTGGTGTTAGTGTTAGTGTTAGTATTAGTGTTAGTGTTAGTGTTAGTGTTAGTGTTAGTGTTAGTGTTAGTGTTAGTGTTAGTGTTAGTGTTAGTGTTAGTGTTAGTGTTGGTGTTGGTGTTAGTGTTAGTGTTAGTATTAGTGTTAGTGTTAGTGTTAGTGTTAGTGTTAGTGTTAGTGTTAGTGTTAGTGTTAGTGTTAGTGTTAGTGTTAGTGTTAGTGTTAGTGTTAGTGTTAGTGTTAGTGTTAGTGTTGGTGTTGGTGTTAGTGTTAGTGTTAGTGTTAGTGTTAGTGTTAGTGTTAGTGTTAGTGTTAGTGTTAGTGTTAGGGTTAGGGTTAGTGTTAGTGTTAGTGTTAGTGTTAGTGTTAGTGTTAGTGTTAGTGTTAGTGTTAGTGTTAGTGTTAGTGTTAGTGTTAGTGTTAGTGTTAGTGTTAGTGTTAGTGTTAGTGTAGTGTTAGTGTTAGTGTTAGTGTTAGTGTTAGTGTTAGTGTTAGTGTTAGGGTAGTGTTAGTGTTAGTGTTAGGGTTAGTGTTAGTGTTAGTGTTAGTGTTAGTGTTAGTGTTAGTGTTAGTGTTAGTGTTAGTGTTAGTGTTAGTGTTAGTGTTAGTGTTAGTGTTAGTGTTAGTGTTAGTGTTAGTGTTAGTGTTAGTGTTAGTGTTAGTGTTAGTGTTAGTGTTAGTGTTAGTGTTAGTGTTAGTGTTAGTGTTAGTGTTAGTGTTAGTGTTAGTGTTAGTGTTAGTGTTAGTGTTAGTGTTAGTGTTAGTGTTAGTGTTAGTGTTAGTGTTAGTGTTAGTGTTAGTGTTAGTGTTAGTGTTAGTGTTAGTGTTAGTGTTAGTGTTAGTGTTAGTGTTAGTGTTAGTGTTAGTGTTAGTGTTAGTGTTAGTGTTAGTGTTAGTGTTAGTGTTAGTGTTAGTGTTAGTGTTAGTGTTAGTGTTAGTGTTAGTGTTAGTGTTAGTGTTAGTGTTAGTGTTAGTGTTAGTGTTAGTGTTAGTGTTAGGGTTAGTGTTAGTGTTAGTGTTAGTGTTAGTGTTAGTGTTAGTGTTAGTGTTAGTGTTAGTGTTAGTGTTAGTGTTAGTGTTAGTGTTAGTGTTAGTGTTAGTGTTAGTGTTAGTGTTAGGTGTTAGTGTTAGTGTTAGTGTTAGTGTTAGTGTTAGTGTTAGTGTTAGTGTTAGTGTTAGTGTTAGTGTTAGTGTTAGTGTTAGTGTTAGTGTTAGTGTTAGTGTTAGTGTTGGTGTTGGTGTTAGTGTTAGTGTTAGTATTAGTGTTAGTGTTAGGGTTAGTGTTAGTGTTAGTGTTAGGGTTAGTGTTAGGGTTAGGGTTAGTGTTAGTGTTAGTGTTAGTGTTAGTGTTAGTGTTAGTGTTAGTGTTAGTGTTAGTGTTAGTGTTAGTGTTAGTGTTAGTGTTAGTGTTAGTGTTAGTGTTAGTGTTAGTGTTAGTGTTAGTGTTAGTGTTAGTGTTAGTGTTAGTGTTAGTGTTAGTGTTAGTGTTAGTATTAGTGTTAGTGTTAGTGTTAGTGTTAGTGTTAGTGTTAGTGTTAGTGTTAGTGTTAGTGTTAGTGTTAGTGTTAGTGTTAGTGTTAGTGTTAGTGTTAGTGTTAGTGTTAGTGTTAGTGTTAGTGTTAGTGTTAGTGTTAGTGTTAGTGTTAGTGTTAGTGTTAGTGTTAGTGTTAGTGTTAGTGTTAGTGTTAGTGTTAGTGTTAGGGTTAGGGTTAGTGTTAGTGTTAGTGTTAGTGTTAGTGTTAGTGTTAGTGTTAGTGTTAGTGTTAGTATTAGTGTTAGTGTTAGTGTTAGTGTTAGTGTTAGTGTTAGTGTTAGTGTTAGTGTTAGTGTTAGTGTGGAGACACACCGAGGTGGGTTATGTGCGCAACCGCACTCCTCTAGAGGGTCAACCATGAGGGAACACCTGAGAGTGCCCTCGAGGAGCCAGGATGGTTTTGAAGGATTACAGCATCGATTGATGGTCTTAGTAGTGTTACTAGTGATAGAACGGTACCATAGGGGTGCACCATTTTTTTCCTGGTGCTCCTTGTTTCATAAGCTGAAAACCTGTACAACCTCAAAACAGTGCATTTGTTTAAGCACTGTTAAAAAATAGTGTGTTTGCGATTTCCATCCTCCCTTGGGCACGAAAAAGTCTGAAAGTAGAATTGAAACCAAAGAATGTCATAGCCCAAGGCCAACCAACCCGCGAACAAACTAGGGTAGAAAATATAAAACTGGTTTTGGTAGGAAGGAAAACGTGAGTCTTAACCAATGTTTTTGGCTGATTTTTTCGTGGGTTGGGCTGACCTTGGATTGTGACGTGCGACGGTTTCAATACTAATAGTAGTATAGTATATTTTCCTACCTACCTCCTACCCAAGCAAGCTTGGTATATCGCAAACGGCCTATTGAAAAACACAACCCGATGAAGTATCGAATGGCCTAGGTAACCGTCGAATCATAGTGTAAGCCCCACAAAATATTGGAACGGTATTCGGTATTTTTTCGGTATTTTTTCGGTATTATTTCGGTTGGGGGGTCCCGTCAATAAAAAAAAGACCAAAAATCGCGATAACTTCGTATTGCGGCACACGTTGAAGAGGTACGAGTGGTCTGCTTACGTCGCTTGTTGTGCCCGCTACTTGCTGCTATGCTACTCTTGTCTTGGTGCTGAAAAGGTGCGGGCAAAGTTCCTCGCCCCCACCGGGAAAGCTGGCCGAAAATTAGGGTTCTTCAGGCCCACTTGGCCGGCCATACGTGCTATAGCGCCATTGTGCTTTAGCCTGACGGGGAGGTAGATACACTGCTTGCGTCGCTTATCTGGCCAGTCCTTTGCTTTTTTTTCTTCTGTTTTTTCTCTTGGCGTTTCTTCTGACTTGACGTTGAGAAGGTGCTGGCAAAGTTCCTTGCCCCACCGGGAAGGCTGGCGGAGTTGCTTGCGATAGCGGGAGACAAAAGCGACGACGTTATCGGGGTGTACGGTTACGGCCCAGTCAAGGCGGCCAAGGTGAGGGACGGTGACCTGTGTCTGTCTTGATGCTGAGTTGATGCTGACTTGTGTTTTGACGACGGTGCACGCTTTTTGGCCAACCAAAGGGTTCTGACAGACGGTACAGTATAATGCTGCTCAGTACTACTCAGTACTACTCAGTACTACTCAGTACCTCAGTACTATTCAGTACCTCAGTACTACTCAGTACTGCTCAGTACCCTGGTATTATTACTACAGTGGTACACCAATCAGCAGTACGAGTATTAATACATTAATGGTTACTAAGCTGTAGTAAGGGTCTGAGGAAGCATTTGATGTCGTTGGATTCGCATTGCGTTTTTCCATGGTATTGTTGTCGTTGGAATCGCATTGGGTTTTTCAAAAGTATTATTGGTCGTATTATTAGTCACACCAATTCGCCTTGTTACTAGTCAGTCAGATTAATTCAGTCATATTAATATTACTATTAATCATTAATCATATATTGCTAGTAATGTTCATATTCGTATTGTTACAATATTTATATTTGATTGGTATGATGCGTATGATAGGTATGCTAGGTATGACAGGTATGATAAGTATGATAGTTATGATTGGTATTGGTCGTTCTCTCGAGGCCATGGGCCTGTTTGTCCGATGATGATGAAAAGCGTACATTGTTGATCTCGAGTCAGGTTTCGGATCAGGCATTATAGAGTCCGGCACGCAAGGGGTCTCTAGTCCGTCACAGAAGCCTGTTTTCTCGGTGGATCGCGATCCTACTAGTTTTTTGTGACACTGCTGCTACTGTTCATGGCAGCTTTCAGAAACAGCGCCTCGGGGGCTTTTTTGTTTTTCGAATCCTGAAAGATGGTTCGCCCCACATGCCATTGCATCGTACCATCATACCATCATGCCATACCTGGTAGTATAGCTCTCTCACGCAGCAGGACACTTGTAACTTCTCGCCGACTTCTGTGCGTTGGTGCTCGGCTGACCCTTCAGGAGACTCGAAACAGGTGTCTACATTAGGCTATTTTCGGCTATTTGAAAATTTCAACCTCAATTTCGCTCGTAATAATGTAAGCACTGTTGTTCATCATGTAACTGTTAATGTTACCAGGTACTGGCTAAGCACCCGTCACTCGAAAGGGCGATGGATGAAATTTGCTCGGATATGACGAAGAAGAAGGCGGATCCGGTGAGTCGAATGTCTTGGTGTTTTTCGTACAAGAATATTGCACGCGCACGCGCCACGACTTGAGAAATTGTAAGTGATCGCTAATAATCTAGTGCGGTAAAGCTTTGCCCACACTGGGTCCAAGTGTCGAACTAGTGTGTCCCGAAAAGCGTGGGTGCAGTTCTACAAGCTAGTATTAGTATTTGTAGTATTATTAATAGTGTATTAATAGTATTAACAGTATTAATAGTATTAATAGTATCAAAAGTATTAGTAGTATTAATAGTATTAATAGTATTATTAGTAATAACGAGTCATCCCACGGTATGGGTGCAGCAGATCCTGAGAATTTTCTGAGGTCCTACCGTTAGGAGCTGAATGTCGTCATCATCATCATCATCATCATCACCATCATGATCATCATGATCATCATGATCATCATGATCATCGTCATCCTCATCGTCATCGTCATCGTCATCGTCATCCTCATCCTCATCATCATCATCATCACCATCACCATCACCATCATCATCCTCACCCTCGTCCTCGTCCTCATCCTCATCCTCATCCTCATCGTCATCATCATCATCCTCATCCTCATCCTCATCCTTATCGTCATCGTCATCGTCATCGTCATCGTCATCGTCATCGTCATCCTCATCCTCATCGTCATCCTCATCCTCATCCTCATCCTTATCGTCATCGTCATCGTCATCGACATTGTCATCGACGTCGTCATGGTCATCGTCATCATCATCACCGTCATGATCATCATCACCCGAAACATGACTTCGAAGGCATTTATTTGTTCGCGCATTCCAACCACCACTTATATGCGCTAGTCCTACATCAAAAACATTAGTAAAAGTGTCAGAAAACCGATAGGTCCTCCCTTGAGGAGCTCAACCGTAACATTGCCACAAACGATTGGCCCAACGAGAGCAGCCCGCCCCTGCCGTGGGATGACTCCAACATCTCCAACACACGTACTGTACTGTACTCCAACACACGTACTGTACTGCACTCCAACACACGTACTGCACTCCAACACATGTACTGTACTGTACTTCAGCACGTTCTTGGGCAACACATGTACTGTACTCCAACATGTACTGTACTCCAACACATGTACTGTACTTTAACACATGTACTCCAACATGTACTCCAACATGTACTCCAACATGTACTCCAACGTGTGACTCGACTGTCACACGAAATACAAGACCACCTTTCTTGTGTTTAGGTACTGAGCGTGATGTAGGATGCACCCTGCCTCACCATGGGAATTTGAAGCTCGGGCCTAAAATATTATGATGTTGCGTACTGTACCTGTAACTAACTGTAACTGTACGACTAGTGCTGCTGGCTACTACTTCGTTGAGCCCACTAGCATGCCCGTCGTTGCCTTGTCTGGAGCAGTGTATGGTGTAGCTATGTAGTGCCATCTCGCGTCGTGGTGTGGTTTATACGATGTGGAAACCTTGCTTTTCGATGTTGATATTTTGTATTAGCAGTTTTTTCCAACACGGTACGGGCACGCTCGCCCTGTCGTTTCTCGTGTCTTTCACACCTACCCGGTCCACCTCATCCACCACTCTCGATTGCTGTTATACACTTTAATGGAACGCAGGCGCTCGTGGAGGAGACCAGGGCGCAGGTACGGCTGGCGAGAAAGCTGGTCGAATTATCTACGGCTGTTCCAGTTGATCGAAGGATCGGCAGCAAGAGCCTGGAGTCTGTGAGGCCGTTCGCCTTGCAATCTGGAATCGGGAAAGGCACTTCCAGGTTACTAGAATTCATGCGAAGCAGCGGCCTTCCAGATCTGGCTGAACGGACTGCCGTGATATTGGGAGTAGACGCTACTGCTGGGGAATAAAATTTGCTTCCTTTTTTTCATTTTCGTCTTTTCATGGAAAGGGCACTGACGGATTGCTAGAGTCCATGCGAAGCAACGACCTGCCACAGATCTGATTGAACGGACTGCAGTTGCATCGGGAGTAGACGCTACTGGGGAACAGTGTAATTGGCGTTTTGCTTTGCACTTTGTTGTCTTTTTGTTGGTCCTTCAGTCGAATATAGGACCATCGCGATCGTACCTACCGTATACCAGGCATCACGCACGACGAGCGTTAACACACCACGTTCGATCAACTTCAGAGCCGATTTTATGCCACGGTGACCCACAACAAAAAGGCGGATTTAGAAATATCCTTAGAAAGGTCCTCAGAAAGATCCTTAGAAAGATTCTTGGAAAGGTCTCGTAGAGATCTTTCCGTAGACGCGTCGCTCGGCGTTTGCGCTCCCCCAGTGGTCGATATTTATGACAATAATGACCTGGGGATGGAACTTGATGAGGATTAGGATATATTGTACCGGTAACTAAAAATGAATGATGTGGGAAAAGGGAAACCGGGAAATGGTTGGCAGAGGCTCACAGAAGAAATACTACTGCTTTACGGAAAGTTGTTCGGTTTGTGTGGGAACGGCATCTTCTACGCAATGTTGTCTGAGAGCTAAAATGTTGGTAGTATGTTAGTAGTATGCTTGAAATTTGTACGAGGGTATGTGTTGTCTTGCGTAAAAATACGTAGGCCTTTCATTTTGCGCTTTTGCAAGGCTTTTGTTGTCTTTTTATTGTCTTTTTACTGGTGACCCCAGTTGTATATAGGATATGTAGGACAGTCCGAACAGAGTTGTTTCTGTTTCGCTCTTTGTTTTTCCCGTACTGGTCCACCCGTTGGAGATAGGACCACCAGCCGCCAGGATACAACAACCACCCTTGGATCTCGGGACGTTGTCCGCCCAAGCGCTCATGTTTTATGTTCGCGATTTGATGTAGTAATGTGTCAGCGCAAACAGGCGTCGTCGTGGATATCTTGTACTGGCACGTTTTTTTTGTTTCCAAGTGGTATTGGAGGCTGTACCACTTTCCGTGGTGCTGGTTACCGACGATACATACCTGGTGCTGCGGTACGTTTTGTTGTGCATGTGTTTTTTTCTAACGGTACGCTTTAGCCATATTTTCGTAGTTTCAGGAGAAAGGGTGCTAATACGATGATATCGGCATCAATGGAAATACATGTTGATCTCAGGTTCGAACCCGTTTAAACATTACAATATTTGACGAAGCGTTTTTCGCGATAGTGTTTACTCGCGTCCGGTATGTCGATGACTGCGGTATGTCGATGACTGCCGAGCACACAAGTAGTACACTTGTGCAGCACCTGGTACCAGCAAAGCAGGAGCACAGAGCCTGAGACTTGACTTGACCACAGCAAGTTTTCCCCTCCCGCTGACGCTGACCACATGCGTAGCTGGCTATGACACTCGGAATATTTTCTATTATATGTGGTGGTGGTTCCCTCTATTACTCTACTGACTGAACGGGTTGGCTTCTTCCTTGCTGTTGCCTCCTGCGTGCTGGCTTTTCTGCTGGGTTGTTTGTGCCTCCTGCTGATGGGGTGTTGTTGCCCTGTGTTTCCCGCATGTGCACCTTGACATGTTGGTGTTGCCGTGTTGCCGTGTCGCCGTGTTGCCCCTGCCACCTATCGCCGTAAGGTCAGGAGGTAGTTTTGGCGACCTGCATGCGTTGTTTCGCCCTAAAACTGCTGTATACCCCTGGACAGGAAACCATATCCACCCCTTGGACCAGACAACCGACACAATAATGGTCTATTGCGTCGACAACAGACAAGGGGGGCAATCTATCGATAGCCATTGTTAGCGACAATGGATTGTGGAAGGTGTCTATCGATAGACATTGCCGGCGACAATAGATTGTGGAAGGTGTTTATCAATAGATACTGGCATCCGCAATAGATTGTGGAAGGTGTCTACCGATAGATATTGTATTCGACAATGGATTGTCGGAGGTGTTTGTCTACAGGCATTGCCGTCGACAACAGATTGTGGAAGGTGCCTATCGATAGATACTGTGTTGTCGACAATAAAGTGTTGAAGGTCTCTACCACCGATAAATGTTGTCGTCGACAATAGATTGTCGGAGGTGTCTATCGATAGACATTGTCGTCGACAATAGATTGTGGAAGGTGTCTGTCGATAAATATTGTCGACTTTGGAGGGTGCCCATCGATAGATGTTGTCGGCGACATTAGATGTCAACCTGTGGAAGGTGTCTGTCGATAAATATTGTCGACTTTGAGAGGGTGCCCATATATAGATGTTGTCGGCGACATTAGATGTCAACCGTGTCCATCAATGGCCATTGCCGCCCACAATAGAGTGTGCGGCATGTCTATCGATGACCATTGTCGATCGCGCTAGAGTGTGCAACATGCCTACCGATGGCCGTTGTCGGTCGCAATGGATTGTGCAAGCTGTCCATCGACAGCCATTCACTGCTGTGTGCGGTGGTGGACTCCGTGCTGTTGGGGAAAGGCAACGATGATAGCGCATTGTGGAAAAAATAGTTTCAGGTATGGACGGCGGTACACTGTTGGGAGATGACGAACAACATGCAAAACGGCAGAGCTCTTCCGACTGGAAGAGTGCTTCTGAAGCACCGCTTCCAAGACATTCGTTGATGAAGCAAGAGTATGGGCTGCTGCCTAGCGTCCATGGCTTTCAAACGAGAAGCATTACCAACGCTGCCGTCCATAGTATTATTTGTAGCATTTTTACGACGAAATACGTACACACGGCGATTCAAAGCTGCCAATCAGCGTCAAGCGTACATGATGTCATGCAAAATACAGCTAACCGCGGTCACCAATAATGATCATCGATCTTCCACTCCACGATATACATTAGGTTAAGGCAATGGTGTCTTGTGGAAACACCCCGCACAATCTACTCTGGGTGGCCAAATAATATGCTAGGGGTGGCGATGGGTATTGATAGACACCGTTGGGTATCTTGTCTTGTTGCGGGCATTAGCAAACATCGGCCCGATCGGCAACAATGGCGACTGATACACACCACTTCTACGATATGCAATAGGTTTTGACAATAATAGTCTTTTGTGGAAATACGCCCAACAGTCTATCGTGGGTGTTGATGACCACTGGTGGACACAACTGCATGTTTATTGTAGGCGGGAATTACTATCGGTAGACAACCTTGTTTGGTTCTTTGTTCATACAATGTCTATCGCGGTTGCTTTCCCGATATCGTAGATTGTGCAGAACAATAGGCATCTGTTGACAACCATGGCACTCCATCGTGATGAACAATATCTATCGCGCCGGCTTCCCCGCCGTCTATCGTTCAGGACAATAGCCATCTCTTGACAGCCATGTGACTCCATTGTGACAATGTCTATCGCGGATGTTCCCCCGACACCTATTGTTCAGGACACAATAACCTTTTATGGACAACCATGTCGCTCCATTGTTACAGCAAAGGTGTATTGTGTCCATTGCCGAACATAGACTATATGGTTCTCTGACAATGTCTATCGGTAGACAGTATTGCCAGAGACTATTGCGGTTGACAATGCCCATTGATATGCACTTTTTCGGGGCTACTGTAGCGGCAATGTTCTATTTCCGTTCTATTGTTCAAGGTCTAAGCACGTAATACAAAATGTATCCCTTCGACGCCAACCGCCCTTTGCCCAAAGTACTAGACTAAAGTGCATTGCTGCGGACAATATACATCGACAGACAGCGTTGCTAGTCTATTGTTGACGCAATAGGCCTTTGTTGTGTCTATTGTCCAGGGTGTGGTCTCTACTCGTAGGCGGCTGGCGCCGCAAATGGGCGAGCATAGGCGTAATACCGGTCTTCTTGGTGGAAGCTCTCAGCTTTGTGGGCGGGCGTGTGAGGGCTTCGGCCGGCCATCGGGTGTCCTAACGAACCCCCTTCATGAAGGGGTCAACGCGCACGTAGCGGCGTATTTATATGACAACTAATTGGGGAAGCTCTCAGCTTCCTGAAGGGTGTCGGAACCTGATGTTCACAGTACATCAAGTACATCGTAGGAGGTGCGGACAAAAAAATAGAAATACAAGTCGGTGATAGTGTCCATCGATAGGCATTGCCCACAACAAAAGATTGTAAACGGTGACAATCGATAGCCATTTCCTGCTGACAATAGAATAAGAAACGCATCTATCGATAGCCATTGCCGGTCACAATAGATTTGGAAGTTCATCCACCGATAGACATTGTCCGCCACCATAGACTGTAAGCGGTGATCATCGATAGCCCTTTCGAAACACAACCTTATTTTTGATAAGAGAGAGCAACACTCAATAAGGGATCCAAAGTCCCTTCAAATGGGGCAGCGCGCTGTCTTCCGCTTGAAAAACAACACAGATTGCTAGAAAGGCGAGTCATGTGCAAATGGGCCACATTGGGACGTCGGTATTATATACAAGGAACTCTGCCGCCCCGGCGCACTAAGTCCCTTAAAAGGGGCTGCCTGCTGTAAACAAAACCCCTCGAGGAGCTTCGAATAGCCGCGGTTGACACAAAGAAAACCATTGAAGCGCGCAATTCTTGCCGAACTTTACTATCGAGGAACAGCGGTGTGACCATTGCAAGACCGTCCGGTGTACCACTGTTCGGGAGGTCAAACCAGGTAAATCGGCGTGTCAGGAACAAATACTAGGAATTAGTATGGTGGAGTGTGGATCATTCTTGCAGTATTAATAGAAAAAAATAGGACAACCTAAATTGGCTTGTGACGGGATGGTCATGAAGTGGGTATACCACTACTGTAGACGATTATATTTGATATTATAGGAGTAATCACACCACCACAAGCTTCGGGTACCGGGTATGCGATTGTACAGTGAAGGAACGGTGCACACTGATGCTCTTCCGTCATGGGTTTTTTGATTGGGGGCTTAGCCTTTGTACTAACTACTGCAAAAATTATCCCATACTAACGTCAACTAGTTTTGTCCCCAAAAACCCAAGTGCAGCACTACAAAAAAATGACGTTCGACATGCCGTATAGGTACGAGGGGTAAAAGAGAGTTAATCCTGGGTGTTGTGTCGTCGTGTTTGGACGCTAAGGTGTGATATCTCCCGATGCCAAATCTTGCCATAGGTCGCCTAAATGTG
The DNA here is from genome assembly GCA_012845835.1 of Undaria pinnatifida. Classification (NCBI taxonomy): domain Eukaryota; class Phaeophyceae; order Laminariales; family Alariaceae; genus Undaria; species Undaria pinnatifida. The sequence continues at coordinate 16,245,234 of JABAKD010000027.1, forward strand.
CAAGCACGATCTTTGGCAAAGAAGGGATATGTGGCCTCGACAGAATGAGATATGGAGAACGACAAGCATGAGACATATATAGTCTCTATGCCGCTGCAGCGCACACTGTGCACAGCAGACGTGGCAGTCCACCACTAAGGCCGGCGCTGTAGCAGTGCCAAAAAGACAGCACCACTATTACCAGCAGTGTAAGCCAGGGGGCACCCGCGCCCCGAAATAAATGATGTTATGCTCAGCGCCATTTCATTGAAAGCCATCCGTCCTCTCGCCGCGGACACCCGCGCAACTCGTCAAAGCTACAAGGTCGCAACGACAAAAGCTGCAACTCCCAGCTTTAACTCAAAGCTAGAAAATCCCAGCTGCGCTTAGAAGGCAGCGTCCGCGATCGTAACCTCGACCTCTACTCCAGGTTCGATGGAGATGGAAGTAATCTCCTTCACGATCTCAGAGGGAGAGTGGAGGTCGAGGATGCGCTTGTGGATGCGCATCTCGAAGCGGTCCCAGGTGTTGGTTCCCTCTCCGCAAGGGGACTTGCGCGTCACGATCTTCAGCTTCTTCGTGGGCAGGCGCACGGGGCCGGACACCTTGAGCTCCTTGTCCACGGCGCCCCTCTTCAAGTCCGCGCAAACTGCAGTACGTTGGAGTGGGGCAGTGGGTTGGAAGAGGGCAGATTACAGGACGGTAGGGTAGTAGGGCGGTGGGTTGCAATATAGTAGGGTATACCAGATTGCAGTAAGGGTAGGGTGCACTGAGACAGTAGGTTGGAGTAGCAAGGCGGTAGGCTGCAGTACATAGGGCGGTAGAGCAGGTTGGCGAAGGGAAGGTTGTAGCATGGTAGGGTACAGTAGGTTGAGTTCAACGGTACCGAGTAGAGCAACAAGCCATGAAACGTCAGAACACAGCCGTTTCGTTTCTGGGTGTTGATCGGAGAGGGGTGAAAAAAGCGGAAAGGCGTAACTGGGGAACATTTTAAGGTACGAATGCGTCGGACCTAGAAACGAAAATACACCACAAGAAGTGCGTCACGGCAACCTCACATTGTTCATTACAAGCCAGGTGGATACGGGGTGGTGGGGTGGCTCAAGCGAACGGGACGGAGTGCACGCAAAGGGCAGACGGAGCAGTGGCTGGGGGTCACGTTCAACACATTTGTCAACGCGGGCAACCATATCCAGGAACGAACACGGCCGCAAACACGTGTATGATACACCAGAGCATAAAAAAAAATCTACACCGTTCAATCCCCGGTCCGCCTCGGTGCCACATTTGGCAAAAACTGTTTGCTGCCTTCACGCCCAAGATACGCGTCGAAACACGATCAGATCGCCCAGTGAGAGTGCGCGTAATGAAAACCTTACACGTGGACGCGCGCACAACCCCCAAACGTACTTGTTGTGTTAGGTCGAAAACAAAACCCGCATTTCGAACTGCAACAGCTCAAGCTCTGCATTATCAGACGTTTTGAATACTGCTCCTCTCCATTTCGCCAGTTTGGGACACGCAACGCGCTACGAGCCATAGACGAGCAATTATACCGTGGTTGAAGGCATCAAAAACAAACACAAGAAGTGACCCGCACTTAATGCGGGAGCGCGTTCATGCCGAGAGTACTGCGCGCTTGTGCGTACCATAGACATGCATCTATAGATAGCAGCATTATGAAGTAAAACACTACTCGCATGAGTCTTATGAATAGTGTAAAGATGGTAAATGAGCGCATCGAAAGCGCGTTTTGAAAATATTTTCTAGACGTAAACGTACCCTTCTCGAGGTTCTTGACGTTCTTGGAGGTGAGGGTGATGCGGATGCGGTGAACACGCGCCTCCTCCTGGCCGTGGCCTTTGACCTTAGCGTAACCAGACATGATGGAAGGAAAGGAGAGACTGGCTAACAAAGAGCGGCCGGACGAGGTGCAGAAGATGATACTTCTACAGTAACCTGAGCAGAGAGGCAAAACGCCACCGGCAGGAAAACAGAAGAGCGTCAGAGACACGCAAGTGACAATTGGATAGCAGTATTCCATTGTTCCATTCGAACAGGGCGACACGAGGAAGGAGAGGCTGGCTAACAATAAGAGCGACCCGACGAGGTGTAGAGACGAGCGTCAAACACACTTTGGCTTATTGGACATCACCTGGTATATACACAAGGTAAGCCATATCGACATAACGGGACACAGCAAGGATAGGGGCGTGACCCCCCCGATGCAAGACGACAGCAGTTGTGAAAAACCTTGGTCCATTTCAATCTTGCGACGTGGGCCCAGACCAACCGTAAACTAGACCAAACACCCTTGGCGGGCGCTCGAGGTTGGCAGGGGCAGTCGCGCGGCTTCCCAACGTGGTTTGGTGGCGTTCTCCCGAAAAACCCGGGCGGCCAAAAGGCCAGCGTCGACCAATCCGACCAACCACCGGCAGCAAGTTATACGTTATTTGCTTTTTGGCCTTCCGTCCTACAGTTAGACCTACAGCAGTAGTAGCCGTTTGGGGAACAATCAATATACTTGTAAGTAGAGTTGGACACGTTTTGTAGCAGTGACGACGCCAGGATGGGCATCACTCTGCACATTGTAGATTTCAGTGCGATCAGGACACGGTAGGCCAACGACAAATCAAGGGCACGTGTGGTCATGGCGGTGGTGCCGTAGCAGTGTTACAAACTACAACACCTGCGTTACGTAACACCCCCACCGACTCGTACCCACACGCATACTCATGTACCCACACGCATACTTATGTACCCACACGCATACTCATGTACCCACACGCATACTCATGTACCCACACGCATACTCATGTACCCACACGCATACCAATGACACGATAACTGGTACGTACTCTGCAGCGATTGCCTTCGAGAGGCTCTTATCCGCACCTCGCATCTCTCCTCATGCGTTTGCTTCAAAACCGCAAAATTCACATTTTTTCGTTCCTTTAGTTTTGCTCATTCCATGTACAGACCTATACGATATCTTGTCAAGTTTTTCTTTCTACTTCTCCCTCCCTATTAATAGTGGTATAAATCCGGGGACACTAAGCAGGCTCTTCTCCCCCCTCCCCACTACGCTACGCGCCTTCATATACACATACGAGGTACCGGTATTAATCAGCAGGGCGTTTCATGGGTCACGACCCGCCCCGCGCGTCGGGTTAGGAGGTTTCTAAATCTTGCGGGTCGAGCCGGGTCCGGTCAAGAGGTGTTCAAAACCTCATGGGTTGGGCTGGGTTGAGTAACAAAGGGTTGGAATGCCACGGGACGGGTCGGGTAACCCTGGCCCGACACCCTGGCCCGATCCTACCCTTGAGACCTGATAAGGGGCCCGACCCATGAAAAGCCCTCAGGGCTTTTTATCGCGAGGAGACTTCAGCCCTTCATTCCCTCGTAGACTCGCATTCCAATTATTGGAGACAAACTACTTGGAATTAGAATAATCATTTACGAAAGCACAAAATACGTGCTGTTTGGCAAGAAAATGGACGCCAAATGCATCGACGTTGAGGGCTTCGTGAGGCACGCTGCCGACCAGAAAAGTGCTCCGTTTGAAGCAGAGTGCCAGTGAGGCTGGTCATCAAAAGTCGGAACGGCGAAAGCCCCAACCAAACACCACCCCCGGACTGCACCATCGCAAGCCATATCGACTATTCGGGTACCACCGAGGACGTAAATATAGTAACCATTGTCATACTAACATAAATATACACGGTCCTTAATCATCGTCCAAAGTCGAATGGAAAGAGAGGGGATTACAATAGCCGAGCTTTCCAACGAGGTGCCTTTCTTCCCCGCTCGTGCAAGCGACTCGTCGTAGACTCCCTCCAACCTTGAGGAATAATATCACTAGCACTAGATACCTTAAGCCGGCGTTACCACCCCTCACCTGATCCGGTGGCGTTGGCAGCAAAGATTCGGTGAACGTGTGTGGTGACGAACAAGTCACCACAAATCTCGACTGCGCGTAAAGATAATGAAGCTTGTTTTAAAAAGGAAGCGGGGATCAAATCTATGTTTATTTCGTTCACGCACGAGTGCGCCCGAGAGAGTTGCGCCAAAAGGTGCGCGCCGGTCCAGGTAGCGCAAAAATTTTATCGAGGGAGGAAGCCTTGTTTTGGAGAGAAGGGTGGGCATGCAGCCGTGGAAGGAGAATGGCTCTGCTATCAGCAGCGAGGAGGTCAACTTTCTTGTTTTTCGGTACCTTCAGGAGTCTGGTGAGACACCGTCTTGCTTTTGCATAACAGACGTGAAAGTACCCCCCCCCCCCATTGCCTGCTGGATATGACTCCAGCGCACCCGCAGTCGCCAGGTACTATTTGTATCGCCTGCTTGGAAGGTTATGTTGTTGGTCTGATGATGCCGCGGAGCTCATGCTTTGCCACGCTTTGTTGAGGCTATCAGGCGAGGAGGCAGTCATCGCGCTACTGCTGCTGCTACTGCTGCTGTTGCTGCTGGTGCACGCACGATTTAGCACTCGATTATCACATCATACCTGGTATCCTCATCAAGCACCCGTGGTATGAAATCAAACTGCATGCCAATTCCTTTTGTTTCCCGACTGTCCACGCGAGAAGCGCTCAAGTCTGGGTCGTCGTTGCAATGCTCTGACCCTCTTAATCCCCTATTCCGGCTCCTGCAGGATTCGCCCACTCGGCCTTCACCTTCGCCTACGAGAGCCAGATCACCAAGTCGAGCGTTGCAGAAGCACAGGTAAGCGCCTCAGCTCGCGGCTTATTTATGTGTTGCCGCTCGCTTTTGAGTATTATAAACCCTTGGCTAACTTCTGACATTTGTGTATTCTACTTCCAAGTGTTTTATCCCAGTGTCGGGAGTGCTGTGCTAAAACAGCAGTTTAACCCTCTTTGGCAACCCTTAGCATTGCACTCTCTAATTCCAAGTGTTTTTCCCTATGTCGGGAGTGCGGTGCTAAACGAGTGCTAAACGGGTGTAACTCCTACATGATGTAGGCCTGCATCCACGTTTTTTTGGAGACGAAATACTTGGAATCAGTGTGGGATCGGTTATGCAGCAGTAAAAGTCGAGTGTGTCGACTGGTGAGAGGATTGGGGGGTTTGCTGTGTTCGGCGGCTTGTCACCGGGCTTGTTGTCGCGAGTTGTGTTCCCGCAGATGGAGCTTTCATGAAGACGTTGCAGCTTGCTGCCGGGCAGCCGGGATTTCCTTAAGGGCTTCGCCGCCGGTAGGTGTTGGCGTAGCTTGTGAGGTTAAAAAATAACGTGCTCGTATCATACCTCGGGTACAAGCAGTACAGCAGCAGCAGTATCATCTCAAGCAGCAGTAGGTGAGGCACTACTCTGTGTTGGTGTGCATTGATAGTAGCCTCATCAGGTATCGTCTTCCTCTGCAATCTGCAATCCGCACATAAGACATTTTACCTTTTACGGTTAGGTGCTGATACAGCAGCAGTGCAACATCGCTGGTGCTGTCTGACGAGATCAAGACGGGTTTTGATAGAAGTTAGATTGTGGCCTGGACGGCGCATTTTGGAAAGCCCCCCTCTCCTCCTTTGGCGAGATTGGCGAGATTCATGCAGACAAATACGCTTCCGACACCTGCGCCCCCCGGTATGATATCCGTCCGCCCGTCAACATGAATTAGACGAGAGTACAGGGGGAGAATATTGGGCCGCATGAAAGCCGCGTGCACGGACGTTGAAATTACGCTGTCCGCCATCACGCACACTCGTCAGCTCGTCAGCTCTTCAGCTAGTTGCGTAATCGCGTCATTGCGTGTATACATGCAACAGTTCCTGGTACTACGGTACGCCGATTGCAGTATGCGAAAATTGGATCCGATTGCGACGATTCATGTCATTCATCGCGGCAGGTGTATCATGGCGGTAAATGTTGATTCAATTTCGTACAGCGAAAATGTAATGCGGCTGCTGCAATGCGTCATGCGCTCCGTCCTCCTCGGCTTGGCTGTTGATGTTGCTTCAATATGCTACAGCACTGTTTATAGTCTAGAGTAATATTGCTGCAAGGCTTCTTGTGCTCCATCCTGTTGCCTTTTACTCTGTATCATGTTATAGGTGGCGCCGGGCATGCTGATAACGTTCTTGCAGAAGGGGCTGGCCTATGTGGGCATCGAAGAACATCTCAACGAGGTGGGCTGTTGGCGTTGGCGTCCTATTCAAACGGGTTGGGCTAGTTACCTGGACTTCACAGCTGGATATTAGTTATTAATAGTTGGATGGCAAAGTAAAAACAACTGATTCGTCAAAATTAATATAGACCACAAGTCCACCCACAAACGCGCCAGTCAGATGCAAGCCCGTAGAGCTCTGCAAATTACCGCCCCTAAGTAACTGTAATACACTGTAATACGCTGTAATACCTGCCCAACTAATAACTAGTCGGCGACTTACTATTAGTATACCAGGAAACTCACTGTTAGTATAGTGAGCTAACTCACGGCCCTACCAAACACCGATCGATGCATACATAACAGTACTTGTTGACCCTGCTCGACGCATGCCTCCGTCGTTGCATCTGCACGTGGCCCTGTAAGTGTACCAGTGTTAGTTTATACAGTTTCGACAGCTCTTTGTGCTGGAGTAACCGAAAATATGCAAGGCTGCTGTATGCTGTATCCTGTATCACCAATTTCACTCTTTTGGTGTGATGTTTAACGGTGCTGGGACGTTTATGTTGTACTTCAGTATGCTGCGTGTGTTGGAGAAACCACAAAATCCGTTGCTGCATGCTGTGTAACCGGTTTCACCAAGTTGGTTCGATATCTAACGGTGCTGACGCTTTCATTGTCTGCTGTCATGCTGTCACCTCTGCTGCCCTTATATATGATGCGGATAGCGTGCCTGAGAACCGTTGTTGGCGCTAGTAGTCACATACCCTGGTGTAAATCTGCATGTTGGCATGCCTTATTTGACACGCCCAACACTTACCGATAGCAGAGTGTGTTTGGTCTGTTCGCTTTCTCGAGAGCTCCAGCCCTGCGGAAGTAGATTATTAATACAGCGCTACCCGATACTGTAGAGCTCTATCGTGCTCTCAATCTATAGCATTTGGTTGATATACTTTCCCCTGACCACAGACTGTCTGGCGGTACGTTGCGTATTTTAGATCGTATTTCAGTGCATCTGGTTCATGGTGGTAGAATTTATTTTCTGACGGCTGCTGGACATCGCTTTTGACTACAATAGCCAACAGGTCATCCAAGCACGTCTTGACGCTTTGGGGACCCTTGTACGAGTCATTAACCAATCTAGAAGTGCAGGCATTAGCATAGCGTGAGCGTGCAGGCTACGATAGTTTAATGCTACGCTGTTTGTCGTACAAGTACTCGTATTGGGGCCCGACAGTAATGAAAAATACAGCATCCCCTTGCTTAACAGACCGCGTTGCTTCGAGTAGCTGTTGCTGCGGGAATATTTACCCATCAAGCGTCGGGCACAGCGTATAACCTTTGTTTTATTATATTCTCCTTCTACTGTGTTGTGTTTTTGTAGCCTTTCGATGTCGAGAACGTATTGTGACTCTCTCGCATCTTGTACAAGTATCAACAGGAGGAGGCTTTCCCGAAAAGAGGAAACCCTGCTGGCGTCCCCTATTTTCTTGTTTCAGATTATTCTGAAGCTCCAAAAGCTGCCGTGCTTGTGTGTAAAATATCATCGTTGTCGTCGCTCTCGGCGTGTCTGTCTCGCCGAGCAGGACGGGTCGGAATCTCGGTGCGACGTGGATTTTTCGTTGTTAAGGGCCCACGTGTGTGGCATCAAGCCGAAGAGCGTTGATAAGAGCAACGATAAGCCCAACCCACAAGACAATGCCGGCGCCGGTGAGGACACAGCCAATTGCACGAGTGGTCCTAGTCGTACTCTCGCACGTCCTTTTTTCCCATCGGAAGGCGTTCTTCGCGTTTTTGTGATCACGGGCTATATTTCGAGGAAATGAGCAATTAATAGCGTGAGAACATCATCACCATCACAGCCGTGGGACCGTTTCCTTGCGGTTCTGACAGAGCGCATTATGACATATGGTATCGGTGTGGCTAGAAACGCACGCAGCAAGAAATTTGTTCCTCCTATCAACGTTTGTGATGTGGTGGATCGATGGTCGAACAAATTGTTCGCCGGTCCTGGCTTCGTTGGTTTCAGTCATCGTCGGCGGCGGCGGTTGTATAATGTAATCCGACTTGAGCGATCTCGAATGGGGTCCCGACCTTGTGACGTGGGGTAGCTTTGAAGGTCGCTCGCATTTTTTTTCTTTTTGCGGTTCGTCTCGGCATATGGCAACAAACGATTTCCGCTTGTATCCTGCCCTTTTCGTGAATAGCGTGAAAAATGCTATGAGTATCAACTGTCTGCTTGTGTTGCGTTCTGAGGCCCCAATAGTTGCACCTTGGCATCACGCAACACCTCAAATCGTACGGTCTGGTGGATGTTGGTTTAGTTGGTGTTGGTGTTGGTGTTGGTGTTGGTGTTGTTGGTGTCGATGTCGGTGTCGGTGTCGGTGTCGGTGTCGGTGTTGGTGTTGGTGTTGGTTTGACACGCAACGCCCCACACTGTGCGGTCCGTTGAATTGTGCTATTGTTGGTGTTGGTGATGGTGCTGTTGATGCTGGGGTTGGTGTTGGTATTGGTGTTGGTGTTGGTGTTGGTATCGGTATTGGTGCTGGTGGTGGTCGGTGTTGGTGTCGGTGTCGGTGTTGGGATTGGTGTCGGTGTCAGTGTTGGTGTCGGTGTCAGTGTTGGTGTTGGTGTTGGTGTTGGTGTTCGTGCTGGTGCTAGTGTTGGTGTTGGTGTTGTTTGTACGAATGGTGTTGGTGTTGGTGTTGTTGTTATTTGTTGTTGCTATTAGGTTTGACGCTAGTATTGGTGATTGTGCTTGTATTGGTGTTGGTGTCTGGCGTTGGCATTGGTGTTGGTGTCTGGCGTTGGCATTGGTGTTGGTGTCTGGCGTTGGCGTTGGTGTTGGTGTTGGTGGCGTTGGTGGTGTTGGTGGTAGTGAAGGTGTTTGTGTTTGTGTTGGTGTTGGTGCTCGGGTTGGTGTTAGTGTTGGTGTTGTCGGTGTTGGTGTTGGTGTTGGTGTTGTCGGTGTCGGTGTTGGTATTGGTGTTGGTATTGATGGCGTTGGCGTTGATGGTGCTGGTGGAGGTGTTTGTGTTGGTGGTGTTGGTGTTGGTGCTTGTGTTGGTGTCGGTGTCGGTGTCGTCGTCGTCGTCGTTATTGTTGTTGCTGTTGGTGTTGGTGTTGGTGTTGATCTGCTGATGTTGCTACTGTCAACACAATCGTCGTCCTGCCGACCCTGCCAATATATCACCTGCACTAAACTTCAGGTGGCCCAGCCGGAGAAGAGGGACTTAGGGGAGGAGACCGAGAAGGGGACGGAGCTGCCGGCGACGGGGGCGGGCGGGATCCCAGGGGCAACGGAGGTGGTGGAGCCGGGGGGGGTGCCGACGGCAAAGCCCACCTCCGTACCGCATCTTCTGGAGGGGCGTGTACGGTTGGGGGAGGGGAGAACGGGGAGGCGATGGAGGTGGACACTGGAGAAGAAGGGGGCGACGGGTTCGGGCAGGAGAACGGAGGGTCGGGTCCGGCGGGATCGGGGGTGCCGGTGGCAGTGCCGAATGGCGATGCGGGCACGAATAGATACGACGAGATTCCGGAGGGAGATGTGGCGGTGCTGAACAATCATCGTTCAGAGGTGCGTTTTGAGCGGGTGATCGAAATTGTGATGGCCGTGGAAATAATCGTGGGCTGCATGCGGCTGGATGGATGAGTGGTTTGATTTGCTTTGGAGGCCGTATTTGCTCCCCCTGCCTGTCTCCCTCGTTATCCTGTGAGTTCTGGAAGCCTTTCGTTGTTGCTGTTCCGTGAGCCTTTTAACAAGGCATACCTGGTACTTGGTACGAGTCGGGCTGGAGAGACTTACACCGCGTTTTTCGTAATGTCAATGTTTGTATTTGTTTGACGCGTGCTTAGTATACCTCGTACCATGTACACGAGGTTCAATATACCCGGTACACGGTAAACGACGAAGTCTTGAGAAACGTCTTGAGAAATTCTTGCTTTTTCGCAGTTGTCAGCCTCTTCATCATGCTTGTTTATGTTGCAGTACCTCCACCTGTAATCTATACCTGGCAGTAGTAGTCTGCTCGGGACGCGGTTGCCTCTTGTTTAAAAAATATAATATTTCTTGAGAAGAGATGGCATAAGTCTCATGTCATCATTTCGCTTGGATGACGCGTATTGAGCTCGTATTATTAGCACCGGAATGCTGCTGATAATGCTTTTACGTTAGCTCGTATCCCTGAATCTCGGCCGTGGTCAAAGATACCCTGGCCTGCTGTCCTCGTTATTTTTGGTCTGGTTCTGTCCGATACTCGCGTAACGCTCTGCGAAACCCGGGCACCTGGCTCATTACTCGTTACGTTGTTTTGTGTCGCTTGACACTTGACACCCTCTTGGCACCTATCTTTAACCCCTCGCGCTGAAAATCATTCTTGAGATAGTCTGGGCAATGTGGTGCTCGTGGTAGCACGTTTATGCCGCGCTCGACGTTGTTGTTTTCGCGTTGGGGCGACCTTGGCAAATTAGCTCGGATTCTGCATACCTGGTAGCAGCTGGCAGATATATTGGTATTTTATTAGTAGTGCTATAGACAACTATGCGGCGTTTGTGATTAATAGTCTTGCCGAGTAGCAGGTATGTTGGAGGTATACCGATAGTGTTGACCTATGCGTCGCTTTTGTCCGATTCGCCGGGCGGCGCTAATGAAAGTTATAGATGTCATACATTGTTTTATATTGTCTTTACTGAACGCGCACGTCCCGTTGCCCTTCGGCGCTTGCTTTGCATGGCCCTCTTGAGATGTACTTGCGTCGCACCAGCTGTTCAGAGTTCTTTGCTTGCGCGATACTGCTACAAGTGCCGTGCTTGGATCGAATGCTGTGTTGCTATGTCTGGCAGCACTCTGCCCTATGTGTGGTTGTTGATTGTTGAGTGATATACCGCTCTACCCGTCCGTACAGTTGTGACACTACAGTATGTCCAATGTGTGTGTGTTTTTCTTTTCTCTTCTTTACACATCTACTTTCCAGCTTCTGGACAAGCCGTGGTCACAGGTGTCGTCCCTTCTTCCCCCGGTTCTTGCCTTCAATTTTTATCGCGCATAGGGCTCAGCCATCCCACTGCTCGTCGATTTTTCGTCAAGTGTTGCTAACTCACGCTCTCGCGCTTTCCGCCAGTCAATTTGTGCGCAAGAAAAAGTCCCCACGAATTTATACGAGAATGCACTCGGGGGAATTCGAACTCACGAAACTGACCTATATCAGGCTCGAGGATAACCTGATACGCCACCGGGGCGACCGGCTATGTGGTTATTCCTTGTTGAGTGACTCATCGCTCGGTCCGTCTGTACGGTCATGGCGCTATGGCATAGTCTACCGTGTGTAGATCTCTCCTTTTTTTGTTTCCGTCCCTTTTTTCATTTTCAGCTCAACCCGCAGGATTATTTTTTCACTCAAACAAAACCACATTGTCGACAAACCTATCTGATGTTCGATCGCCTGTTGAGGTTTGAGTCAAGTCTCGGCACTGACCGTTTCGTGACTGCTTGTATGCTTACAGGTGTTCATGTGTGCGTGGAACCCCAAGTTTGACCTGCTGGCATCCGGGTGAGTCGTTGTCAATATAAAAGCTGTTGAGCTGTTGAGCTGTAAGAGCTGTTAAGCTGTAAAAGCTGTTGTGCTGTAAGCGCTGTTGAGCAGCTGTTAAGCTGTAAGAGCTGTTGATATGTAAGAGTTGTTGAGCTGCAAGAGCTGCTGAGCTGTAAGAACTGATGACCTGTAAGAGCTGTTGAGCTGTAAAAGCTGTTGTGCTGTCAAAGAGCAGCTTGGGTCAGCATTCAATACGCTGTGACCTGGTACATCTTTTACGTAAATAAACATTTTTTTGCCGTCGGTTACTATGGCGTCGTGGTTCTTTTTCTTCTTTTTCTCACTGACACCGCCCTGAGCAGTAAGAAGCTGCTATTAACTATTAAATACCATATACTAATTACAGTAGGGTTGTAAATCGGCTGTGTTTACCGAAATTTCAATCATCGGTTTTCGGCCCAGGCTATGTCCAACATACCAGGTATTGGCGAAGCGGATATATGCCGGGCGAGCGCAGAGAGTTTCTGGCCGTTTGGCTTCATTTCTATTGATATTCCGTGCGAAATTGAGTGTTTTTGAGTGCAGTACCAACCGATGTGACACTGCCAAAACATCGGTGAAATCATCGTCCCGATTTGACGATTCCGATTGCGATTTCATTCGCTTCGATTAATTGGGTTAATCGGGTCCGATTGACGGCCGTGCTTTTAATCCCTTTTGAGACAATGTTGGTAATGTCAAGCGATAAAACAAATGGCAAGCGGGGTCTTTTATGAAGTGAGCGCGCCGTACACGTAGTGTCACGCGGCGCGTGTGTCATGCCACTCCGTGAGTTGAAGTTCGAGTATGTACTCCAGCTAGTTTACTGCCCCAGCAGTAGCAGCAGCCCTAGCACGATAGCTTAGTATGGCCGACGCTGTAATGACAAGCTATCGTCACCATCGTCTCTTGCATTCGACATCCCCACCCCCTTACACACACGTTAACTCCCTCTAAGACTCGGTATCGAAAAAAGTCACAGAGGACAGAATCGCCATGATGATGAACGGGATGCTAGGATATAGGGGGTGCCGGAAGTGCGACGTAAGGTGTATGACAAGCACGCAGCATGATTATACTATAGCGGTAACAGTATTGGTAGTAGTAGTGGTAGTAGTAGCAGCAGCAGTAGTAGTAGTGGTAGTAGTAGTGCTGCAAGCTCTTCCTAGATGGACGCTGGCAAGGCAGATCGCATTTCTCGTGTTTGGCAGATGGACGGTGTTACCTGCTACCAAGATGGCATCGTATAATGCCATTTTTGTGGCGGGAGGTCCAAAAAAAGAATGCCCAGTTCGTTGACTTAGTTGACTTATCGTCGGCGGCTGGTGTTACACTTTTTTTCATAAAAACATACTGGTAAATGGTAGACACAGTGGTTTGATATAGGACAACGCCGATGTTCGTTTTTCAACCGTGCCCTGTTGTTTATTCGCTAATGTGCTCTGGGTGTGCGACGCACCTTTTTCTTACTTCATTTGTTTGCTCTGGGCGTGCCATATACCATTTTATCATTTCGCTCTGGGCGTGCCATGCACCTTTTTGCTTGTACCCTTTTCCTTGGTGCTATTTATGCAGGTCTGGAGACTCAACGGCCCGGATTTGGCAAATACCTCCCAAGATACGGTGAGAACTTGAATATTTCAATGCTAAAAGAGCTGAAGTTGATGAAATTGAGGGCTTTTGTTCGATGGCTTTACCCTGGCTTTAGTGTGGTGTAGCAAGCCTCGCGGGCAGCGATCCATTTGTTGAGGCATCGTAAGCAACAAAGCCCGCGGCGTTTGCTTCGATTTGGCGTCGCCATGTCCCGTGGCCCTTGTGTGGACGAAGGATCATGGCACATGGCGTCGATGGTCGATGATGGCTTCATATGACTTCTTGACCCGTATTTGTAATCATGTAGGGCCAAACCTAGATATTGTCGTAGATCCCTGCTCTACTATCTGGTACATAGGTACAGCAGTCCTGCCCGTCCATGTCGTATTGAAAACTAAACAGGTGGGGGTGGTGAAGTGGTTTCAGCACGAATGCTACTGCTGTGCGCGTACATATCGTATACTGGTAATATGCGCCGCTGGGTTTGATGCCGCTGTGTATAGTCTCTGTCGTGCGATGGCCTGCTGCCTTCTGTCTGCTGCCGCTCCGGTGTGCTGCGATGCTTTTCTTTCATATACTGTACCATACTCTGGACGGAACTTAACCGGGCGTCCGACGTACTAATATAAGCCTCAAACAATTTAGAACACAGATCGCTGTCTGCCCTTGCTTTTTGTTCCGTACACGGTATTTTTTTGCTGTCTTGACCTTGCTGGAAAAGTCTTTTTTTGGCCGTCTACTTCTCTTTTATTTTTTGTGCGATTGTCGTAAGCTTATACTCGTAGATACTGCGGTTGCTAGGCCACGATATTTCGACTGGCTGACGCTGCAGCTCTGCGCTGCTATGTGCTGCGCTGCTACCAGGACGACAATATAATCTACTATTAATATTAATAGTCTACTAGTCTAATTATTCTAGCAGTCTACGAAATAGTCTACTATTAATAGCCTACTGGTCTAAATATCCCACTACAGCAGTAGTCGATTAACAATGGTGTAATTGTCTACTAGCCGGTAGTAGCCTATAAGTCTAATAGTGTACAAGGTGTTAGTGTTGTATTATTGCTAATAGTGTACAAGGTGTTGGTGTTGTATTATTGATTGTAGTGTACAAGCTGGGCCGGCCAAGAAACCCATAATCCGTCAGTCGGGCATATCTTTCGAACGACAGTGACCCACTGCAAACTGAGCATATCCTCGTAATAGTGTACAAGGTGTTAGTGTTGTATTATTGCTAATAGTGTACAAGGTGTTAGTGTTGTATTATTGATTGTAGTGTACAAGCTGGGCCGGCCAAGAAACCCATAATCCGTCAGTCAGGCATATCTTTCGAACGACAGTGACCCTCTGCAAACTGAGCATATCCTCGTAATCAGCTAAATGCAGTGTTCATTTTGAGCCCTCCATCTTGAGAATCTGCCAAGTTGGCGCCGAAAAAAGTGTTTGCCACTCACATTCCCTAGTTTGAGCTTTTTTTTTCATGATTTGTTTGTGTTGCTTTTTCTAAAATTGCTCGAAATACAAAGTGGATGGAATTGGCTTAGTTTTTCTGGGCATATACATCTTGGGACGAGGAGTAAGGACATATGCTTTTCATTTCATGGGTCACTTTCGTTCGAAAGTTCCTGAATTATATGTAAATTTGTATGTAGAGGCACTTCGGTGGAAACTTGGCCATGCACCTCTCAATTTTGAAGTTAGGACCTGAAATTTTGACACGTGATTTGGACCAAGCTCACCAAAAGAGTACTTGGCGAGCTCAAAAAAAAAAAAAAAATCTGCCGACATACGGCCTGCTAAACGTTCTCCATGATCATGAAATGGACGAAAAGTCAACGGATTTTCATTTTGTTTTTTTAGCTCGCCAAGTAGTGTCTCGGCGAGCCTGTTCTGAATCGCGTGTCCAAATTTCAGGTCCGAACTCGAAAAACTGAGCGGGGGCACAGCGATAATGGTCTATTTCGAGCGTGTTGGCCGGCCCAGCTTGTATCACTTCAGGAGCCCCGTTAGTCGGAAAGGCGTTTGCGGAAAAGTGCCATTGATAGTATTGATTCTATTGATGTTATTGATACTATTGGTACTATTGATACTATTGATATCATTGATACTATACCAATGAACCTATTGATGCCTGCAGTATCATAGTACGCGTCAATCATGCTATGAATACACTAATAATACTCCAATACGCTATCGAAAGACTGGTGTGTACTTCCGGTAGTGGTAGTGACGATCTTTGTGGTGATTTGTTACACTGGTGTGATACTGTTGTGCTACTGCTGTCGTGTGTGTTTGGCAGGGGCTCGAAAGTGGCAGAGGAGGCCTCGCGAACGTCGATGGTGCTCAAGCACTCTCGGGAGGTGGGGGACAAGAACAAAGACGTGACGACTCTAGAGTGGAACCGGGAAGGCACGCTACTGGCCACAGGTATCATAAACAATGTACCATTTCGAGCGAAACGTGTGGCGGTGCCCCTGTTAGGTTATCCCTATCAATTGTGTCGTTGTGATGTGGAGGACACACCGAGGTGGGTCGGTACCTCGGGTCTTCACGGAATGGACCCTGGGACCTTTGGTGACCTTGGAATTGTGTATAATGAGGCGGTCCTATCTAGGGGAAAGGGAACTGGTATCCACAGAAGCCAGTTTCTAGTGTACAATGGTGTCAATAATGAACTTTTTTTTCCCAGCCTCGCGTGCCCGAATCTCCGTTCTGTCCGACGACGGAAATCTCCGGGAAAAAACAAAAATAACATCCCATGGGCCGGTCGAATGCTGTGTTTCAAGCACGCCTTTCCTGCTTCCCACTAGCTACTTCCCACCATCGCAATGCACATAGTTGGCTCGGAGTTGACACTTGCAAATATCCACCAGCGCGAGGTCAGGTCCTAGCGAAAGCTACAGTATCTTCATGTCTTCGGGTCGGCAGAATTTTACAACGTACGACTACCAGCATCACTTCCACTAGGCGGTGAAACCGACTAGCTTTTTATTCGTCGGCAACTCGGTTGGACAGTTTGAGAGCGGCATTTCTATTGATTTGTGGGAAGCGGTCGCGGTGCTCGATGCCCCCAGAGCCAGCAGTACATACGGGGTACTAGTCTAGATAATTAGCATTGTTCCACACCATAATTATTGAGGTCTGTCCTGTGACCACGGACTACCGTATGGGGATGAGTGAATGTGATGGCAACAAGTGGAAAGGACTTTGCCGAACTGCAGACTCTAGTAGCAGATTCCACAGGGCTGTTAGGGATGACACATGCCCGCAATCTATCTTTAGCTGTGTAGCTTGTCCACGTAGGTAGTGTTGCCGTGTCGGTGACGCGTCAAGCTTTGTGTGTTTGTTGGTGATGTTTTGCAGGTTCTTACGACGGGGTGGCGCGCATCTGGTCTCAGGATGGAGCGTTGCAGCACACGCTCGAGGCACACGAGGGGCCTATTTTCTCTCTCAAGTGGAACGACAAGGTGACGTGTAGATCAATGCATCGACACATGGAAGTATTAGTATAATGTTATTCATAGTGTATTATTAGTATATTATTGTGTTGTTAGTATTGCGTGACCGCTGTGGGGTCCATGATGGCGCTAAAACAAACTATGGGGACGATTCTTTCATCGGTCTAGGAGTAGCGAGCAAGCAGCAAGAGTGGCACCTCGCTGCGCGGTTCTCGTGTAACTCCTTGCACTCCGCTTCGAACGAACCCCCTGTACCCCAACAGCCCGACCAACAGCCCGGCCAACAGCCCGGCCGGGCACGGGCTGCCTCGTAGCGGCCGATGCTGTAATCGTGGCTTTTTGTCGACGTTTTTTTCCTGTTGAAGCCCCGAAGGGGTTTACCACAGGAAAACACATGCCTCAACATTGCCGCTTACCGGTAATAACTCCACCCGTGGTTCGGGGTCAAGCTGGTTTGGGGTTAAGAGTAAAACGTTTGGTAGTTGGTAGCGGTAATGATAGGCTTCGTTTTCGAAGAGCTCCACCCACGTTTCGGGGCCAAGTCGCTTGCAGTCATTGTACGGTTATTTTCGTAGCGTTGGATCAAAAGGCTTTTGATGATTCCACGCACACTTGGGGGAAAAAACTGCTTGGAATTGATGTGGGATACTGTTAGTAGTTGGCTTGTGGGGTTGAATGCGTCCCAGTGTGGGTGCGTTTACGCAAGCATTTGGGAGCATTACACAGCAAACCGTTTTTTTTTGCAGCACCGCTGTAGAAGCTCGAAAAGCGCAGTTGTCGTTCTACTAATATATTTCCAATTTGCAAGGATCTCTTCTTATATACCAGTACCAGATACACGAGCAGACGTTTTGCGCCCGTTTTCGTTGTTTTTGCCCCAACTCTTGTGCACTACGGATCACGCCGCCCGAGCGGACCTTTTTTTTCTTGTTATTAGAGAATGCAAGGTTTGGCCAGGTAATTTTTAATTTTCACCCGCTGAAAGCTAGGGGTCTCCTTCCAGTTGCTTGAAGCAGCCGCCCACCACCACCGCACACATGTTCATCAACTTGACCATGACCACAGTACACTATTTCTGTTTTCAGATGAGCGAGTTCCTAACGAAACTTGTGCTATATTTTATCTGTACAACGAAGCAGACGCTGCGATCTCGACGGACAAGCATTGCCGTTGACACGAGTGCTCTATGCGCACAGCAGCATACAGTTAACTTAATGTCGGTTACGGTCGCGCTGTCTTTTTTTTTTTTTGTGACAGGGAAGCTTCTTGCTCAGTGGCAGCTCTGACAAATCGGCGATCGTGTGGGACGTGTCGAGAGGAGAGGTTCAGCAGCAGTTCCGCTTCCACGAGGCACCCACTCTGGTCAGTCGCTATTATTCGTAATTGTTGGTTGTAATCGCTAATCCTATTAATAGCAACGCAATACATATTGTGGGGCCGCTTCAAAGATGGATACAGACCTTTTCTGACACGACGAGCACAAACTGCAGCCCCTTCTGCTATGTGTTGGTATGTCGTCGATGTCGTCTCACTTGAAGCTGAAGATGAACTGGTGTCTTTAATTCGTATGGTTTGTTTAGTTTTGTCACGCTCACCGCTGCCAGGATGCAAATGGTCAATCGCATCTTGCATCGGGGTCGGAACGCTGAAAACTCTTGACTTTATGGCTTTCACGTCGTTAGCTGACCAATTATAGTCTGGTAACATTTACAAGATATCCTCTGGGAGTGTGGCTTTACGTATCAGGTGTAGGTCGAAGCGAAGCAATTATGTAACATTTAGTTCCTGTAACCTGCGGTATGACGCGATCAATATGATGAATATTTTCCTAACTAACAGGAGGTGAACTGGACGGACGACCTGACCTTGGCCACGTGGTCGATGTATATCATAAGGTCATCATTAGCTCATGATAAGGTCATGATAAGATGTTGATAAGGTCATGATAAGGCCATACACCCGAATCCCCAAAATGGTTATTTTCCTAGTACCTGGTATTTATGATCCCCTCCCCCCGAACTAACCATTAATTACTGTTAATACCTGGTAACTTACTTGTACTTACTTATTTAATTATTAATTTCCCCCTCTACGAATATCTTGTCGCTTGCCGTTTCACATGTGCACACACCAAGGACAGATCACGATCTAGATAATCTATATCATGTACAATAGATAGATCATATAGTTGCCGTTATGACATGTGCTGCAGGTTCTGCGTATGTCGAGTACAGATCAAACATGAGCTATTATTAGTACACCATACACCGTACAGATCTTCCCCGAGAGGCCTAGGTGATGAGGCGGGGATAGATAGATCATGATAGATCATGATAGATCATGATAGATCATCTCACCTGTCCGATGTGTGCATGCGTTTTTTTACAGGATGTGGACTGGAAGGATGACATTACCTTCGCCACGTGCTCAACGGATAAAGCCATCCACACGTGCGTCGTCGGGGAGGAGTACCCGCGCCAAACCTTTACCGGTTAGTCTTTTCCATACCATGGATGCCATACCATACCATGCCATACCATACCATGCCATGCCATACCATACCATACCATACCATACTGTACCATACTCCACCATATATGGCCATCCACACCTGTGTCGTCGGGGAGGAGTTCCCGCACCAAACCTTCACCGGTTAGTTTTCACCATACTATGCCATACTATGCCATGCCATACCATGCCATGCCATACCATACCATACAATATGACATATTATGCCGTGCCAGGCCATACCATGCGATACAATGCCATGACATACTATTCCATGCCATGCTTCGCAGTGCTACCGCACTTTTGGTGATCACATTTAGACGAGCCAGACTCGTGTGGCTTGTAGCAAGTTTTGTGTTATTAATAGGTAACTTTCATGGTATGTTGGCGTCGATCCCCGCTGCTGGTCGTCAAGGAAGGTTATGCACGTATTCAAGCTGTACACGTAGCCGCTGCGTTGCCGTTCCTCTCGTCGTAGGATGTCTGTGCCCCCCGCCTCTTGTCTTGTCTTGTCTTGTCTTGTCTTGTCTTGTCTTGTCTTGTCTTGCCTTGCCTTGTCTTGTCTTGTCTTGTCTTGTCTTGTCTTGTCTTGTCTTGTCTTGTCTTGTCTTGTCTTGTCTTGTCTTGTCTTGTCTTGTCTTGTCTTGTCTTGTCTTGTCTTGTCTTGTCTTGTCTTGTCTTGTCTTGTCTTGTCTTGTCTTGTCTTGTCTTGTCTTGTCTTGTCTTGTCTTGTCTTGTCTTGTCTTGTCTTGTCTTGTCTTGTCTTGTCTTGTCTTGCCCTGTCTTATGCGTTCCGTTGTTTCTGTTTGTAGGACACACGGACGAGGTCAATGCCATCAAGTGGGACCCTAGCGGCCATTTGCTCGCCAGCTGTTCGGACGACTACACAGCCAAGGTCAGTGCGTTACCTCATAGACTGTCACCGAACGCTGACAGACGTTACCGTCTCCCTCTACTAATTAGTGTTGAAGCACTTATTTTATTCAACTCCATGGCCTGCCTAACTAACCCTAGCCAATCCTAGCAAACCCTAATACACTACCACGCTACCGCCTGTGGTATGGCTGCAAACGGTGCTAGCCTTGCGAACGCGATCGGGAGAGCTGGGTCTAGGGTCGTTCCTAACGAACGCGAAAAAAATCACCATGGCTGACATTTTGAAATTCTGAAATGTTACTTTTAAAAATAACGAACAGACATTTTTTTGGACAGGAATCGTTCATTTGTATAGAAGTTTTCAAAACGGTTCGGTTCAAAAGTAGGGTTCCTGATAAGTTGTCACAATTCGTTAGAAGTGACGCTTTAGTTGTTTCATAGCACCGCACCGCCGTGGTGTACTTCGGTGGCACGTGAGGTGGTATTGCTTTATTTTTGTTCGTTGCGTGGTGTGTGCAAATCCTTTTGTGCAACGCCATTGCTTTGTACGCCATGCCGAGAACATTTTACTATCTCGGTCGCCATCCTATGCCAAGATTTACGTCCTCGTCCTCATGCCTCACATACGTACCGACATACCAACATACCGATATAAAATAAACCATGCGTGGTTACCAATAGGAAACATGCTGGGTTACGCCTATCACGCGTCGGACAGATGATCACCATTCCCCACTAGATGATCTAGATACTTCAGGGAAGATCTGCATGGTCTATTAATAGTAGCTCATGTTGCCCGGTGGAGAGCCGCGCGACCGATCTGCATCATCTAGCAAACGTTCCCACCGTTGGACCTGTACTATCTATACATAGATCCTGCCCAACATATCATCAATATCATAACGGCAGATACAAGATGTACTACCTGTAGATTATCTAGATGATCTAGATTATCTGTGTGATCTGTATGATGTGTATGATCTATCTGAGGAGGCGTGCTATTAATACGGTACAGGTACAGCACAACTTTTGGGATCATTTACGTCCTGAATAACGGGGCGGCTGAGCCTCTTAATATTGTTTATACTATTAATACTATTGATACTGTTGATACTATTAATACTGTCAATGCTATTGATAACATTAATAAGGTCGTCGCAATGAATGCCGTTGTTGTTTTTCAGAATTAATGTTTTGTACTTGTGTCTACTAACTGTAGTCGTTTGATTTTTCATTGGTAGCATTTGGAGAATGCTCAAAGTGGTCAGAATGGCGCAAATGTTTGGTGAGGTATATGCAGAGCTCAAGTGATCAATGAACCTCAGAAAGAAACATGAACCTCTACCGCACTCTTGCTGTTAATACTATTAATAGTGTTACTATACTACACGTAGTGTAAATATAGTTTTATTAGTATGAGTATATTATTATGATTATACTATTGTAGTATAGTATATTGTAGTATATTATTGTAGTATATTATCGGTAGCATGTGTCCGAGGTGTGAAAGCTATACTATTAGACTAATCGTACAACGCTAACCTTGACAATAGGGCAACACTGGTACCTCGTACACAGCAGTGTGCGTTAAGCGGTACACACCTTGTATTGAGAAGAAGGGTGCTTCGCATTTGTCCATATGCTTGGCATAACACTGTAAATCGTCTAAAGAAAAATGTCATGCGCATGCCTTTGCGATGGCGACCGTCCGTGGGCTTTTTGTTGTGCAGATCTGGAAGATGGGCCAGACGTCGTGCGTGCACAACCTGGAAGAGCACGACAAAGAGATCTACACAATTAAGTGGAGCCCTAGACCGGAGAAACAGCTTCTGCTTGCTAGGTAAATACAAGAATACAGGCACACTTACAAATGTTACAAGCACACTCTTCGGAACTGGGTACAGCAGTGATCCCTCTATAGTGCCGGTGAAATTGCTTGGCACCGCTATATTTCAATAGTAGCAGTAGTAGCAGTAGTAGCAGCATCGGTACTGTACCCAACAGCGCCGGTGTCGGACATGACACCCGGTATTGTTGGCTATTAATAGCACATACGGGCACTATAGGGAGACCAGCATCCTACTGCTGTATCCTACTGTTGTGTTCTACTAGTGCTGTATCCTACTGCTGTATCCTACTGCTGTGTTACGCACGGCATGCTGGTTTTTCGTGATTCGTGTTGTCTTCCACTGTTGGCCAGTCTTGTGACCACGGACTAGACCATGGCCTTGAGTTATTGTAGTTATTGTAAGAACAACAATGCAGTACGCGTAGTAGAGGTCCTTCTATAGAGCCGGTTGAGCAGTGCCGATTGGCCGCTATAGTGCCTGTGAAATCGGTTGGCACGTATTGGAACAACCAGCATTAATAGTGGCAGTATGCGGAGTAAAGTAGTGCCGGTTCCTCCTATAGTGCCGGTGCTTTCGGCTGGCACATACCGGGTACCATTACTACTGTATGCCGTAACCACTGCCTAGCAGTAGACGCTTTACTCGCTGTGCGTACTCGCAGTGCAGGCAAAACGTTCTTATGTTTCAGAGTCGTCAGTATGCGCGATTGAATGCCTTCAGGCCGTCGCCCCACAGGCTGAACATGACCCTATTCCTAATAGTAACTTTTTTTCTTCGCCTTTAGTTTCCAGCTCAACTCGTGCCATAGGATCTTTGACCCTTTCCTGACCAAACCTAACCATACTTTACCAAACCCAACCCCACCCCACCTAACCATACCTAACCTTACCAAATCATACCTAACCATACCTAACCTTATCAAAGCATACCTAACCATACCTAACCTTACCAAATCATACCTAACCATACCTAACCATACCTAACCATGACGGCCGATGGGTGCATTTTTTTTTTTGTGCTGGCGGTGTGTTCTAGCGCTTCTTTCGATGCGACGGTGAAGCTCTGGGATGTACATGCTGGGAAGGTGGTCTCAACGTTACAGAGGCACCAAGACCCAGTCTACAGCGTGGCCTTCAGCCCATCAGGTGCGCTATACGTGACACATGATACATGCTACGTGTTTTATTGTGGTGTTGACCCCTGTGGGTCGTCTGAGGAGAAGCGTGTTAGCGTGTTAGCGTGTTAACGTGTTAACGTGTTATCGTGTTAACGTGTTAACGGGAAAAGGCCACTACGGTATCATAAAGGTACCATAAAGATGCGGCATGTATTTTTGTTCGGGGTTCCTCCCATGATACAGTACTGGATTAGTAGTAAACCACCCCTTTTCAGGAAAATGAAAGTAAAAATCGATTGACAAGTCCCATGGCCTAGGCATAATACGAAAATTATCGCATAATAAACAACGAAAGGCCGACGAGGTTCGGTTGAGGAACATTCGGAAAATATTTTCTGCCAAGAAGTGGTATACATTAATAATACCTTAATGTCAAGGGCTCCGCATGGGTGCCGGCATTCGCCGTCACCGGCACCCGTGCTTCGGCTATGGAAGGGAAGGAGTTGGAATCGTTGCATCCGACGTACAAAAATTGGAATTGAAAGGAATGTCAAGAGAAATTCATAGTTTGGCAGGAGATAGTTTGCATCAAAGAGAGCAAGCATACTTGCAACACAATGGCGTTAAATGCGCTGTCATTACGTGAAACTCAGCGTATGAAAAACACAACGAAAAGTACGGTGGAAAAACCTTGATGAACCTGCTCCGTTTCGAGGCGAAACGTCTCTTGACTCTTGGGATAAAGTTAGATGCCACTGTCGTCCCCCCCCCCCCCCAAGCAACCTGCGCTTTTGGGAGCGGCAAATCGTATGAGAACGCTTGACAACCCGCTCGCGTTCACTGTTTACGGGGTGGCATTCAACGGAGCACGAAGGGCGAGGGGCGTTCAAGTCGATTCTCTCGCCACAGCTACACCTTGAAATTTTAGAGTGCACCCTACTGTAAACGGTCACTCGAGGATGGACCGCGAAGCACCGTGGACAGCGGAGCAGCAATGCAAAGGGCTGACGAAATGTGATTCCTACCTCTGCAATTATTTATAAAAATTGCCCCTCTGTATTTGCGCACTACCACTACAACTCCCCCTGTCAAGATTCAAAGAAATGGTCGAGCATGCCGCCCAAAATCCAAGATCGTGTCTACTTTCGCTTGTCTCTGTCAGCCCCCGCACGCGTTCACGGCGAGGTAAGCAGGGAGAACGAAGGACGAGGGGCATTGAAGCCGATCCTCGAAGAGAGCGCTCGAAGAAAAAAAAAAGCTACAGATATTGAAGTGTCGAGATTCCGATACTGAGAGCTATGGCAATGGAAAGCCGATAGTTTGGCCTAAAACTTTGCAAACTTTTTTTGGGGGGTTATTTGCTGAAAGATTCCGGGGAACGTCGCTATGGGGACAATATGACTGGAGAGTTTTTTTTCTGGCTCTTTTTTTGGTTTTGCGGTCCAACAGGTCAGTTTGTCTATTTTTCATCAAGCCTTGATCAACACTGCCCACCAAACACGATTGACCTTCGATCTCGAGATAGAGACAACCCATGGTCACTCCTCGTTGTCCCGGACAAGGCCACATGAGTGTAGGTGACAGCGCTGAAGAGTTTATCTCGATCCATGCCCTAGGGCGTGAGAGGTTGCTTGTGTTGCCCTGTGGTCTTCAGTCACATCATCTCAAAATTCTGTTTTTTGCCCGTTGGGAGACGATAGAGAGTTTTTGTCTCAGTTTTCTACACACCAGCCGCTAAATGTGTTTTTAACAGAAGCCTGATCGGCTCTCGCCACAAATCACCGGCCATAGAGTGAGCGCTCTACCCGAAGGGGGGGTCGGAGCCCCTAACGAGCTCGCCACGTTCAGAGTTCACGATGCTGTCGTTGATTTCGTCAAACGAAGTGTGTGGAGGACACGAAATTGCGCCGCGTCTAATTCAAGATCTGCTTGAGAAATTCTCAGGCCGATGTTGGCCAAGATCGCCGCGAGAAATCGTTTTTTTCCGAAACTCTGCAAAGTTTCAAAAAGTATTTCTACCTATTGGGTCCATAGGCGGCCGTTCAGGCCAAATTTGGCTGGGATCTTCGGGAACTTCAAACTTTTGGCCTTCCATTGTCACCGGTCTGAGGCCGACACAGTAAAAAAATATCTTGCCGATGCATGGCCTAGGATTGGTGATACGTTATTTAGCATATATCTATACCAAATACCTCTGTCGTGGTAGGCGTCTAAAACGTAGGCACACATGCAAAGCATAGTTTCCTGTTGTGCACCCAATGGCCTAGGCGGAGACCACTTGGTATTGTCGTGTCTATGAGTAGAGTAGTATTGTCGTGTTGACCCTGGTAGCATTCGCAGGAGTCACCGGCCTTTATTCTCCTTATGGAATTGGCCTAGAAACACTCGACCGATTAGTATCACATTATGGACAGACCGCTCGCAATGTTTAGTATCGACCTATCGAAAGAGCTCACAGCTTATCATCGCTCCGTATTATTTTCGTGTGATACATGCTTGTAGTAGTAACAGTATAGTAGTAGTAGTAATAGTAGTGGTAGTAGCAGTGCGGTACAGGTGCAGCAACCATTGTTTTCGCCTTCTGAGAGACTTACTCATAATATAATACTCCATACCTCACCCTAAAGCATACACAGTGGTGTACCCTTTTTAAGACCGCCCCGTGGCAAGCCAATAAACCTGATCTTATCTCTACTTTGGTATTATCCCTCTTTAAGCCCGTTATGGCCTTAATCCGGAATAGACCGAAAACGGTCTCAAGTCGGAAGAAAATGCCGTGTACGCGATAGCTTCCGGGTTGTCTTGGTTCAAGTTAGGGGTCTTGTATAACGTGCACAGGCGTTATTTTCCCGCCTTTAGACCGAGTTAGGGGATACGGAGAAATTTGGTCTTATCTGTTTTTTGTTTCGTGACAAACCGGTTTTTCTGGTCGTATCTCTATTATGGTCTTAATTCGGATGGTCTTAAAATGGGTGCACCACTGCTGTAATATATTGAGAAAAACGAAAGTGCAACTGTATTGTTGAACAATACATTCCACGGACTGTTAATCAGTGTACAAAAAAAACGTTCATATTGCAACACAAGAATGACATACGTACATCCCGACGATTCGATGACATGATTTTGCTAGGATTGATGATGATACCCACCATTTGAGGGTTAAGGAGCCTCGTCGTTCAGAACAGATTTTAGCCAAAAATAGGTATACCTTTATATTACCTTAATAATACCTTAATAATTCCTTAATAATTCCTCGATCGCAGCACGCGTCTTTTTTTTTCGACGAAAGTCTTGCTACGAAACGACCCGGGTTGCTGAGGTAGAGAGTCGTAGATGGAGTGCCCATGGTTTCAGCGCATGGAGTTGCGTGATAACGTGGGCTGCGTGATACCACGTCGCGCGTCGGACAGACCACCCCCGATCCCCACTTGATGATTTAGATCTTTCGGGGAATATCTGTATGGTGTGCATGGTCTAGCTCATGTTTCCCGGTGGGGGAGCAGCACGACCTGCATGACGCAGCGCATGTTAAAAAACTTGGTTTCGGTCTGCTTTAATGTATATTCAGGTCCTGCACAACATATCATCGCGACAGGTGTAGGATATCATAATACATTTGCCGTATATGATCTATATGGTATACACCAGGTGTGATCTATATGATCTATGCTCTATATGATCTGTATGATCTATATGATCTACATGATGTGTCGGAGGTGTGTAACTGCTCGAACGGCCATAAGACGTATTTAAGCCTCGAGGTTAGGTCTTAAGTACTTCCAACTGGAAGAGCTAGGCCATTCGATATTTCGACCTAACGCATAAAAAAAACACCACATGTCTAAAACTCGAAATAGTGGTCTCTTTTAGTACGCATAAAAAGAAAAGCCGAGGAAAGATCAAACTACTTGAAAATAGACTATGATATTTCTGCACTACTCCAGACGCAGATGGCAAGACGAGGATTTATGTCATCAGTCAGCACATGAGTGGGTGGAAACTTCGAGAAAGACCCTCCCCTGCCCATGCTACTACAGTTGTGCGAGCTTGAACAAACGGCCAAAACAAATAACTGGTGCCTGGCAAAAACATTGAGTGCTTCGTACTCCATACTCGCTTCATATGTAGGATACCTCGCAGGCGTCTGCCGCCTTCGGTGTGCCTCAGTGTGGCAGTCAGTACAGCAGCACAGCAGGACTGGCCCTCAACCCGGATCAAATTTCCACCCTCGAAATGTAGGCATTCGCGGGAAAGAGGCAAGGGTTGTAAACTGCAGCAGCTCCGGCCATGCGCTACGTCGGGCACAAAAACCAAACAAAAAAAAATGTGTCATCGAAAAATTAAAGCCTCAGGACGAGAGAGCAGGAGCGCGAGCGCGCGACGAACTATGTCAGAGTCCCAGCTCTCTGACCGCAGAGAACGCCAGGGTAGGAGGAGTCTCGCGGGCGTTTTCCACCGGCTAGTTGTGCTGTAGTTGGGTTGGCTGTTGGGGTGCTGGTTGTCTGTGTGTTGTGCTGTGTTGTTTTTGTTTTGTGGTGTGTTGTGTTGTGTGTGTGTGCGCTCGGTTCTCGTGAATGAACAAGGGCTCCTTTTCAAGTAATAGTTCGTAGAGGCATGCCGCTCCACGAGAGTGGGACGCCTCTGACCATCGCCAACGTTCCTGATGGTGTTGTACACGCAGGTTGATTAACCCGGGTTGGGGATACACCAAGCGGCTTGCTAGGTTGAGCGTTGCAATTACTGCGTGGGTGTTGTGCTGTGCTGCTGCTGCAGAGTGTCTGTTGTTGCCTCGAGCTTTTGTCGTCTGAAATGCTGTTGTTTGCTGGAAAATACTCGGAAAATTGCTTCAAATATGCACTTGGGCCAAAATGTGCCCAAGTGCATATTTTGGGAAAATCCACATCTCACCGTGGTCTGCCGTGGTCGTTAGGTCGATAAAATAGACCTATTTTTTAGACATTTAAAACACGATAGGGCTTAATTTGGTTTAGAGCCAAAAATATAGGCATATCGTCAGGCTTAAATACGTCTATAGAGGATCATTGATTCAACCACGTGTGCCTTTCTGTTTGTCTATACTGTCGCTATTAACTTAATACTAGTAGATAATGTCCCTGGAGGGTTAACATGAACTATAAATAGTATTATACCTGGTGTAATGTTATGGGTCGTGTTATATCGGGTATAGTATTGAAGTTATACCTGGAAATATATTATACTTGTGTGAAACCGAAGGCCACGGGCAGTATGTCGCGTTTCTTGCATGTGGCCGATGAGAAATGTGCCGTGCTTGCTGCTTGTCGGTGACCGATGGTGTGATGCTTCTGCTGTGCTCTGATGCTGCGCTCTGATGCTATGTCTCGGGGTTGCTTTGTGGTTATGTGCCATATGGTTTCGTGCTTCGTGGTGTTGTAGATTGTAGTTTGTGGTTTGTGGTTGTTGTGGTTGAAGGTGACTACCTCGTGAGCGGAACGTTTGCCGGGCACCTATATCAATAGGGGCTTGCGTGTCGTCAGTTTTCGGTGATACAACGCTTCTGCTGTGCTCTGATGCTGCGCTCTGATGCTATCTTTTGTTTGCTTTT
The DNA here is from genome assembly GCA_012845835.1 of Undaria pinnatifida. Taxonomy (NCBI): domain Eukaryota; class Phaeophyceae; order Laminariales; family Alariaceae; genus Undaria; species Undaria pinnatifida. The sequence goes on from JABAKD010000027.1 coordinate 16,273,887, forward strand.
TGCCCCCTTTTCTCCTATGTTTTTGTGGTTTTGTGACTTTGTGGTTTAAGGTGACTATCTGGTGAGCGGATCGTTTGCCGGGCACTTGTACATCTGGAGCGTGAAGGACGGTACTCTGGTCAAGAGCTACCAGGTGACTCGTCGTATGTTTCTGCACACTACTACTTGTAACTATGGCTGTAACGGTAACTGTAACTGTAACTGTCGCGGGAACTGTCGCGGGAACTTGGTTATTTTCGTTTCGGTGTTGTGTATCAGGTATGGTATGGCGTACTCGTACGCCGAAAGCTTTCCTCCGTGATGACTTTGGGCGACAGTATACCATGCTTTTCTCCTGTGGCCTGCTTTCGTGTGTCTATCATTGATGAATTTTGAAGCTAATTCGGCGGTGCTGTTGGCTTCATCTCAGAAATTTGCTCTACATCGCTGCTAGCCATCCACTATGGTTTATACGACCTTGATATACAGCGATGCCAATGAGCAATGTCACAGTGTAGTCTATAGAGTAATCGACACTCAGCTTGGCAAGCTTCGTTAAATCGTTTCTGAAGGGCGTGTTGATCTTGATTTTGGGCCGTCTTTTTTCTTCGATATCGTTGTCGGCCTCGTTCCTCTTCCGCTCCGCTGATGATGCTGCGTATTGTTCGAGATGGTCGAGATGGTCGAGATTGATTGTATCCACGGTTAAGGACAGTTTGGGATTTTTCGTAACGCGATGCTGCCCCCCCCCCCCCCCCCCCCCCCCTCCTCCTCCTCCCCTGCACGGTTCAATTTTTTTTGTGCTTTAATTCTTGCAGGGAGAGGGCGATATCTTCGAGGTCGCCTGGAATTTCCGAGAGGACCGCATCGCGGCATGCTTCTCCACCAGCATGGTGGCTGTCATGGACTTCCGCATGTAGTCCGATCACAGTATGATAGTCCACAATTCAGTCCAAACCCTCGCGGTGTCGATGGAGCGGCCGTTGTTTGCGTCGTCTCGAGCGGCGCTGCCGTCGCCGATCTTTTTTCCCGACAGATGCATTGCTTGCGCGGGCCTACGTACGTACCCACATGTTAGATGTACAGTACGGGTCCCTCTACAGTGCCGGTTTAGTAGTGCCGGTTGCCCGCTATAATGCCTGTGGAATCGTTTGGCACGGATGGGAGCACCCAGTAGTGGCGGTATTTGGAGTAGTAGTACAGACGGTAGTTGCCGCTATATTGGCGGTATTTACGGCGATTACATATTAATGCATTAATGTCTACCGGCACTATATAGAGGGGAGGGGCCACTACTGTACCGTTACCACTGGCTAGCAGTTAGCGCTGTCTGTTAGCTTGGTGCTTACGGTGTATCTCTAACAAAAGTCCAAAAGCATAGCCTCAAAAGCATAGCCTAGCCTAGCATAGCCTAGCCTAGCCTGGTGCTTGGGGTTGGGGTTGGGGTTGGGTCAAGGTGTACGTACCTCTAACGCTACGTGGCGCACCGCTGGCGTGGCTTCGTACTGTGTTGACCTCGTCCAGGCAGTGGTGAGGTAAAAGGCGCCGTTGTTGATAATATCCGTCTGATGACGTGAGAACATAATAATAATAACCGTCATGTCTTCTATGTATAGCGACGCAGGTTATTATTGCGGTGGGCGCGATATGTACTGTTACTAGGGAGCCATGTACAGTAAGGACGACGTCGCGTGCGCAGGTGTTTGTTGCGAGCGTTGGAACGATGCCCTCTGTTTTTTTTGCCGAGTTTTTGCGTGTGTTCACACGGTTCCTCCCTTTTTTGTTGCCGACACGCTGACACGCGAACGCTTAAACATCTCGTGATCATGTTAGTGTCCCAGTCCCAACACGGCTTTGTACTGGCCGCTGATTGACTCTTGTGCGCCTTTCTCGTCTACTAATAGTCTTTATTTGTATGATATTTTGTTGGGGCTAAACCTAGCACGTGGACGTGAGCATTGGCGCGGGCTTTCTGCTACAAATTGCATACAAGTAGCATATACGAAATGTGGCGGTATTTTTGCAGTTGTGGTTGCAGTGCTCGCAGTTTAAGTCGCCTTTCTCTGTTATTTATACGTTTCAGATTTGTTCCGCCTTGTGTATGTCCACGATATGCGAGCACTTTTTTTAGGAGGCTGCGGGTTTCTTGGGTATTTATCAAGACTCGAATGCGTACGCATCACAAAATACCACAGGTCTCTGACGAGCTCTGCTCGAACAAAAGCTAACCTCGTTAGAACGGCGCCTATTAATAGCTCCCACGTTTGTTTATGGAAATAGGGTGTTTGTTTTTTCGCGGGTTCAAAGGGTTAGTGTAGTCTTTAGCCTATGATTGTTCCCTTATCGTAAATACTAGTACAATACTATATTAATAGTACAATACTATACTAATAGTACAATACTAGTACAATTGTAGTAGCAGTAGCAGTAGTAGTAGTAACAGCGCCGGCGGCGGTCGGGTGCATCCTTGATATTTACGTACTTGCGTTGGGGGTTGGGGTTTTGTCGGAACAACGGTGCCGTGGTCCTCTCACTCACTCTCACTCTCACTCTCACTGTGCATGTATCCGAATGATGACAACTCTAACTGACAACGAAACAACGAGAACGAACTAGCTGCTCTATTTTCTAGCCGCTGATACTAGCGGTATGTATGGTGGACCTACAGCAGTGCAACTACTCGTCGTATATGTATATAGTGTAGAGGCGGACTACACTGACTGTAACTTGATACATGAATACGTATACGAGTATTATTTTCACTTATTTTACCACTGATGTTTTCACTATAAACTAGACTATGTACTACCAGGTATACAGTTAATACCACAGCAGAAGTAGTTCCAACTTTTGTTCGTTCCCAAAACGCGGGTGGGGTACCGTAACGGTCCATGCTACTCTTGCGAGTATTTTGTTACAATAAGCAGAGGGTAGGTAGTGAAATCGGCCACAGTAACAAAACACTTCTACGCAATCGATATCACGTCATTAGTCTCTTTCTAGCCGTCCATGACGTAGCTTTCATTCACCCCCCCCCCCCCAACGCCCCCTCCTTCCCCACCACCCGCACGATCGCCTAGCACCGCGCGTAAAGCAAACCCCTACATATATGATACGCGCAATACGCGCGATCGGAGTATCACACACAAGCTTGCAAATATGACTTCCGACCAAATCTTCGATCTCACAGCTGGAGTGTAATTTTATATTATGTGACCTAAATCTCTTGAAAACCCTCCCCCCCCCGCCCTTCCCTTCTTTATTTATTTATTTATTTTTCCTCCCGGCCCCTCTTGCTCAAACGCCCCACCTAACATCGAAATCTTCCAGAGTAATAAACACTTCCACGCACTTGATATCACCTCATTATCTTTCTAGAGCCATCCATTCCTCTGCTGCAATCCCCCCCCTCCCCCCCCCCAACGCCCCCAACGCCCCCTCCTTTCCCACCACCCGCACCATCGCCTAGATCTAGCACCACGCGTATAGCAAACCCCTACATCTATGCGACCTAAAGATGTTGAAAACCCTTTCGCCCCCCCCTCCCCCCCCCCCCCCCCGCCTCCTCCCCCCCCCCCCCACCCCCACCCCCTCGAACGCTCCGCCCTCTCCTCACTGGTTGTACGACTTACAGGATAGGATTTATAGTTTCCACGCACAGATTGAGCTGCCCCGCCTGTCCCGCCCTTCCCCCCCCCGTCTTGATCAAACCCAGGCCCCCACGTGTCCTTAAAAACTCCGCCCTCCCCTCACCGGTTATTCGACTCACAGGATTCACTTGATAAATTGATGCATTTCCTTCCACAGCTGTCAGATTTTGTCCCCCTCAAAAACGGGTTTTGGAGTATCCGCGCACAGACTGACTAACATCACCCCATTGACCCTGATAGCTGCACTGTAGTTGCAAAGGGAGTCGCCGACCTATATCCTCAATGAGGACACACAACCCCTTATACGCGCGATCGGAGTATCACACACAGCATCTTGCAAATATGAGTTTCGACGAAATCTTCGATCTCACAGCTGGAGTGTATTTTTTTTTCAATATAAGCAGGGTATTAATAGTAGTAGTTTGTTGCCTCGACCCTGGATGATGATACCTTCTGACATGGAGTACTTCTGACTGCGTACATACGAATTGCCGGACGAGATACATGCCATTTAATTTGTATGAATAAAAAGGGACACTACAACGAGGACAATAACGCTTCTTCTATGACAAGCTAGGGAACCTTACATATACATACATACACAACATATTATTTGGACCATGCATATAGACTAATATGTGGCCTTCGTACCTAATGATACCAGCAGTAAGTAGTAGTAGGTTAGTAGTGGCAATAGTAGTAGCAGTAGTAGTAGTAGTAGTCCGTAGTAGTAGTAGTACAGTAACCCTTTTTGGAAGACATACCCACTACAACACTACTTGGAATTAGACTTGGTATAGACTAGTGTACACCGCACATACGAAATCCAGACGATACTTTCTACCTGGTAGTGTATCTTAACGTGTGTGTGCCGGCCTTCTAACAAGAAACCGGGATGGATACACGGGCCCCCGCTACTTATGCTAACCTACTAGTCTAGTTCAATTGTACTACTCCTACTCGCTCACCGTACCACGTCGTCGTTGTATGCATCATGCATCATACCGCTGACTGTTGGGCAAAGTTGCTCAGCAGAATGTAGGATGTAGGAGACCTTTCTCTATCAGTGTTGGGGGCGGTCATTCAAGAAGCCAAAAGCCGCGGTCTCCTGCCGTATATGCGCCGGTTATACGAACTGGTGGTCAACGATAACTCTACACTGGCCGGGACGCCGGGCGTGGTGTGCGGTACATGCTACGGTACACACTATTAATACCACCTATACACACCTATGTATGCTGTTCGTCGTGACGTTAGTACTACTCCCTGTCCGTTATATACCTAACCCTAACCAAAGAAGCAGAAACGTCTGACCCGCCACGGTCTATTTATATACCACTACGTCTCTAAATATAATAACCGTTGATCAATTCATATGGAGACAATGAGGATATTATATTTTCGGACATGGTGGTACTAAAGTTCAAATTAGTACGGTCATGTCCTTAGCAGCTGTCCGTCAGGGCCGTCAACCGACATGTTTCGTAATACTGCTGTTGTATCTGACATGGGGGTACAGAGTAGTACGCCACAGCACTGAAGAATTTGACGGTTAAGAATCTCAGACTCGAGAGTAGACGAAAATAAAAACATGGCCTCTTTTGTACTGAAATTAGTGTGGAACACGCCCTGCGTTACACAAGATTTCCAGCCAGGCTGGCCAGGCCAGAAATACTAGATAATGAAAGCAAAAGGTCTCCCATACTAACCGTGTTCCTTGGCTCTACTCGGGCAGCAAAGCAACACTCAGGTGGGGTACAGCAGAAGCTCTACGTCAGCATGACAACATAGCAGTAGCATGGTGACACAGCAACAAAGCAATACATACACAGCAAGACTACTACAGCACCCCAACGAAGCGAAGCAAAAACGGTAGCACCGCAACAGCCCAACCGTACACAAAAACTACAACGATTTCGACGGTTTCTGGCCATGTTTCTTTGCTCTCTAGAATCAGTATATATTTTTCCATCCCCGCAATAAGTACCGCCTCATTTCTAATCGCTGGCAACGCATGGCAGCGAGTGGCTTGCCTACTCAGCAGCAGCAGAGGTTGAGCACCTCCAGCAGCAGGCTAGCACCATGGCAAGTACCGCAGCAGCACCTCGTCTTGACCCGCTGCATGCACGAGTACCCATGAAACCGTGGTGGTGTTGGTAATTCTTTCTGTTAGGGGCAGAGCGCGTTCCCTTTCTTGTAGCCGTTTTTGGCTGAGGTTGTGTCTCTCAGACACGCCACAGCAGCAGGGAGGCAATGGTGCTCTCGCGATGCCATGTACCATAGCCCAGCCCGGTAGCTCGCGTTGCCCACCCATGGAATGAAAGCCCAGCTAGCAAGGCAAGCATCATGTGGTGGTGCTCTCGAAGCTGGTGCGATAGATTCGGCTTCCTGACCTGAGTCCTCTCTGTTCCGTCCCCACCCCCCCCTCGTCTTTGCGTCCTTGTGTTCGCCTGGGGGGTTGTGTGGTATGCTATGGCTATTGTGCGTGGCTCTGCTTGGCTGGCTGCCCCACTGGCTTCGAATGAACGCTACAGCCGAAGCAAATCCACGACATCAGGGACTTCCTACAGAAGGCTCGCCGGTAAGCGCTATATAATGATTTCTTGAGAAGAGTAGTATTCGAGAGAAGGGAGTACAGGTGGTCTCTGGGCTGCGCAGCACTAGCCACGGCTTGATGCACTAACAGCAGTGATGTACCTGGTGTACAACGTTCTGGTCTTTTTGCTTTTTTTTCACGAGAGTTTGAGACAAGACACCAGCAGTATTGACGGTAGTATTACTAGTGCTGTACCTAAAAGCACTTGGTACTGATGCTGTATTATACGAACCATGGCTGCTATCAAGCCAGGGCGCTGCCCGGAGTTATGGCTTACACAGGAGCAATGTGACCACGGCTGCTACAAACTACATACCAGTATAGCTGGGGGTGGCTTGCCGTTGGGTGCACTTTCTTGTATTGGGAAAGCTGATGGAAAGGACGGCACCGAAATATTTCTGCCCTCTGGTACTGCAAACGACGCATTTTGCTGTGTTTGTGTGTACTTGTATGTGTTTTTTTTGTTACAGCGTGAAACACGTTTGTTGGGCTGAAGCTGAGCCGGTATGTGTTATGCTCTACGATATGTACTGCCCGAGCTTGTCCGTCATGCTCCTCACACATGCTGGTTGTAGCTTCGACGAGCGCTTTTGCGCGGCCCAGCTACAAATATCACGAGACGAAGACAAAATGCAGCACGTGTCCCAGATTGAAGAGTCGCAAGCAAGTAAGGTATACAGCAAGGTACAATGTAAGATACAAAGTAAGGTACAACAGGTATGCGGCTGCAGTATCTCGTCTACGAAACCGAGATCATGGACTTGGTTGGGTTTCTTATTGTTGTCCTGCACTTCATTCAGTATACTAACTAAAGCCGACGAATCTCTTATTTTTTTCGTGGGTCTTTCCTTTAAGGGGCGGTAGTGTGCGTGCCGCTGTGGTCGGTAGGTGGGATATTCTGTGTGCCGCTGTACCACAGAACACAAAGCAATGGTCCTCTCCAAAGAAAGAGCCTCACAAGAAAGTTAACCTGAGATTTTGCGGGAAAATAAGAAACTCAGGAGTGGTCACACTAAATTTCGTGGGAGACACGCACTTTTTTCTTGGTCAAGAAATTCAGCCTGGGCTAGTATCCCAGGTTCTGCCGGTACAACGGTACGAAGTCACTGGGTATCCACACGAGTCTGCTATCGGCAGTGCGAGCGTGCGAGCTGTTGCACCGTTGTAACATGCAATAGCGCACCAGGTCCACGCCCGGCTGTCTTGGCTGTCTTCATATTAATAGTGAACCTCACGAGAATTTCAGGGATACAATTTCGGGAAAATCAAGCATGGAGTGCGGCATCTGGAAGCGGTTCTACTAGAGTTTTGTGTGGAACACACCATTTCTAAGATATGGATCTGAGCAATTTGTCCGGTTTCCCACACGAGACGGCCCGTGCCGTTTGTATAATACCAGATAGAGATAGATGAACCGGTCGCCCCGGTGGCGTACCAGGTTATCCTCGAGCCTGGTATAGGTCAGTTTCGTGGATTCGAGTCCCGCCGAGTGCACACTCGTATAAATTCGTTGGGACTTTTTCTTGTGCACAATTTGACTTGCGGAAAGCGCGAGAGCGTGAGTTAGCAACATTCGATGAAATATCGACGAGCAGTGGGATTGCTGAACCCTATGTGCGATAAAAATTGAAGGCAAGAACGGGGGGGGAGAAGGGACGACACCTGACCACGGCTTGTCCAAAAGCTGGAAAGTGAACGTGTGAGGAAAAAAAAAAAAAGAAAAGATACGGCTTACCCGGTGCCTAATTTTTCACCCGGTATACAAGTCGTTACAAATATCGATACAATTATCGATACAATTATCGATCTCCTCAGAGGCCCTGGTAGGCCTCCATTTTTTTCGCTTCGACACTAACTTGGGACAAACTCCTCTCCGGACGGCTGAGCGGGCTCGGATGCCTGGAACAGCGCTTCTCAGGCCATTTCTTATGCAGTTGGATTCCGCCAGTCGAAAACGGCCCTTTTCGACTGGACTTTTTTTCGACTGGATTCTTCTGGTCCTTCTTCTTATCGTCAGTCGAGTCGATTTTATAGTTTTTGTGCTCTTCCTAGAGGCGGTTGGTGTGAGGGAGTACTGCTGTACAGCAGGCGAAATCGGTTGGCAGCTCTGTGCTTCGCGCTGTCTCCGCGAGCAACGGCTCGACGAACCTTCGTCCCAGCGAGTTGGTGGCTTCGGGCTTAGCCGAAAGCCGATAAAGCTACGTTCATGGAGTTGCACTCAGCGGAGAGCCGCCTAAGCTACGGCAGGCGCAGCCGTTGTTGGCAGCATGGGATCGAGACCGCGCGCTGCTGCCGTCGTGTGATACACGCTGCTGGCGAGCGGAACTAGGAATGCGCCACGCTGACTTGCTGCGAGAAGCAACAGCAGGGATAGCCAAGCCAGCGTCAGCGCCTTGTATGATACTGCAGTGTGGTACGTGGTATGGGTGTGTGGCCGTGTGGGTGTGTGTTTGATGGTGGGATGGGCGATGCGATCGGTTCAAAAAACACGTGTAAAACTTTTTCGACTGAGTTTTTCGACTGGATCCGCCAGTCGGTATTCTCAGTCGAAAAAGCTGAGTCGAAAAAGCCCTTTTTCGACTGCGAAAGAAAGCCCAATTTGGGCTCCAGTCGAAAACGGCCGTTTTCGACTGACAAGTCCGACTGCATAGGAAATGGCCTAAGCGCTTTTATCATTTTTTTTTCAGATTATAGTTTAAAAGTCCTTTTCTTGGGGAACTTGAATTTTGTGCTTCCCTTATGTTTGAAACTCCTGATTTAGGGAATGCTATCATGTTTATACATACTACTTGAACGCCGCCTCCTTTCGTTACTTGCGGAACGGTCCAGCTTTTCTTTGAACGAAGCTTTGATGATACGACCAGACGTCCCAGCCTGATGATATCAGCTTGGCTCATCACATCATCAACTCAGCACCGTGCAGCACAAGAGATTGTTGTCGTGCAGCACAAGAGCTCTTGTTTCTTTTTGCTCTCTTCAAAGTTGATTGTCCTCTCTCGGTCTCTGTGTTCTCCCCCCCTCGCAAATTACACCCGCACTGCCGATCACAGTGTGACATCGCCAACAAGTGCACAGCACAGGGCAACTATTAATAGCTCCGCACAAGCAGCTCTTGGCGTTATCAATTCGCTAATAGCACCAAATCATGGACCTCTTCTTTCTCCCCCCTTTACGTACGTACATGTTTTGGACGCCGCCCGCGGAGCGGAGCCCTAGTATAGACTTACTCTTAGCGGCATGGCGTGCGCAGGCAGCATTACTGCGATAACGATATGCCCTCGCTGTCGGCCAACTCTTGCCCCTATCGAATAGACAAGACCTCCCCTATTGTAAGTGTATCGTGTCATGCTGTGACCACTGCTGTGCCAGCCTACATATCGGTGTGACCATCGAAACATGTTCAGGCGGTTCTGCAACCACCTCGTAGTTCCTGGTGGTCTGGTTTTTCCTACGAGGTACAGTATTAGAAAATAACTAACTGCACGTACGTTTTCCGGGGCCACTTGCTGGGGAATTATTGTGGGATACTTTTTGCAATTCTGAAGCACGAAAGGAAGCGGCATCTTTTAGTCGAGAAAGAGCTATCTATACGAGCGAACCCTGGTTGTTGAAGCTGATGTGTAACTGCACCCGGCATTCGACATTTCATGCTCAACAATCCATTCCGCACCTATTAATAGAGTCATCCACGCCTAACCGTAAGTACCTTGTACCTGCTATGAGGTACCATGGCATACCCGTATAAAACGCAGAATTAAAATTACACACCCCCTCCGATGATTTTTCAAGCCGATTTTATCCGCAACAACAGAGGGGTGCACAACGACATTGGTGGCGTTGGAATGATCCCGAAACCATTTTTATGTACTTACACTGCTCGGCGATTGCCCTTGCCCTCTTGCCGAGCAAATTCGATTTGGAAATTCCTCCTGGGGTGTGTTTTGACGCAACGTAACACATAATACCCCCCCTTGCGACGATCTTTGGAATTCGATCTCCAGTACAAAGGGCGCGCGCACAACGACAGTAAGGACAGTGTTGGCGTTGGAATGATCAGATGCGGTCACGATTTTTCCTAGACCATCTCTCGTCTATTGCGCTTGCCCCCCTGTCGACAAAATCTGAGTGGAAATGCGCCCAAGGCGTGTTATACGTGTTGCACGGTAGACGATCACTCGTATCACTCACTCGTGTTGACAGGATGTTACGCCGAGTGTACAATCAGTGCATTTGACTGGACGTTACGACGCGCGTTGCCAGCTTGACAGCCAACACCGCTAAAGATAGGTGGAGCTGCAGTTTTCATTCATGTTCTCCTGTTGGGATATGGAGCGCAATATCTGTAGCAAGTATCAGGCGCGCACTAGGTGTTGCGACGTGATACCATCTCTACTGCCAATACCGCTCGAGATAGCTGGAGCTGTAGTGTTTATGTGCTCGTGACAATGTGGGTCGCGAACACTATCAATATCAAGTACCGGGTGTGTACCACTTATTTTGGGGGGGGTATCACATACAGTACAGGGTATGGTGTAGACCTGAAACAAGCGCGCGTGTTGAGCATCTTGTTGCGCTACCGGTGTACCAGGTAGTTTGGGTACAAAATATAGAGATTAACTACTGTACTGGACCAGTGGTGTAGTTCGGGTACAGCAAGTAGAGTATTTCTGGTCGCTGGGTAGGTGGCAGCGTCGAACCGGTACTCGTATGTTAGAGGTATTTCGCTCGCACGAGTGCAATAATAGTGAGGACAGGTTGCGGGCAGTACCAAGCGGGAAATCGTGTGACCACCATTCTTCGGCTTCCAGCTTTCGCGTGACCGTTACTCATCATCAGCCCATGGAAGCATGCTCTGTGCCGACTTTTAGTCGACAATGGAGAGGTGGCTACATCAGTATTATGCATTGTTATTGCGTACGGACGTAACGTAACCGTTACTGTTCAGCAGCATAGCACATGGAATCATGCTCTGTCCGATACTAGTGGTAAATCGAGGGGCGACAGCAGTATAACAAGTTATGTTTCATGTATAATTCGGGTTTGAGTACTGGGTGTTTAACATAACTTTGATGACTTGTTGGGCGAAGCAGCGATGGACTTGTTGTTCCCATCGCGTGATCATACGTACTCAGTTGTCTGTATTCAGCTTTCAGCATTCAGCAGGAAACGGGAGTAAGCTCAGACCCACATCAGTTATGAAACGCTGCAGAAATACTTGAAATGCTTTTGTTGACTCCATCCATGCGTGTTATGTTACGATGTTAAGATGTTCAAATGTTGAGATGTTAGGATGGAGCTCAACCCCGTCGGGGCCTGCCTGAAAATTGAATTAGATTCAAATATATTTTAATATGACGATTAAGACGATTTCACCATCGGCCACACAAAGCAACCTGGGCCGCGTAGGGCAAGCGTGGTGTTTGCGCTGCAATGTACGAGCTGTACCACAAGCGCGCAGCACGGTGATGTGGTGATATGGTGATACTGTTGACGGTGTTGCTAGACGCGCGATAAGACCGACCGACCTCGTTCTTGTTTTGGTCGTTCGGTCGCTATACATGATACATGGCCCCCTAAATCGTTATAATCCGTGGCAGGAAGTTCGAAGCGAGAATGCAGTAGAGGTTGAGTCGTTGGCGTGTTGTGTTGTTGTTGGAGGTGTATTTGCTCCCAAGGTAATCGAGAGGAAATAAAAAAATAACCAAATAACGCAGAAATAACGGACTAGCTGAGTACGTTATGTCCCAAAAAAGTGACGATTATGGCATGAAGCATAAAGCATAAAACACGACACTGCACTACACTAAAGCAGTGAAACCTGGGCTTTGGGGGTAGCAGACGTGTGCAAAGTGCAAAGGAAAGAAATTCACGACACGCGCGGAGAGAATGATGTGACTAGACACTTTTATGGTGGATAAAGCCGCGCTTGTCGCTTTTTGGATCACCATTATTAACAAGGTCAATTATGTTAATAATGGATAATAATGTTACTAATGGATAATTGCTCCCAAAAGGCTTGACTATTATTCTAATAGCTACTAATATTAATACCAGGTACCAGCCACTAGTGATGTCTAGTCGTATAGACTACCCCGTTACGAGCCGTTTGTATCAACCAATATCCGCCAATGAAGTGTAATAAGGTTTGCGATACTGCCAAGTGTCCAGGAAGGCTCATTGCTTGCTGCGGGAATATCATTTGGCATTCCGCCTGACGATACACCCGTTGTTAGTTAGTTGTTACCGTGTCGTGTCGTGTCGTGTCGCACAGCTCCTTGCATTGCAACTATTAATGTATTAGCACCATTGATGTTGTTGGACACACGCCTCCTATCCGAGCGCGCCGGACTTGGTGTGGTTGTTGCTGTATTTGACGGTCGTTTTTTCTCGACATTGAATCCCTCTCGAATCTTCAAGAGGGTCAATTAATAGTTGATCTTTTATCACAGTTTGTGACAAAACACGCCTCCGGTACAGTGAGGGTAAGAGTAAGGGCTAACTAACAACTAGTAATAGTAATAGTAATAGTACCTGGTGCTGGTATTCGCTAAACGCTAAATCTCGTTAGGGCTTGAGGCAATTTATGCCAGAAAAAAAACTGACGATTCTAAATTCTAACAGAGTACCAGCCCGGGCTCCGGATGCTGGGGTAGGGTGTGTGTCAAAACTGCGCTGTAAGGAGTTTGGATGATACAGCACGCCTGCAGCATTTTTGACAGTCTCCGTAGCGTTGCACGTTCTTCCTAGAGTCTTGGAAATATCGCTTTTTTTTTTTTTGTTCGCGATGCCTCAACGAAGATATTATGATTACGGTGATACATGTAACCATTTTGGAACCCAGAGATGCCGACTAAAACGAAAAAACGATTGATTGATTGTTCAATATATTGATTGTCTACTGTAATCATTTTTCACGAGAAGGGTGAAAGCGCCAAGCAGCACCAGTAGGACCTATTATACGCACGTACCACGTGCGTATAATAGGGGTCCTTGCCTTGCCTTGCGTTGCACTGTACTCAGCAACAACAAAAAAACCCATGATGTTTCGACGAAAGCGTTGGACGCCGACGCCGTTATCGACTCTTTTTTTTGTCGTCATTTTTTTGAAGTCCCAGAAAAGTTTTAGACAAACATTTCAAAAAAATGACGACAAAATACACTATGGTACTGTTATACTTTTATTGTATTTTGATGTTAATAGTACGTTGTGGGATAATCACATCCTTTACCAAGGAATCACCATGACGTCGATGTATGCGCAAGTGGCACGCTGTGTATAACGTAGCTGGATTATGGGTTGGGTGTTGACGGTTTTTGTCTGTATTTCCCCTGGCCCTTTTTGTGTTTCAGCTGTAGCATCGAGTGGTTCCCACAGCAACAACTGTCCACCGTATGCAGTGTACTTGGGGTCCCTCTATGTTTTTGCTGGTGTGTGCTATCAAAATGTAATACCCGGAAATACAGGCACTATGGTGTCCACCGGCACGACTCCTACTTTTTTTTTTTTTTTTCATCCTCCGGCGGATGGGGAAAAATAAAGCTTTAGCTCACCACACTTGCACGTATTTTCATACGCGTCGTGTGTCGATTTAACTCAGTTGCTTTCGCAGCCCAACACTAGCTGGCGCACCCTTCGGATCCCACTGTAGGGGTAGCGTGAGCTGTCCCTATCAGTGGTCTTCGGTACAACCCCGGCAGCGCAAGCTATACAGTACTATAGTTGTATACGGATGCTGCTGCTACTCCTGGCTGTTGCCATCTGTGGCAAGCGATCTAGAAGCGATTTCATAGGCACGATAGCGACCAACCGGCACTACTGTACTGCCTACCTGTTGGCGAGCTAAAAATCAACCCGGGCGTTGCTTATTGCCTTTGGCAAGCTTTCAGCATTGCAGTGCTTACCGACCGCCGAACATTGTTTCTTGCCGTAGCCTAGTCTCCGTTGTGTTGTGTTGTGTATAGTGTATAGTATAGTATATACCGGAACAGTAGTGGTCCCACGTAAGTGCAGTGCCTTGCCAGACAAAACCCGGACTCAAGTGGAACCCCGCACCATCACGATCTGCTGCAGTACACTATTAATGGTGTATATGTACTCTATATAGCACGAGCAAGGTCGTGGCAAGCGATTTTCACTGCACTAAAGGGTATCATACCGCAATCAAATCTGGTTATATGAATTTTACCTGATCCCCGCCCGTTTTTTTTTCGTGCCTTTCGCTGATCTATATTGTTCGTTTTCAGCCGCGATGCCAAGTCTGTGAAGATCAAGAACAACAGGGCGACACACTCGACCAAGTTTAAGATCCGATGCTCCAGGGTGAGCATAATGTCTCCATATCTAAACGTAGTCTTGTCATGTAATACCTCCATATCTAGGTGCGTTTTTTCTTGTGTATTGTATCAGGTATTGTTTTTTGCAACGAGGTATTTCTGCTTTGGAGCATCAGTTTTGGCTGTGACTGTCGTTGATGAACTAGGTTTGTCCCTGACTGCCTTGTTGATGCCTGGTCAGTTGTTTCGTTCTTTTTCCGAAGGTCTGGTAACCATTTTCATCCATGACGTCAACGTGGTACTCGTAGGAGCAAATATGAAAAGTATGCACTTGCTCGCGATGGAGTGTACTTTTTTTTTTTTGTGAGGTGCAAGCGTGTTTTTCTGCTGACCACCACGTCCGATCGGTGATATTGTTGTTGCTATCGGAGTCCGGCTCCTCCTCGTTTTGGAAAGTGAGTTGCAATGCAATTCAGGACAGCTTGTAGTAAACAAGAATTCTGTCTGTCTGAATTTATTCTTTAGGAAAGCGTTTGTTGTACACTACCTCAAGCATAACGGTTACATATGTTGTTCTTATTTGAGAACGGGTGTGTTGTACACCAACTTCAGTAGACTATACCGGCTAAACTACTCATGTTGCCGTGTATATCAGTCTGGCTATGTTATTGTCCTGTTTTGAACCCTGTTTTAAACCCTTTTCCGGTTGCATTGTAACAGTGTACAATGTACTCTTGTTCGAATTGCTGCAGTTTGTCCTCCAAGACGTGAAGGTGTTTGTAGGCGTACTTACTCGTGCACAACCTCAGCCGCTTTTTGTGAACTGACTGTGTATATGCACGAGCTGGGCCAGCCAAAAAACGGACAATGTTTCCGAAATATCTACCGCCACCGCTTTTACGAGTTAGGACTTGAAAATTTGAAGCGCTTACCCTGACAAAACATTGCCCATTCACAAAAAAAAACTTGTATATTAACAGTTGTAAGTTCGTTTTTTTCCGACTCATCTCGCCGGAATATCATCGAAAATTCTAAAAAAACATTTTTTCCACGCAAAATTCCCATAATATCGACGTTCCCGATCAAAGTAAAATTTGGTGGAGACAAAGCTGAAGACTCTAAAAAAACATCGACATATGTTTCATTGCCCAATTCGCCACCCATCAAAAGGTATTATTAATACCAAAACTCGATTCCATATATATGTCGAGTGTTTTCGACAAAAAATGGAGAAGATGGCATTGTTGCGATGCCCCGCTCAATTTTGATTATTTATTATTTGATATTTCAATGACGTATTTGACCCGCGTATGCACACAAACGGAAAGCGAGGCTTTTTTATTTTCTTGATTTTTTACGCACGTTATGGGCGATTTTGTACCTGGTATTTTTTTTTCGGATCGTAATATTGGCCATATCTCGACCAAAAAAAAAGACAAAGCCTGGCTTCCCATTTGTCCGTCGGCCATGATCAGCATTGTCGTGTCAAACAATCACACCTAAATACGAAAAATGGAGCGGGGCATGGCCAATCTTCGTCTCTGGCAGTTGAGTTACTTGGCTGGCGCAGCCTGTACGCTACCTGGTACCTGGTATTACAATAATGTCATGAGACATTGCAGTGTCCCCCCTCCAATCGTGCCTGTTGGATGGTGCCAATGCTCTGTAGTGCCTGTGAAATCGCTTGACCCGACCAAGACTATGTTTCAGTTTCCCTCTGTATGGTATTGCTGATAACAATGTTTTTAGCCCCGTTCCCGATAGTGCCGGTGCCCTGAATGGTGCCTGTATGTTTGGTTATGTTGCACATGCGCTATCGGGTGCCCCCTGCTGGGGTCATACTTGTAGTTGATACGGTACCAGGTATAGAGTAGCCTCTCTTTGCGGTTGAACGGGAGGGGAGAACCCTCTGAAGTAGTGCAGTGTGGTGTAGTGTAGTGTGGAGTAGTGTGTATGTGCCCCTCGGATCATCGGGTTGAGAGGAGCGTGTTTCGTTGACCCTCCCTCGCCCGTTACGTGGCGAACACCCTAGAAATTGAAATTGAGTTTGTTGTAACGAATACCTTTAATCGCCCCTTCCCCGTCTTCCCCCCCAACTGTTTTCGTTGTCCTTGTTGCCGTCTGTAGTACCTTTACACCCTGTGCGTCACTGACAAGGAGAAGGCCGACAAGCTCACGCAGTCGCTGCCTCCTGGCTTGCACAAGAAGCAAATCGATTAAACCCATCCACATGGCGCCAAACTCATGGCTGGGCTCGCATCGCAGGAGGAGATTGTTGGGATGGGGGAGAAAGGCTAGCTCTGGCTCTACTGTGTAGTTGCTCTACTGGGCTGTTACAGCTTTTTCGTAGTTCGATGCGTTGTTCTGGGTGAACTCTGTCTACCGCGAGCTTGTACCAGTTAATATCGGTGCCGGAAATGGTGGTTTCAACGGATTTGGGGGGTGCTGTGCCAAACTGGCTTCAGCTGAGCTGACTGCTGCTCGAGAAAAGGAATGTTTTCAAAACAATTTTTTGGCGTGACGATGGCTCTTGCCCCCACGTGGAGCATGATATTTTTTTAGTTTTTTGGCCAGCGGGCATACCAGGTGCATAATCATGCCTGTATATGCTAACACCTGTTTCGTCAGCGCGCCGACATACTGCAATTTCCATTGGCAAGCACGCGGTCGACAGGAAGACGCGACAGACATCAACTTAGTTTCATGAAAGCTGTTTTGTGTTGTGAGCAAAGTTGTGTACTTTTTTTCGATTCGCGTTCGTCGCTGCCCGTGTTTGCACTGCTGTTTACACACTGCCTTAACATGAACACGAAGCAGCAAACGTTGTACTTCATATGAAACTACCGCTGCATGCGCGCACAGATTCCAGCAATAATCGCCCACAATGTTTTTTTTTTTTTCTCTTTTGTAGGTGCTTACAGGGGTGTGTTAATCTATTGGCAGAATTGACAGAATGAGCCAATCATGAGCCCGATATAGTTTCGCAAATCCCTCGGCATCAGCAGGGGAGTCACCAACCTGTATCGTTCACGAGGGTACAAACACCACGTCACACGTGCGATCGACGTACCACACGCAGCTCGCAACGATGGGTTTTGTTTAATGCAACATCGATCTCATAGCTATATAGGTGAGAGTAATTTTCGGTTTTTCATGATGAAAGAGATAAGTGCCAGTAGTGTTTCCATTCCTCTACTCTGACCTTTGTACCAATCAGTGTCTGAGATTTCGGATAGTGTGGGGGGTGTTGCAAAGGCTACGGTATTGTTGATGTTATGATGATGTCAAGATGCACCCCCTTTTGCACGACCGGGTGTTGACCTATCAAATCATTCCATACCGTATCATACCGTACCATATCATACCATACTCGCACGACTGACTCTAATAATACCTTGAACGGAACAAAATACTTCCGGCTACATACAGCAGTTTGGCGTAGCGTACCTCGCCACTCCGCTGCGGATTCTTTTAAAAAAACTATCCCCAGCGCGAAAGCTTGAGACCACCAACGAAGGGGGGGGTTTCTCGCACGAGCGGCCCGGAGACACCTTGCAAAAAAAGGTCACCAAAATTTTCGCCTCTAGCCAGCATTCGTCAGTCACAGCAGTTCATGTCTTCAGACGTACCGTACCTGGACGGCCTTATACAACTCGTCCCCGTGTCCTTAGGCACACCTGGTATATCCCCCAGTGCGCACCGCTGAGGATTCTGTAGAGGATTGTAGGAAATTGTTTTCTTGTCTGATCGATTTTCACATTAAAACCAAGGTAGTAAATGTTCCGTGGACTTGCCCTCTGAAATCAAGGCGAGTGCCCGATTCAAATTCCGTCTACGATATGCGAGGCAATTTCCGATCGGTGTTTCCTCTAACAAAATCAGGGCAAGTGTCTGAATGGTTGGCTGTATATAAAAAGACCGCACATCCGGAATGAATGCCACCTTCCGAACTCCCGTCTCCCATCGTTCTACAGCCTCCACAAGAAAAAAAATCCCGTCAGAGACCATTAGCCATCGTTTCGTAAGTTGTTGTGCTCACATTAACTCGCATAATCAAGTCCGTGGTCACAGGACGGGCTCCAGTCACTCTGGAGCTGAGAAACACCCTAGGGAAAAACACACAAACCAAAGGTGGTACACGCATATATCACAGCTGACGCAATTCATGCCTCCACCAGAAACATTTAAAAGTGAAATCGGGAATCAGCCTACGATGTGCCAGGTCCATACCGGTGCATGCGTCTCATTACTCGCGCCTGGAAAAACCGACTATACCGCTTGCCACCCAAGAAATACTACCACGTATATATCACACGTAGTATCTATCACTACGCATACGCACGACAGACGTAAGTCAATTGGAAAAAAGAAAAAAAGAACAAATAAGAAGAAAAAGGAAAGGATTAAGAAAAGAGAAGAAAGCGAAAAAAGAAGACGAAAAAGGAAAGAAAAGAAAAGATAAGAAAAGCAAGAAAAGGCAAGACAAGAGGAAGCAAGGAAAGGAAAAGAGAAAAAAAATGTCATACTAGCAGACCCTAGGAACTGACTAAAGACGGCATTGGGCTCATAGAGGGTATCAAGTGCATCATCAAATGGCACTGGGGAAAGAACGCAACATGGCGAAGAAGTCAGGGCGGTCTTACGCTATCTTGTGACGGCCATTGGAAGGCCCACAACTTTCAAGACGATGATGGCCAAACCAGACTTCAGTCTCTTGGGCATGACGTCCCCCCTTCCCCCCTTGCCCCCTCCCCCCTTCCCCCTCCCCCCGGCCGCTTAGAAAGGCCGACGGTGGATGGCGCTGCCGCAGCCTTTGCGCGATGCTCTGCAGCTTTGCGTCTCTCCGTTTCATGCCAATTCCGCATGAACAACTCGGCTCCCTCCTCTACTCTTCGAAACCATCTGCCAGCCTTCTGAGCAGCCTTTCGCCACCCTTCGAATTTCATTCCGAAGACCGACATATCCTCCTTCAGATGAGCCACCCAGTCCTTCTCTTGCCCCCCTGAGTAGCCCTTACCCCCAACAAGCTCCCCAAACATCACCCTCTGTGGAAGACGCTCTCCCCCATACGTATATCACAAGTGCAGAGACGAACACTGACACGACTAGTCTTGAGCTTTGGGCTTTTGGGCTTTCAACCCTAAAAAAATACGTCAAATCGGTTTCGAGAACAACGGCATGTTCGGACAAGCCCTAGCGGCCCTTGCGGGATATTATTTTTTGAGCCGTAAAAAATAAATATATTTACGCGTGAACAGAGCCTCCCAGTGCAAATACATTTCTGGACTCTGACCACACGCTGAGGCTCTCGACCTGCCTTGACCACCGCAGTCAAGTGAAAAACATATCATCAGCGTCAGCATAGCCTCGTAGAGGTTTAACCAAAACCGGTAGCAAACACGTACTATCATACCAAACATCCCCACGAGAGACTGCGCCACATACTGAGAACCCGTTGCCAAACTCAAAGGCATCCCAACATAAACACGTTGCCATGGAGGCTGTAGGTTTCCACACCGTAGTACTCACATGCGCCAGTAACTGCGTGCCCTCAACGGAGGGTGTGGTTCTGAACACGACACAGTGACCCGTAGGGGAGGGGGGGAGGTTGCCCACCCGCCCCCGCCCTTGCCTCGGGCTACAGGCGTACAGGAGGAACACGAAACATTCAGTCAAAACAAATCCAAAGGTTTACTTAGGGTCTCTGTCGCGACGTTCACAAACGTGTCCGTCAGACGCAAATAAACCTAAAACGGTCTTGTACCGCTAGTTCTTGGCCAGTTTATGGTACACCTAGGGAACACAATAAAAAAACGCAACAAACCAACAAACTTTTAGGGTACAGAAAATTCTATCTCCCCGGTATAAATTTTTTCTGTCAAAGGCGAAAGGCCGCAACTCCCCAAAATGGTCACTGACTACTGGGAATATACAATGCCCACGTAATCAAAGTAGTAAAAGCTCAGGGAACAGCACGGCAATGCATATCCTTGGGCGTTGCTTTACAGGTCAGCAATACTCTTCGTCTGCCTTAATTATAGGCACAGCACGCCGGCGCATTCGAAACTGCTGAAACTGCAGAAAAAAGTGCAATTCTTTACGTCCTGCACCTTCTGGCTGCTGTCGCAACTGTGCTATGGTGTCCCCTCTTTCCTGTTGCGGCATTATGGATTGTAGCACCTGTCCCGTCATTTCCTGGCAGGTGTTATTGCGTGACACAATGAGGTTGAACCGCCCTCCTTATCTTCTTTTCAGTGGACCATTCAAATATATATCGTCTCTTCGAATCTCGAAAATGAAATATCATATTATGGACCAACCCTCCTTATCCCTACCCCTATGAGGCCAATTTGTTCTGAATGCATGAGGCCAATTTGAATGCAGTCGGCCAACTTGAATGCAGTCGGATCCGTCGGTCGAAAAAGGCTCTTTTAAACTGAAGACCAATTCGGGCTTATTACACAGCCGAGAAAGAGCGTTTTCAACTCAACCTTTTCGACAGAGCAGTCCGACTCGCACATTCAGCCGAAAAAAACCTAATCGACTCGCCTTTACGTGCGGGTCGGATCTTGCTCAGACGAAAACGTTTCGGAACCCATCGCATCGTCCATCTTACCATCCTACCACAAAACACACACGCCTACAAACCCTTAATACCAGGTGCCACACAGCAGTAGCGTACAACGGCGCCTACGCTGGCGTGGCTGCTATCAATCCTGCTGCGTCGGTGACACTGTGACAACAAAAACGGCTACGCTTGCTGTAGCTTTCGGGGCTCTCGATTGAGTGCAACGCCACGACCGTAGCTTTGGCGGCCTTCGCCTACAGGCTAACTCCAACGCCACCACCCGTCTTGGAGGGGGTTTCGTCGCGCTTGAAGCACGCGATGCTCGCGAAAAACGCACGAAGCACAGAGCTTCAAAAACCGATTTTCGACGGCCATACAACAGTATTCCTTCGCACCAACTGCGTCCAGAAAGATAACAACCACATTAAAAATAAACTTTTATTGACGAATCCAGTCGACAAAAAGTACAGTCGAAAAGGGCCGTTTTCGACTGACGGAATCCGACCGCATCATAATTGGCCCAACCCTGGAATCCAATTGCGGACGGACCGTCAAGGATATAATTTCAAAGGCACAGACCCCAAGTTAACACCTACCAGTGCTACACCTGCCGGGGCTACCTCCTTGTGAAGCTCGGTTTTAAACAAACAGCAAGTCGAGCGTCTCTCAATCACTTTGGTTGAACGATCATCAACTCAACCCCGTCTTCACAAGCAAACTTGTCTTCACCCCCACCTCCGCACGTTCCGTCACGCCAAAAAGTTGTCCCAGCTTTCACCAACCCCCCCTCCGTCAACTTCTTCCCATCCTCCTTGTCATCCTTCATGCCACCAGCCGTCACCCCCCCCCCCTCCTCCACCTTGTTTGCACCCCGCATTACAACATCCCTCATGACAACGACAAGATACGGGGATCCCACCGCAACCCGTTCCTCCGCGGCAAGGACGCTGTAGACATCTTCCCCAGGGGCAGCAGTCACCCGGTAGGCGCGCATGACTTCGTTTTCCAAGCACAATTCCCGGCTGGCCGTGTCAACCAGTGGGAGAAAGGGAATTTCCGCTTTCGGCCGATCTGCCTTCAACTCGATGTCCATGCAATTCAGCGCCCGGTTCCCCACGCGAACCTGTTAGCGGTGTTATTCAATAATAATGGTGGGTGACGGTATATTTATCGTGTTATTAATAATAGTGTTGTTTTAATCGTGATGTTAGTTGAGTAGAACAATATAGCCAAGCACAGCACAGTGCAGTAGAGTACAGTACAGTACAGTACAGTAATAGTACAGTACAGCATAGTATACTACAGTATAGTATAGTACAGTATGGGATGGTGTGGTATAGTGTAGTACCTGGCACAGTATAGTATAACCAAGTACACAGCACGGGCCCGCCAACAGAAACCAAGGCTTGAAACCATACTTCGACCCAAGCCTTGAACAGCCTTGAACAGCGTTGTGATAATGTTGCACACCACTATCATCATCACATACATCATCACATCACATACATCATCACATACATCATTTACACATTCATCATCACATACATCACCTGCATCATCACATCACATACACCATCACATACATCATCACATACATCATCGCATACATCACCTGCATCATCTACATCATGCGTCATGTACTGTAGTACATTATGTATATTTTGTATCTGCATCTGTCGAACGTTATGATATGTGTTGTGCAGGATCTGCATACCATAACATACTCGTATCGTATTATAACTAAACTTTACGGTATATCTCGTTGGGGCTGGTCGGTGTTCTTGCCCGGTCACTTGCGCGGTGAACCTTGTAGAGAGTACATGGGTACCGATCCAAAACCCCGGAAATATTTGCTAGATAACATACATCGTACATCGTACGGCTACCGGGTAACATGATCATGAGGTAGCCACAGAAATCTTCCCTGCATGATCTAAATAATGAAGTGGGGATACCTCATCGGTGATCTGTCCGGTGCGTGCAACCTGAACACACCTTGACTTCTTGAGCATGGGCTATTATGCAGGATTTAGTGTCGCGGTTACCGCTGAGCACGATTTCTGAACCCTTTTACCACAGAAATCTTCCCTGCATGATCTAAATAATGAAGTGGGGATACCTCATCGGTGATCTGTCCGGTGCGTGCAACCTTAACACACCTTGACTTCTTGAGCATGGGCTATAAAGCAGGATTTAGTGTCGCGGTTACCGCTGAGCACGATTTCTGAACCCTTTTATACTATATTGCAGCATAGCGACCATGAAAACTAAGACTGCTTGATGTATTATCAAGCGTCTATTCATAGGAAGAACGTGCCGTAAGTGCTATCAGTAGTAGTGCTATCAGTAGTATTAATAGTAGTATCAACAGTAGTGCTATCACTAGTAGTACTATCAACAGTAGTGCTATACACCATACGCATGCTACACACCTCCTCAACAGTACACTTTTTCGGACATACACCCACCCTACCCCCTATACCTGGCACACCCCAGCAGAAAGGGCTGCCTCCTACGGCCGATGCTGTAATCTTCAATACCAATAGTCACTTCACTACCAATAGTCACTCCACTACCAATAGTCACTCCACTATCAACAGTCAAATCACTACCAGTAGTCACTTCACTACCAATAGTCACTATTAATGGGCACCATATATAGCCAAAGACAGTTTTTTTAGATAGTTTTTCCCTGCATTGTATCATAATCAAGATACCGCATATTAAAATCAAGATACTGTATGTATATTATAGTCACGTCCCGAAAGGGTTAATCTGGATACCAGGTATGTTCTTAGTCTTAGCGTCCCTCAAAAAGCGAGCCCGGTCTCTTTAACCTTCACCTTTACCTTCACCTTTACCCCCACCTTTACCTTCACCTTTACCCCTACCTTTACCTTTACCTTCACCTTTACCTTTACCTTTATCTTCATCTTCACCTTCACCTTTACCGGTGTATTTTTTATTCGCGGTCAATGCCAGTAAGTCAGCCGTAATTCGGTGCTTGTTTGTTTGGTCGGTCACTTCGGTCACTTCGGTCACTTCCCGCAGGCCAGGTGGGGTCAGGGTGGCCCGACCCGACCCGACCCGACCCGACCCGACCCGACCCGTGAGAGATTAGGAAGCCTCCTGGACCGACCTCACCCGACCCGTGATATTTGGTACACCTCCTGACCCGAACCGAATTGCCCCCCGAGATTTTGGAAACCTCCTGACCCGACCCGCGGGACTACCCTTCACACCCTTCACACCCTTCACACGGGTCATCACCCTTTTAAACCCTGGTTTCGTTTTTCGATGTACCTGATTGTTGTTCATCTGGTCAGGAGGTGCTGGCGTCCCGATATGTCGGAGGCTGTTTCGCCCAATAACTAATGACCGAATCTTCGCATGTTAGTAGCAATGTAACACAACACCACCCTAGGGTATACTACTATTATTAAATAATACAACAACTACAACTGCGCAGCATGTCCTCCACTCCCTGCCAAGTGCACCGCACATGATCAGGACGCTCCACATGACCAATCGTCTTGATTTCCGTTCGGGGGTCTTTTGTTTTCGTCAGGACGGCTTGCAGTATTCTGCAATTGGCCAGGAAACGATGACGAGCATTAAAAGAAGAAAATCAACGATTTACCCTGGCGAAAACCAAATGATCATGTCCCATGCGCGACCATCGCCGAATCTAGTATATGGTACCACACAATAGCTCTTTGCCAATACTATCGATATATATTGCGTGGGGAAGGGATACTGGGAAATGGTTGGTGGAGTGTCATATACGAGATAGTACTGCTTGAAGGAAATATGTTTGATTTCGATCGGAACGGCATCTGTGCGACATGATTGGAGGGAAAAAAACGAGCAGCTTCAATATTATACGAAGTATTAGATCAAGTAGTGTATGTAGCGCTCCTTTCATAGCGGGGCTGACGAGGCCACCAGGTCAGCGCGAAAAAGCGAGTCAAGACTATACTTGATACTTGATACACTTCTGGGTTTGTGCTTACCCTGTGTATCATCGGATTGATCAGATGGTCCCCCCAGTAGAACGCCCCCGCATCGAGCTCCATATCGAACGGTTCCTTGCCCATATGCTCATTTAGGACCTGTGGCACACCCCATGATAGCATTTACGCACATAGGGCGGAGGGTTTGTTTGTGTTTCAAACATGAGATGAAGGAAGGCGGGTTGGTTTTTGGAGTTTTTTTTGCGCGTGAAATCGGCTTTAGCTATCGTACTTTTATTCTTACTCTGTTTATTGGTAGTACGTAATTAGTCATCACTTTCTGCGGATTCGCCATTTTTATGTTCATGATACCCACGCCGTACATCGTCAGATGGCGTAGATTAAATAGTGCTTTTACGTTTGCCCCTTGAAAAAATAGCGTAGATGCCGTTCCGACATATTTCGAGTATCCTTCCGCAAAGCAGTACTTTATCGTCTAAGACACTCTGCCAACCATTCCCCAATTTCCCTCCCCACATCAACGTTCTACATATCCCGAGGTTATTGGCCGCAGTCCTCCGGCTTTTCCCTCTTTTCCTGTGGCGGCCTGGCGGTCAAAGAGGGTTGTTTTATACATGTGCTCCCTGCGCGAAATCGCGACCTGGATGGTCACAACTATGACCTGGAAAAACGTTCCTTGCAGAAACCTTCCTGAGCTAGGGACGATCCGTCTGTGCATGTGTATTGATCACAGATGTGTCACGCGCAGAACTAGGATTCCTCACATGAACAAATCAACAACACCCAACGCAGTGGTGGGCGAAAGGGGTGAGACCAACAGTGACCTTTCAAACACTGGTGGTGACTCGTGCGAATTACTGCCGGCACACACGCATAGCTATCATTGGCAGGAAGCAGTTCAGGCAAATACTGTCGGTACTGTACTGGAGCATTGTTCAGGCAGCAGAAAGCAGTAAGGACAGACAGACCAAAATAACAACATTCAACCAATACTAGTACTGCTGTTGGAATGAGGCTTTCAACATTGGAGGTTACGTGCGGGTTCGGGTTACTGGCCTATTCTTGGGTGCTTCAATCTTGATTTCTGGGCTTGCACCTACCGACTGAGGTACTACACGGCGTCACTGCATCTGCTCCACTTCTGCTGGGGGACTACTGCTATATAATACTGCTAAACCTGGACTATCTATCGACTCACAGTCAGGAGCAAACGAACAACTGCTACCCAAACGGTCGCACACTGCTGCTGTACGTGAATAAACAATACAAAGTAGCCCTGGGTGTGGTGAAGGGGAGACAAGACATTCAGCTCCAGAGCTGTTTCGTCATAGTTTGGTCCTCGGCATACAGAGTACACATTAGTACACATGTCACAGATAATAACATCCCGATTAATAGGCTACCGTCTAGACTCACAATGATCCATGAGCTCTCATCGTCAAAACGGAACGCGGAACAGAACAACCCCTTTAGAAGTTTACACACACCGGGCAGATCAGGTCCCCATGATGATCTGGGTCATCTGCGTATTTCAGGGTGGACAGATCCCTGGTTTAAATGATTTGCATGGTTTATATATGATGACGCCGGGTGAGAGCCGGATAATCTGGCTTACCCAGCACGTGTTTCCTAGCTAGATCATGATCTGTACTACAGTACACAGATGTCGGACAGCATATCATAACGACATAAACACACATAATCTAGATGATCTAGATCATGATCTATCCGACGTGTGGAACGTTACCTGTAGAAGTACACCCACGTTTTGGGGACAGAGTTTTTGAAATAAGAGTGGGTTCACATGCGCGTAGAAATGGTTTTGGTTCACACCTTTGCGGGCTCGAAGAAGATGAAAAAACTGTCCTGAGCGTGCCTGTGGAAAATCGTCTCCTGGTGAGCAACACAGTCCACCTTGATGATTCTTACGTAGTCGTTGTTGAAGGCAGTCGGGTGGGAGGGTTCGTCGTAGACTTCAACGTAGGGCACGTCCACAACAGGAGCACTCGTCGCCACATCATCCGTCACGTCCGGCGAAGACGTCTTCGCGGTCGCCATGTGATGACGCTGCTATAAACTGTTTCACGGCTGCACGACGAACGTTTTTGGGTAAATCTGACTTGAAATTTAGTGTGGGGTCATTTTTGCAGGCAGCAGCAAGATTATCCTCTCTGGAATCCACAGAAAGCGACTAAAAAAACGCTACCTGGTAAGAGCGATGTTATCATCCGTTCTCTGTTCATGGGACGAGCGTTCATCAGCATGGGTACGATATAGAGTATCACACCGCTCACACATCTCTTATCCCAGCAGAGCCCCCGGCGGCATTGCATGGCTTTTGCTGTAATCACCATTTTCGTTCGACGTTTTCGCCCCTCCGAAGCCCCGAAAGCATTGAATTCGATGGTTGAAGCGGTTCTACGACCCTTCCTGTGTGCACACACGCCGTTGCAACTGCAACTGCAACTGTAACTGGGGTGTGAGGTGTGAGGTGTGAGTCAGGGTTATGATGAGGTGGTGAAATGTTGCGCAGTTGCACCATTTTCCTGATAAATCAGCTTAGCGCCCCACAGAAAGACGTAAATGTGCGGCTTGCCGCATCCGTTTTCGCCCACCCTTTTTGGCCGCAGGCCGAAAAAAAATGTGCGGGTCTTCGGCAAAAAAAAAATGGGTCTCTTTTCGTCGCAGGCGAAAATAATTTGAGGCCTTTTTTTTGTGATATTTTCGACAATTTCATCCTGAATTTCTTTGTGGCTTTCCTTTCAGAGGGATCTAAGTTCAAACTTGAGACGGTTTTCATCTGTCCGAGGATGAAACAAGGCTTCAAAGGCTCGCAAATACAGAAGAATAGGTGGTTTCAGTGACTCAAAGGGTTCTTGGCCGTGCTGTCGCAGTAGAATGTAACAGGTACCTCTACACTAATGATTTGAATGTAGCAGACTATCGAGAGCGAGCGCGGGTTCTCGGCCAAAAACAGGATCAAGACTCGTGCCCGCAGCAAGCTTTCGGTGACACGCGTTGAGCTCTTGATGCGGCCGTCTTTGTTGTTTAAGAAACAAGGTGTTGATCTGATAAAGCGGCTTGACATCCTTCGTGAAGCGGCTGTTTAATTTTCGACG
The DNA here is from genome assembly GCA_012845835.1 of Undaria pinnatifida. Classification (NCBI taxonomy): domain Eukaryota; class Phaeophyceae; order Laminariales; family Alariaceae; genus Undaria; species Undaria pinnatifida. The sequence continues at coordinate 16,302,047 of JABAKD010000027.1, forward strand.
ATGCCCTTGCGAGGCGCAAGTGGTAGTCACTGGAACGAACGAGCGTTGTACAGCAGTTGTTTAGCAGCTGTTGTTGTATAGTGTGTGAGATAGCGAAGGCGAGTTGCTGCACGCTGCTACCAAAATTGCCGCGACAAGGTGGCGAATCATTTCATATCAAATTTCTTTTTTTCTTTTTCTTTTTATATCCACCGGCGGATGGGGAAAATAAAGCTCACACACTTGCACGTATTTTCATACACGTCGTGTGTCGATTTAACTCAATTGCATTCGCAATCCAGCGCTAGCTGGCGTGTCCTTCGGTTCAACATGTTGAAGATTCCTCAGGATTGACCTGCGCGCTGACGTCCACAAAGTTATGTGCAGCAGGTTCTCTCTGTGCTTGTTTCTGTGTTTTTTGCAAGACGAGCGAATGAGACGAGCGAATGAGACGAGCGAATGAGACGAGCATCTATCTGGCGTAAATTTACGCACCTACACCGTTGCATACACCAATATTGTATTTCGCCTCCAGCGGCCCTCCGGGGGTCCTCCTGGGCCCCTCCGGGGCCCTTCCGGGGCTCCTCAGAGGGGGCCAACTCGCCTCCAGCTCGTGGTGCGCTGCGCACCATGGTTTCCTGCCCGTGGTGCGCGCAGCGCACCACGTGCTGGAGCACAAACTATAACCTTGGAGTGAGTACGCGAGAATCCACGTGTAGCCACGGGGCTCAAACTGCCTGCAATCAGTGGGGGAAAAACACATGAAAAAAACGTTGACATGTGTTGATTCAACATAACCAACACAATATACACCAATCCCCTCCGCCCTTTCATGAAGCCTACCTCGTAAATAAGCGCAGAGAGCACAGAGTTCAGCACGTCAGCATCATGTTCGTGGGCTGGTAGCACTGAATCTGAAGGAACAAGGAAGGCACAGACACCAAGACAGGCAGCCGCAGAAATACACATTCTTCCTCCCTAATAACGCCTTCCATAAGATGGAACACCCCGCCAATTTTGAACCCAACCAAGCTGCTCCGCCTAAAAGCGATTCAGGATTCAGGCTTGATTGCGCAGGGTGCAGGGTGCCCAGGATGGCCATCCCTCAGTTGAAGTTCAAGGAGTGTGGGCTGGACACGATTACGTTAGCGTGGTGAGATGGCTCGCAAAGTGTTGCATGCTTGTCGTGCAGAGGCACTTGTGGGATAATGCAATCATATGTTGCAGTTATGCCAGGTACCTGGTATCATTTTAGGCGGTTTCCATCTACGAGTGCTGGTGCTACTGCTTGGTGTAGAGTGGAATGCAGCAACTGCAGTGTCTTGTCATCCGAGACCACCATACGCTCAGCCTCCTGTAATGCGGTTACTGCTGTTGCTGATTTTGCACCGCAGGCAGGGGAGCGAAGGTTGCGGTTACCGACTGGAATTTCGAGAAATCATTACACCGGTGAGATGTACGATGTTTTGGCTGTTTGTTCCGTTTTGGTCAACAGTCAAGGAAGCAGAACATATACCAGGTACGATAGAAGACCACTTGCAAACTACTACTATCTGTGATGCCTGTCGCAGGGCTACCTCAGCGTGTTTAGACCCACCACCCTTGCGTCTTTGCGTATTGAAAGTCCGAGTTCAGCAGGAGTCGCCACCTTTTGATACCGCTGTTCCAAGAAAATAGGAGTAAACGGGACCCTGGAGAAGATGCTAAGCCCGTGCCAGAGGGCTCGGTGATACATCTACCTGTTACGGCGGTCCTACCCAAAACACAAAACACACAATGACCAGTCCAGACAAGAGAGCGTGCCCGGTGGGTCTGGCCTGTGATCGGTGGGACCCTCGTCCTCTTACAAAACGAGCACGAGCTTAGGCAGACAGTAGGTTCAATACGAATCGTGCAATTATTTGTAAAAATGCAGGTGGACAGCTGCCCCGCGCTCGCCCTCGCTCTCGCCTACTTGCAAAACACACATTGACCAGCCTAGACAAGGGAGCGTGCCCGGTGGGTCTGGCGCGTGATCTCGTTCTCGTACAGAACGAGCACGGGCTTAAGTAGAGAGTTGGTTCAATACGAATCGTGCAATTATTTGTAAAAATGCAGGTAGATAGCTGGTTCGATATGAATCGTGCAATTATTTGTGAAAATGCACAAGCGGGTCTCAAAAGCTCATGCCGTTGATATCACGGCGTGAAATAGCAGCACAAGCATCTGGAGTACACACCTTGTTGTACCGTTGCGCTCGGAGTCGTAACGCAGATTCAGTGGCACTCAAAGCGCCATGTGACGGGCGCAGCAAACTTTTCCTAGCAAGATATTTTCTGGTGCTCCAAAGAGATAAACCAAACCAGACGTGAGGGGCAGGCCCATGTCTCAACCTAGGAACTGGAACCAATTGTTGACCAAGCATCCACGTGCGTGATTGGAACACCTTTTTGGAATTATTGTTTTAAATTGTGCGCTCTTGCGTTCATAGGCTTAGGCCCATTAGACTACGCCCTTTTTCTCCATTTTTTATGTTTTTTTTTTCAAAAGCATATGCTGCAGAACTCAATTATGCTCACGTGTTCTGCTCTATTTTCGTAATATGCCTGTGCGCATGCTCCGTTTTGGTGGCGGGAATATGATTTAAAAGCCTTTTTATGCTACAGTACAGCATTAGTACTATCGTGCTAGGGTTCCGAAAGCACAGCAGTGGTACTTAGTTTTTGTTTTGCTTCTACTTGACCATTTTGTCGGGTGCAGCAGTGGAAAGCGACACCCCGAACGAGTGGAAAACATTACAAAACAGTAAAATAGTATACACACAGGTGGACCCCCCCCTCCCCGCGCACAAAATACTGCCACCCACACTAGACCTTGGGTAGTTTACCCATTGTACGCATCCTAAAACTATCTTGCTTTTGTAACATTTTCGGCTCTCCGAACAGTCCACAGCAGTAAACTTTCCACCCTCCGCCAAAAACTGGTACCCAAAATGAGTACTACAGACGTGTCTGCGGCCAACATGCCAACAAACAAAAACCAGGACAAGTCTGAATACGGAGCACCCCCCAGCAAGGGGCGTTGCGGCACTACATCAGCGGGATGCCAACACGACAACACCAACTTCTACATCAATACAGCACGGGGGGAAATAAAGGCGATCTAGCACTCCTCACACGCCCTGTTGTACTTCAGAAGGGCCGACGCCGCAATGCGGTCTACGTAGCACTTCTCCTGCCTAGAGTCCATGCAAGCACGAAGGGTAGAAAGCACCCGTTCCATGAAAGCGGAAGAGGGTTGGATCAAGGCTACATCTTTGGCTACATTGTACCAAGCAGGAAGTTTAAGCCTGTTGTCATGCCAGAAAGCCCACAAATCGTATTCAGCATCCGTCTCAGCCGCCGCAACGTTGTACGCATCCATCTCTGCTACGAGGGCCTCGACATTGGTTGGTTTCACGAAGGCGCTTGGCGCTACGTATTTAAGAACACCCTCCTTATTATAAAAAATGAAAATACACTCCAGCTGTGAGATCGAATATTTTGTCGAAACTCATCTTTGCAAGCTGTGTGATACTCTGATCGCGCGTATTACGGGTTGTGTGTCCTCATTGAGGATATAGGTCGGCTCACTTACTATCTCGCCTGTCGTTCTGTCTTGTATGGGTAGTTTTGTCAAGACCCACAGCGAGTCGAACGATTGAGCATCAGGCGCCATAAATGCCCTCATGCCCAGGCATTGTGCTCAATATGGAGCAGCTACAGGCGAATACGCTCCTTATTGGGCTAAATATGCCCGAAGTGTGCTCGAGCAATGCTCTTTTCGAATTATGCTTTCCTTATGCCCCAAAACGCCAATTATGCCAAAAGAAATGCTATTTAATAGCATAATGGGCCTAAGCCTATGCGTTCGTCACTCACCACAACCTCACACGCACTCGACACTCGATACTCAACACAGGCACGGTCCCCGCTATCGACGCCCTCGGTACAAGCAATAGCCCCGGGCTATATTTTGGGGCGTGTGTAAGAACCCCCTTTAAGATCCTGAGAGCCACGTGTGCCAGTTTTGCGCACGTCCTGTGCACAAGCACAACGTGTGCCAGCAGTTTGGTGGTGTGGAGGACAAGCCGGAGGGAGGATTCGTTTGTTTTCTTGCACATACTTGTTGGTGTAACTTCGGTAGGAGGTTACAAGGCCATGCATAGAACTAACACAATTTTACAGCGACAAGTAGAGGCGGCCTTTGGTGGGCTTCCCGATGGTGAACACACATCGCGCACACGTCGGGTATTCGTGGAATAGCGCGCTCTGGCGTGAATATCAAAATATGGCATAAATCACCCGGCCTCCTGTGCAAACGCGTAGACGAATTACATTCAAACCAACAGCCTGCATGGTCTCTCGCCGATTGCTCGTGGACGTTGGCTGTTTTATTTTTATTATCCAGGCCGTAGTTTGCACAATTGTTGGTGTAACTTTGGTAGAAGATTACAAGGCCATGCATAGAACTAACACAAAGGTAAAGCGGCAAGTAGACACGGCCTTGAGTGGGCTTTCCGATGGTGAACACACATTGCGCACACGTCGAGTATTCGTGGAGTAGCACTTTCTGGCGTGGGCATAAAAATAAATCACAAGTCACCTCGCTGCCTGTGCGAAAAGCGTAAACAAATTACATTCAACCCAACTGCCTGCATGGTCTCTCGCCGATTGCTCGTGGACGTTGGCTGCTTTTTTTATAATCTAGGCCGTAGTTTGCACAGTTGTTGGCGTAGCTTTCGTATGAGAAGACAAAGCCATGCGCAAAACTATTAATAACACAAACACAAGGAGGCAAGTAGACACGGCCTTGAGTGGGCTTTCCGATGGTGAACACACATTGCCCACACGTCGACGATTCGTGGAGCAGCGCTCTCTGGCGTGAACCTCAAGAATATAATATAAATCGCCTGGCCGCGTGTGCAAAAGCGTACCAGCTACTAACTAAATTTAATATTCAAACTATCTACATCTCAAGAGTCTTTGATTGTGGGTTTCATGTACTAGGAAGGCTCGTTTCTGCTTAGTCAACACGTCTTTTTTGTTCTAGTTCCCAGGTCGAGATGTGAGTCTGCCCGTCACGTCTGGTTTGGTTTATATCTTTGGAGCACTAGACAATATCTTGCTAGGAAAAGTTCGCTGCGCCCGTCACATGGCGCTTTGAGCGCCACTGAATCTACGTTACGACTCGGAGCGCAACGGTACAACAATGTGTGTACCCCACATGCTTGTGCTGCTATGTCACGCCGTGGTATCAGCAGCATGAGCTTTTGAGACCCGCTTGTGCATTTTTACAAATAATCGTGCGATTCGCATCGAACCAGCTGTCTACCTAAGCTCGTGCTCGTTTTGTAATAGGACGAGGGTCCCACCGATCACAGGCCAGACCCACCGGGCACGCTCCCTTGTCCAGGCTGGTCATTGTGTGTTTTTTGTGTTTTTGGTAGGATCGCAACGGGTAGATGTATCACCGAGCCCTCTGGCACGGGCTTAGCATCTTCTCCAGGGTCCCGTTTACTCCTATTTTCTTGGAACAGCAGTACCAAAAGGTGGCGACGCCTGCTGAACTCGGACTTTCAAGACGCAAAGACGCAAGCGTGGTAGGTATCAAGACGCTGAGGTAGCCCAGCGACAGGTGTCACTTCGTGCATCAATGTTGATCGTGCCACCTTGTGACCCTGGCCGTGAAGAGCGGTAACCGTACCGCACCTGCTCCGAAAGGGCATGTCGTGATTTTTTTTGCATGGAAACAACGAGAAATACAGGATGTGCCGCAATCTTGAGCATGTCAACACTATAGTTACCTGATTTACATTATTACATTATTATCGCCTCCTCTCACGCTCCTTTTTTTTTTGAAGCGAGTTTGCAAGTGTTCTATAGGCATTATTAATCATTGCTTCTCGCAGGACTGTGAGTTGGACGGAGTTCCCGCCTAGTTACTAGTAACAGTTGTCTCAGCCAACTAACTGGCATTATTTGACTAGTTGGCTGGCGTTAGCCTAAAGTCCGGCGAGCGAAGGGAGCCAAAAAATACCCCCCCCCGGCCGAGGGGGCCTCGCTCGAGGTGCCCCCGGAAAAATGCGCCGGCGCCTCCGGAGGATCCTGCTGAAGGCGCCGCCGGAGGCAAAAATTATGCGATTTGGCATAATTTAAAGTCAATTCTGATACAGTCGGGTTTGTCAGTAGAAAACGGCCCTTTTCGATCGAAGCCCAAATCGGGCTTTCTTACTCAGTCGACTAAGAGCTGTTTCGACTCACCGTTTTTCGACTTAGTTTTCCGACTGGCGGATCCAGTCAAAAAAGCCAGCCGACAACTTTGCGAACGTGTTGTGTTGACCCATCGCATCGCTTATCCCACCACAAAACGCACGCCCACACGCCCAGTCACCCACACACCGATACCAGGTATGTACCTCACAGCAGCATCATACAACAGCGCCGACGCTGCCTTGGCTGCTATCACTGCTGCTGCTTCTCGCCGTAAGTCAGCTTGGCGCATTTCTAGCTCCGCCCGCCAGCAGCATGTATGACACGATGGCAGCACGCGCGGTATCGATGTCATTTTGCCAACAACAGCTACGCCTCCTGTAGCTTTGGCGGCTCTCGATTGAGTGCAACGCCACGAAGGTAGCTTTGGCGGCTTTCGGCTAAGTCCAACGCCACCAACCAGCTTGGACGAGGGTTTGTCGAGGGTTCGTCGAGCGCGAAGTACGCGTTGCTCGCGGAGAACGCCCAAAGCACAGAGCTCCCAACCGGATTTCGACGGCCATACAGCAGTAGTCCCTCACACCAACCGCCTCCAGAAAGCACATACAACTATAGAATTAACTCGACCAACGATAAGAAGGAGGCCCAAAAGAATCCAACCGACGAAAAGCCCAGTCGAAAAGGGCCGTTTTCGACTCACGGATACCGACTGTATAATAATTGGCCTTACACTTAAAAAGTACGATAAATTGGCTAAGTTTAGCTCTGGGCTTGCTCACGAAACAGGTACATTTTAGTGTTCGTCTCACTTGATCAGGTTTTACAGGGATGCACCAGAAATACGGACAGGCTGTCCCCGTATGGGGGCCTCTCACTAATATTACGTTGTGTCGTAACGGTAAAATCTCGTGCGGCACGCAGTAGCACAGCACCAGCAAACGAAGAACCCAAAATAATAGCGTAGAAATAGACTGGGATCTGTTCTACTACAGGAGCTTAAAAGACAAGCTGACTGCTGTTCATCGTCCGCGATTCAAGAACGATTCATTGTCGAGAGCCGAACGCCCCCCACGGCCGAGGGGGCCCCGCTGGAGGCGCCCCAGGAGGGCCCGTCGGAGGCACCTCCGAAAGATCCCGCTGAAGGCGCCGCATGAGGTTAAAAATACGCGATTTGGCATCATTTTACACTCAAAAAGTATGATAAGTCGGTCAAGTGTAGCCCTGGGTTTGATAACGAAACAAATAAGTTTTAATGTTCGTCTCAGTTCATAAGACTTTATAGGGACGCACCAGAAACATGGACATGACGTCCCCGTTTGGGGGTCTCTCGCTGGTGTTACATTACATTGTGTTACATTACATTGTGTTACATTACATTGTGTTACATTACATTGTGTTACATTACATTGTGTTACATTACATTGTGTTACATTACATTGTGTTACATTTTGTTACATTGTGTCGTGACGGTAAATGCTCGTGCGGCACGCAGCAGCACACCACCAGTAAACGAAGAGCACAAAAAAATAGCGCAGGGAATAGGCTGGGTTCTGTTCTACGACAGGAGCATAGAAAATAATTGATTAGTCGCCGCCGGCGGTTCAAGGACGGTTCATAGTTGAGCTAAACTATATCGTACCTGGTATCGTACCTGGTATCGTACTTGGTGTCGTACCTGGTATCGTACCTGGTATCGTACTTGGTATCGTACCTGGTATCGTACCTGGTATATCGTATATCGTGTCATACCCTCCGTGGGATTGGATGCGTTACCAACTACCAACTAACACAAAAAAAAAAACTGTGCTCTACGAGGGTTCATTTCTGAGCCTTACGGTCTTCGCGGAAAAGACACGCACGTATGGGCGAGCATCGCTCAAACACCCGGAGCCAGAGGTGCTCATCCTCCATTGGACACTACACATAGTAATGAGAGAGACGCGATATTGACGGCACAGTCGATGGCTGTGGGTTAATGCTCCATGAGTTGCACAAGACCTCTCTGTGTGCTCACAGCGTGATAGTACTGCTTGGAGACGCCGATAAATACGTACTCCGTACCAACAAGCCTTCCTTCAAGCAAGGAAGCTCAAATACGAAAACTAGTTGGATAATGGGCATCGCCGCAACCAACTATATGTTCTAGCCAACAATACCTAGCTGTCGACGTTGTAGTCCGCCAACTCACAGCCGTAAACCACGACCCTTATTTGATCGGATTCACAACGGACGTATGATATTCGAAACCATTTAGTAAGATATTGTAGCGTTGTCATTGCCGTGGACGCATTCATAGGGCATTCATGGGCGTTCATAGGGCATTCATGGGCATTCATAGGGATTCACAGGACATTCATAGGGCATTCATAGGGCATTCATAGGGCCACGACGCAACGAGGTAGGAGGTAGGACATCTAGTATTATAGGACGTATCGGTACTCGTCACGTAGCGGTACTCGTAGGTATAGACTTGGACAGCAAAGGCTGTCCTCTCACGCACCTGGTGTTATGTCATGTTGTACGAGTAGCAGCAGTTAGATCTACGTCCGGCCCACGTGAGTACCCACAGCTCTCCCTGGTGCCCATTGACCGACAACACCTGCCAGCAGTATGATCCAAGCCGGTGTGTGCTCGTACGTAGTTGTGCACGACAACAATCGTGCCTTTATCTACCAAGGTGTGTTGTCTCCACAGTAAAATAGTGTTGAGTTGTTTGCAGCGTTCACCCGCGAAAACTCGTCTTCTGGCAAGAATCGCAAACTTCGTACGGTAGCATCGAGTCGCGAAATGATAGCTGCGGCGCTTGGTGAATGCGACGTACGCAGCACGAGGGACCTCGGTGACACAGAGAGGCCGGAGTTCTTGGCTCCGATTGAATGGGAAAACCTGCGTCGCGGGGCGAGCGTTCAAATTTGGCTGTAAACAGTATGTGTGCTCCAAAACAAACAAACGGGCAACACCGGGACTCGACCTAACGCAGGACTGCCCTGCATTTGTTTTCCTGCAGGACACCGGGTTGGTTGGCCAAGGTTGGCCTTTCGGCCGCTCGGGTGTTTGGAAAAAACGCCAACGCCACCACAACGCTGCAGAACCGCGCGACCGCCCTGGCGACTTTGAGCTCTCCAAGGCTTTGGGGTTGGGGTATAGGTTAGGTCGATCGGGCTAGTCTGAGTCGACTTGCAAGATTGAAATTGACCACAGATTCCTACGGGGGGTGGTTTGCGGGGCCGTCCTGCTGCTAGAGGGAGCCCACGTGTACAGGAACTCATTGGTTTCATGAAGTTTTGTTTTCTTCTTGGTCGTATGTACCGACGATCACCCGTTCGCGCGTTCGCCGATCGCGGCGTCGGCAGCTCTCTCGCTCGGCCGATTGCTGTCGCTTGGTTGATCGTCCAGACGCTCTTGTGGGAACAAAAACAAAATGAAGCAACAAGGAATCCTGGAAAGAGGGGCACAATATTTTGTCATGTTGTCAGAACACATACATAGCACGTGGGCAGGCAGAAATCCGGAGAAAAACTCAAGCCGTACCCCTTTTCTCCGAGCGCCATGCCTCAAGCCTAGCCAAGCCTAGAACGTGCGAAACACAAACAGGAAATGTTTGATGTTTCTATCGCACCGTCGATTTTCGTATTCCGGCCGGCGATCACGGTGCGACGGATTCTGCCCGGTGCGAGCATGTTTCTATATCTTGATCACGGCAAACGATACGTCTCATGGACACTGACAGTATTTTTCGAAATTCTTGAAGCAAGGCTTGATGTGTGTACCGGTCGTGTGGCACCAAAATTTGATTCCCCTCCCTAGGGCTAACTTTATAACTTTTGTCTACGAGCAGACGGCCAAGCAATTTCAATTTGGAAGCCTTCGTGTTTGAAGAACGGGCCCAATGTTGTCGACCAACGATTTCGTCAAGTTGTCACGCCTAATCCTACATTTCGAAGACAATAACGAGACAAGGAGCCCCCAGTTACTGAAAAACTAAGAAGAGATGTTGACCGGGGCTTTGGGATGGCAGAAGCCCCTCGACATATTGTGCACAGACGAACAATGAGCATACATCGCACCGGGCCACACGTCATGCCCTAGACCCTTGAAGACAACTCTGTACTCACAATGCAAGTACTCAGTAGCACCCTGCTCGTTTCCAATTATGATGAAATACCGTTAATCCTGGAATACTGCTGCCGACTAGAGCGAGTCTTGGAGTGCTGGCCATTCCCAACACCGAAATTGCCAGAAACGACAACAGTTACGTAAGCCATCTGAAAAACAAATGCTGCCGGTATTCACGCAATAACACGTTTAATTAATGTATGGGGGATTCCTCCGCATGACCTCTGACACGCGCAGTGGAATACAGGCAAACGCAATATCCACGAGTAGTATGCACTGGCACACCTCCTTCCGCTCTTGGATTCCTTGGGAAAGCACACCCCCAGTGAACGCCAGCTGGGCCTGTGCCAGTCGTCACACACTTGCACCGTCGCTGTGTTTGACGCACCTTTATCGATCCACTTCCATCACAAATCTAGCCCACTTCTCACGTTTTTTAGAACAGTAGGGTGTTTGCGATGTATTACATTATATATACCAACTTTGGTTGGGCAGGAGTTGGGTAGGAAAACGTATTATACTACTAGTAGTATCGAAACCGTGGATTACCACGATCCAAGGAAAACATATAAGATTAGTACAAAAAACATATGAAACCTACAATGGGACTCGAAGGGTGCGCCAGCTAGCGTTGGGCTGCGAAAGCAACTGAGTTAAATCGACACACGACGCGTATGAAAATACACGGAAGTGTGGTGAGCTAAAGCTTTATTTTTCCCCATCCGCCGGAGGATAAAAAAAAAAAAAAAAAGAAACCGTCGATTGTCACAATCCAAGGCCAACCCAACCCACCATAAATCAACTAAATTTACGTTAGAAATATGTTTTCCTGCTGTTATTTTATTTTTTAGCCTAGTCTTTTGGTGGGTGGGTGGGTGGGTGGGTGGGTGGGTAGGTTGGCCTTGGTTTATGACGTGGCACTATTAGTTTCCCGACCCAACATAAAGTTTGGAAATGGCAAACAACATATTGTGATATTGTTCGACACCAACAGTAACAATATTGTGTCCGGAGATGTCGATGATGAGATGATGAGATGAGGAGATGATGAGATGATGAGAATGCTCGTTTATTGGAGACAGCATTAGCTGTACATCGTCGGTGTTTATAGATCTCTAAAGGTGTACACGTAGCTGGCGCGGGAAGGCGTGATGATGACTCAAGACGGTGACACAGAACTCTGATATTATCCAGCCGTCGAGCCTGACTCGGTCTCATACGGAGCAAAACTACGAGTGACAGCTCATGGCAAATCATGCCGGAAAACATCCGACCAAACAGTCCCCTTACACCTTATACATGAATCCCTCACCAACATACGGAACTCCATGATATATGATGGATCATAACCGTCATGTTCATGAGGACAATCAACATCCCCCCTCCTATTATACACGACGAACACACTTGATATCCCCCCTGCTTTGTGCATGATAAGGCACGACATCGCAGGGTTGATACGTCGTCATATCGTAATGAACATATATCAAATTCAGCATTCCAACAAACTCAAAACCAAAATTCCAGTCCTCAATTAAATAAGTCCTCCAAGTCTCAAACCAAGTAACAACAGTCTCATGCTGCAAACATCAACTACTCTCGAAAATCATTGCCAGGTGAAAACGACAATAATTTTATTCTCGGAAATGACCAGGCAAAGACGGCGTCATCCTCGAAATTAGCCACAGAAAACGGCCTTTTTCTTCGGACTTATGGCTCAAATAAACTCTCTGATTATCCCCGACTCGAAATTAGCCACAGAAAACGGCCTTTTTCTTCGGATTTATGGCTCAAATAACTCACTGACTATCCCCGATTTGCTCGATATACTAGTACTCAGTACGGGGCCTACAAGCTGAACCAGGTAAAACAAACTCCGCATTATTATACAAAAACGCAAACAACCACAGAAACTCGATTTAATCGTACTCTGCACACTGCACGGCGAAAAGCATCCCCCCTCCTCCGTGCACGACGAAATGTGTAGCACACGTAGAGGCGGGATGTTGCACTGCTCAAAAACTCAAACTCGAATAATACCTGGTAACCAAATATCTCCCCCCAAAAATAAGCTCCCGCAAAACGGGGGTTCGCACGTCGATGTACTTCGAGTTCGACGTACACACTGGGTTTTGTGCCAGGTTCTTCGTCCCCTCGTTATGCTCGAAAACCGCAATGTACGTCGTACCAAACCCCGGGATATTAAAATGCACACATACCGCGAGAACATCACCATCTTCATGGTCTCTGCCAGACTAAAACGGCATTGATTGTACAATACGGCGGTACCGACTCAAACAGACATGATTATCAACTCGCAAAATCAAACCATAGTACCTCGTCATTCCTGACGAGTATGCATAACATCGGTGCTATACATATTTCAAGTAAGCATGGGGTAAGTCCGCGCGGTCAGACAACGCATAACCAACGCGTCAGCGGGACAATACTCAAGTCACGAATACTCGAACTAGACCGAATGCGCCCTGCGCAGTTCGTGGTCTGTTCAATCTCGGGCGATTTGTCATTGGCAGAGATCTGCCATACCAACAATAAACAATCCTCATCCTATAACAAAAACAAGAAAAACAATCAAGTCCATCTCAAGCAGGCTAACAATCAAAGTTCAAACAACAAAATCGCAATCACCCAGCATCATACCCATTCATTTCAACCCCAATGCCCCAAACACTACTGCTGGTGGTCCCTCCGCTGCGGCAGCCTCCGTCTCATGGCATCGCCTCAGCTCGGGCACTCCAGCCTATCCTCCTGAATGAAGCAACCGTTCCTGGCGCAAGATTGACTCCACACAAGCAGCGGATGGATCGTGCAACCGAGCGATTAGGTCGGCATAGGTTGAACTGCTCTTTTCATCAAGAATCCCTCGCACATGCTCAATTGCCCTGTTTTCAGATTGTTCACCAAGAGTCCTCTAGACTATACTCATACCCGTTATACCTGCATGAATCTCTTTCGCAATAGTTAATAGCAGTATCGCAATCTTACACTGGGGGTACTCCACTGTTGTGAATTGATCCGCAACGCAGGCAGTATCTGGGCGTATCATATACTCGCAGGCAAGTGAACGTACAATCAATCGTGCTGGTGTATCATTCGCACTCGTATCCTCTTGTATCGATAACTACCAACAGACGTGCGGATAGCACGGGATGTATTACTGTAGTACTGCATGCTGTTTCTACACTACTTATGGGGAACGTCACACGTCAAAGACATGCCGGGTACATCAGTTGATGGCACTCTTGCCCCTTGACGGACAGCTGTCAAGGACTTATACACCCATTACTGTAGTCCAAAAATACCTTGACATGACAAAACTACTTTTAGAATGCCGATGCAAGTACAAAAATGCTTTGCATGCAAATATAATCAAATATGCAAAATAATGCAGCAAATAACGTACACATTTGTCGGCATTTCGACGACGGTTTAATATACCGACAACTTGCAATTTGACAGTAGGCACATCATGCAATACCATGTTCAGCAGTGAGTCAGCAGCACCATAAACCAAGCAAAATCGCAGCTCAAAGAGCACTACTAGCAACACAGGTTGATCACTCCTGCACTGCTCATCATGCATAGTCTTCAAGGGGCGTGCTTGTATTTTTAGCATTGCTCGGCATACACGCGAAACCGTACCTCAACCCTACTCTAATTTTGCAAGTAATTGATTCACGCAATTTTCGTACTGCTGTACTCTGCTGTACCGATGATATGATATGATACAACATGTACTGCTGTGTATGCATTCTTTCAGCATTTCACTTTCACGTATATAGCTCAACACCGACTTTCTATGCCCTGCCCGGGCGCTCCGCCAGGCACCCACAACACGGAATCAGACATGTTAGTCCTGCAGTACGTCTACTACAGATCACTTCAGTCATCCTTCATTCTCAGTCAATCTAAATCTTGGGGGGTGGTTCGTAATTCTCAAATCAACATGAAACAAGCCCAAACGAACATCAGCAGCAAGCAAAATAGCACGTGCCTGGTGCGGGCCTAAGCCCTCGCTGATGGCCCGTTGTTCGTTACTCCTTCACTCGCGCTCGCTTTGGTCATCTCCTCCTTTTGCGTGCATGCTCCGACCCCCAACCGATGGTGCAGACCCTTCCACCAGTGCCCACCACCGCTCTCTCAACGTTGTTCCATAATTCAAAGGCGTGTTCCATCGCGCTCAAAATCTCCTCAATCTCTCTTCCGGCACCTGCCGGCCAAGTAATCCCATCTCTCCTTTTCTCTTCTCTTGAACAAAATAAAGTAGCCACAGATTCAGGCACAGGTTTTTTTTTTTTTTGGTTGTACTGCGGGCGTGCAGAGTAGCCACAGATTCAGGCACAGGCCTGGTTGTACTGCGGGCTTGCAGACACAGTGTTAGCAGTGGCTATTGCGGCGGTAATGGCGGTGACGACGGCAGCAGCGGCGGCAGCGGCGGCGGCGGCGGCGGCGGCGGTGACGGTGGCGGTGGCAGCGGCGGTGACGATGACAGCTGACGGCGACGGTGACGGCGGCGGCGGTGGCGGCGGCGGCAGCGGCGGTGGTGACGGCGGTTGCGGCGGCAATTCTTCTTCGTATGCGTAGCAATCCTCTGACGACTGCCTTTCCTGCAGATTGGGCGACTGGGGCAGCTGCTGCCTCTGCAACAACTGCTTCTCTCCAGTGCCGTCGCCACCAGCGCCATGCAGATCTACCAGCTTCGGCTCATGTTTGGCTTTGCTGGGACCGCGCAGTTGCTGCTGGGGCGAAACATCCTTACTCTCCTTCTCTCTCTCTCTCTTCTCTCTCTCTCCCTTCTCTCTCTCTCCCTTCTCTCTCTCTCCCTTCTCTCTCTCTCCCTTCTCTCTCTCTCCCTTCTCTCTCTCTCCCTTCTCTCTCTCTCCTCTCTCTCTCTTCTCTCTCTCATCTCTCGCTCATCTCTCGCTTTCTCTCATCCTCGAACAAAACCACTCTTTCGTCCATTTACCGCACCACATTAACGTGAAGCTCGTGCTCCTCGCGGAGAAGTCGTAATGCGTCATGTATCATCGACACCCACCAAAACGCAGTCAGGCCATACACCTCTTCAGCATATGACGCTCGCAGTGCTGCCTCAGCGAGTCCGACCTCTCTCTCCCGCTTCTGCAACGCTATCTGGATCTCGAGTATGCTTTATTTCCTCTTGTATATACTCCACACTGATGCCAGAATCCCCCGGCACTGACATGGCTTTTTCCCACCTCTGTAGGCTGGCCTTGGCTGCGCTTACCAATAGAAATCAACCGGCTTTCACTAGTGTTGATAGATCTCTAAAGGTGTACACGTAGCTGGCGCGGGAAGGCGTGGTGATGACTCAAGACGGTGACACAGAACTCTTATATTATCCAGCCGTCGAACCTGACTCGGTCTCATATGGTGCAAAACTACGAGTGACAGCTCATGGCCAATCATGCCGGAAAACATCCGGCCAAACAGTCCCCTTACACCTTATACATGAATCCCTTACCAACATACGGAACTCCATGATATATGATGGATCATAACCGTCATGTTCATGAGGACAATCAACATCGGCAAGACTCCTCCCCCTCGGTCGCGTCGAGCTGGCGTGGGGCACGGTACTTCTGTGCATGAAATTCCCTCACCAAAATCACGGACGATTGATTGTTGATTACTACATATTATACAACAATCAACAATCCGCGTTATCCTTTTGCCAAGTCCTAAAATGATCCTGATATGAATTTCAAGTGTTGAAGTGTTTTGGCCTCACCCGGAGTGGCAGTGGTAAGCTGAACTGTATGAACTGTATGATCTGTATGAACTGTACCTGTTTCTTAACTCTCCTCGTGGGATGTGCCATTTTAAGATAAAATATACCACCTTTCATGCCCCGGTGGACATTCGATCTCGGCTGCTGGCAGGAATGGGAGGGATGTCGATCGGAAACCGTAGCTCCAGGATCTTCGACGGAGGTCACGATCACCGAGCTCAACCCGTCGTCTTCGTACATATTTCGTCTTTTCACCGTCGCGGACAGCATGGGAGAGGTCGGGCCTGGGCCCGAGGTAGCGTTTGACACAGAAGGCGAGTTTGTGCTTTCGTTTTCGCCTAGGAGTTATGGCATGTGAGTGTTGTGTGCCCGCATAGTTTTTACCACTTGAACTATGGGCTCACATCAATTTCAAGTAGTTTGTCCCAAATAGGTGGGTGCCGCTCGAAAACGGGCTGACGCGGGTGCTGGATTAACACAAAAGAAGCCACCTGTTGTGCAAATGCTTAGCTTGTTTAATGGCCGACCGGGACCCCGGAGTGCTAGCTATTCTCAAGGGTTGTTGTTACATCTGCACTATCCAACTGGCCTGTACACTGTTGAACGCTATATTCGCGCGTTTGGTTAGTATAATATTCTCCCCGTTGCACTATTTCTTCTGCCCTGTGCCGTCGTCCCGCTGCTTCTGCTGCTGCTGGGCGATGTTGATGTTGACGAGGGCAGATCCATTTTGCTCACGGAGCACTGAAGATGGCGATTGTTCGTCACGTGTAGTCCAACTCACTCTACTTCCCTTTTCCCCCTTTCCGCTTGTCGGTGCTGTGCAGTTGTTTCTTGCGCACCGACGCAGAGATCGTGTTGTACCATCGCCTGACATCCCTCTGGAGCCCGCCGGCCGATCTAAGTCAATGGATTTTTTCCACGACTTCGTACCGGTACGGCAGTGCAGGAGGGTTTTCGTCGGTTGCATTTAGTCTACACCTGTTCAGAGATCGATCGACATATTTTCTTGTGAACGGTAGGTTTGACAGCGTGCTTTCGTCAATGTTGGGCAAGCTCAACTGCTAGGCCGGTGTGGTGTACGAGTAGATACATTTGAGGAGCGTATAAGAACGGCTTCTTAAACCACACGCATATTTTGTTTTAATGTTTTCGCTAACTTTTTTTTGCTGCCGATGAAATTGACGTAACAACGTCGATTCGGTATTTCTTTCGTGCATGATAGCTCGTTCAACTTCATGCCTCTAGCGTTGCGTGTTGTTTTTTGTCGTGAGACACTTTCGGAGGTATATCTCTCAATCGATCACGCGCCAGCAACACGCATTCCGCTGAACAAGTACGGCAAACCCTGAACCCTGTCCACGTTTCATTGTTTTTTTAGCGTGGCAACACGACAACGATTTGGTTTGCGTTAAGTGTTCGCACCACATGAGCAATGACTTGTCCACATGCGTCATATTGTACCAATTTCCGTTGGTACTGCGGTACTGCGGTAATTTATTAGGTGTTGTTACGTGGTATGGTTGGCGCCGATCGTAAGCCATAATTTGGTGAGTACCTGCGGATAGAAGGGTTTCACCTGCCAGTACGTGTCGTGCTGCAAAAGCTTTCCCTTTGTACCTTAGGACGCTTCTGTTGAGTTGTTCACTGTCTACCAACCAACCAACCATGTTGCCTTGACCGTCGTTAGGGCCACACGCCACTGTTGGCTCCACAACAGCGGTAGAACCATGTACGGTGTTTTTGGCGCAGTTTGTGTTGGTGTTGTTGTCGGTATCGGTCGGGTTATTTCCGTTGCGGAGTTTTTAGATGATACTCGATAGTGTACAAAGTACTTTACACCTGGTGCCGTGTATAACCTCAGCCCTATATTACAACAGGATACTATGAACATAGTCTAAGGTGAAGGTCTGTTGTCTGTGGTTGGTGTAAGGGGTCCCGTGCGTGCGGTTCGGGCATCGGACACGCGATAGGTACCCACATGCGTGGTGGGGAGCCCAGGCGGCAATTGCCCCCCCCTATGCGCCATTTGCAAGAGAAACGTCGCAATAGATAAGTTAATTTTTATCCGGGCATAAGTTGTTGCGGTCAGCAGCGGACCCAATGTCATGGCTTTTCCTTTCTCTACAATTGCCTCTCTGTAATGTGCGGAACACATAGTCTGCCAATTAAAGCGCACGCCCGTATCTCGGTGAGGAAACCTGACCCGGTCAACGGTCACTGCCCGAAATCTGCGGACCTTGGTCCTGCCAGATACCTTTGGTATCAACCGGTTGGAGGGTATCTATATTTTTCCCCTAACTCCTTCGTTTGCCATTCCGAGCAAGGATGCCGCCCCACGGAATCCCTGGAGCATCTCAACCCTCAGTCGTTTCTTATCCTTTGCATTGTTAATTGCGAGTATCATCCTTAGCGAGCATCGTCTTTACTGCTCCCGTTTTGTTTCATAATGTAGCGTAGGAGCCTTTTTGGTGAATGGGGCTCAGCCTGATCAGCACTACTCGTCTTCAATCGATGCAGCGGAGCAAGTAGGCGTAAGACCAGCCTCAGGAACTCCTCAGATACAGCCATTAGCTGGATATTGCACGCGCGAAACGTTCGGAGTTGTTCCTGACCAATGAGGGATCTTGGACACTACTATGTGTGGAGCTGGCGAGCAGGACTCACGCACAGCGAACGAAACAGCTACCCTCTCTGACCCTTACGAAGATCAGACGCTGATGATGCGACGGATGCGACGGCGTGCTCTATCTTGTCGCGTGCTCTTTTTGCTCTAAAAAATATTCGTCTCGTTTTTGCTTTTATTTGGCTTGCCTGCGTGTTACTCATTCGACATTCCGCTGCAGCGGCCGCCACGTTTTTTTCCCGATGGGATTTTAATTTCTGTGTCTGTTCCTTCCAAAGGCGCCTCCTAAATGTTTGATTATTTTTAACCTGTAAGCGGTTACCGTTGTTGTAATGTAGCCTGCATGGCGCGCGGCAAGCGAACAGCTTTAGCCATGTGGATTTGGAGCACGGTATTTTGGTGACGAGGCGCACGCATCGTTGTAGTTCTGCACTCGCTACCGCGACTATTACTGTCGGATTTGATCTAGGCCGTTCTGTGGCCGAAGTCATCCGCGGTTTCATGAGCGCGGTAAACAATCTGTTTTTGATCCTCCAAAGCTGCGATGCGGTCTTTTTCATCGTAGCCGCCAACGCTGATACCATCTGATGCCATTCACGGCCTCTCGCATGCTATATAAGGCTCATCACAGCACTCTTTCCAGGTCTTGATATGCACAGGGTGACCAATCGTTGTCGCCCACTCCGATGAGGATCAACTCGCGCGATCACTCCTTTGTAGACTGCGCCACAGTATTAGCAATAGCCTCCTGCCATATAGGTCAGCTTCAGGTGCAGCCCCAGTCCCACCCCCCAACGCCGCATGCTTGCTTCCATGTGTTGCGGTAGCAAATCCTCCGGCGAATTGTTATAGAGCGAGCAGCATGACACGGGCTTCTTGCAAACGGCCTGCACGCGTTAGAATTTCATTGCCTTTACGTGTTCGCATGGGCTACTCATTTGTTTTGAGATTGTCGCTCCCCGACAACGAAGACCCCTCTTGCTTGGTGCCGTGTTGGAGATATGTAGGTTGGTGGTTTCACCTCTGTAGCTTATGATGTACACCCTCTTCATTGTTAACAAATACGTCCCAGCTGGAGCAATCTGCATTGTGCATATTATATCTTCGAGTAGTGGACAACTCGTAGCCAGCTACAATTTTCGATGTCGATGTTTTTATGTATAGTCTATGCCGTCTAATGTGTGTGTGCTCGGGCTTCGATTTGTACGTCCCAAACTTTCACCCTTAAGTACCTGCGCCGCCGTCTCGGCTATCACCACCAGTGTATGCTTTCGGGGCACAGCCTTCACTACCATTTGGACCGTAATTGCAGCGATGACCGCCCCCAACGCGCTGCTGCTACACCCAACTTCACCGTTACCGCCTCTATCGCATTTGTCAACAGCACGGCCGTCGTTGCCATCGTGGTACCTAGACGCGGGCGTAGAAACAACATCTTTATATAGTCTATATATGCGGATTTGATACGACCGAGGGCAATCCGGTCGCGATCACAGCTGGCATTGCCGTCGAGATGGTGGTGGCGGCTGTCCTAATCGCGATCGGCGAGGAGAGCGTCGACGGACGCACAGGAGGCCGACGCCACCGACAGGGTTAGCAGATACTGGTTTCCCCCACATTTTTTAATCCGCTTCTACAGCCGCCCTACTTCACGTTGGCACAACCGCCACCGGCAAATGCCACCGGCTGATCTCACCGACGCCCCCAACCGCCCGAGCAGTGTCTGTCGACCAGACTCAAGGTCGGCTGTTGCCCCATACCCAGCGGTGACGACATTATAGCTGAAACGGTTAAAACTATGATACTGAAAAGCGCCGGCGCAGCTTCGTTCCTTTTGCTCGGTATCAACCCGTGGATGGTTTAGACCAACTGATTTGGTAGCTTTTTATTCACTCTTCCACCAGGGGGGTGGTATTGATGCTCTTCCCGGGTGCTGAATGGGAAGAGCGAGCACCGCTAAGCACGTGTTACGTATCTCGTTTGCGCACAGGTAGCACCTCCATCAACGGCGATAGACTTTGACGCCATGTTCCAGATTTACTCCTCCCTCGCTCTTCTCTCACCTCTGGGCAATGTCTCTCCCAAGTTTCCACCCCGGAACGGTTGGTCCTGTTGGAACTTTGAGGGAGCCACAACTGACATATCCAAATGTACAACGATCAAGCTCTGCCTTCAGTCTCTATGACTGCCTCCGTCGTCTTGATCGGTACCCCCCAGACGCCCATGTCAACGGTGTGCATGCACTTCTCAAGGCGGCGTTAGCGTGAGTCCGTTGGTATTATGGCGATGCAGCTGCGCAAGGATTGTTCCTCGATGCTGTTCATCGCGGGGCTTTGACCAATACCGCCTCTATAACTCAACCACCGGAGCGACCAGTTACGTGTTATCGTCAATATGGGTGATCAGCTACTTCGTCTGGGCGAGTACTTCGCCGACCGGGTGTGCGTATGGCGAGAGGAAAATTGCTTCTTCGTTGTGGCCGATTGACACATTTCCCCCCTAACTCCACCCAGTTGGAAATTCAACATCAGCACCTCACTTCATCGTTAAGTGACGAAGTTTAAGGTGCGCCTGGCTGGATTTCTTCAACCGGTAGTTGTACGAATAATATGCAATGTTCGTGGCGCGGAAGAACAGTTACACCTCTCTTCCTCGCTTTTATGGCACCCCCTCCCGAAGGACCACCCTCTTGTCGTCTTCAACGCGACCGCTGGCTACATCGCTATTACACTCGCCGCTATCGCCGCCGAAACTTGAGAAAAAGAACCAGGAACGATCAGGTGAAACTCGCTAGTGCCGCACGAAAAATCGACACGGGCATGTTTGTCGTGCGCGGCAAGGTTGAAATTCAGAGCAACGGGCAGGGGACGTACCAAGTTCCACTCGGGCTCCAACTTCGCTGAGGCGGCTACCAGTATGGGCTGAAGACTATGTTTTGCGAGGTGTTTGTCGATCGAGAATGCGGTACGGAAGAGCTGGCTGCCACCAAACTATTAATAGTCTTCGAGAGTTGATGGCGCTCGAGAGCGGAGACCGTCGTCCCCCAGATAGAGCGGATGGAAACTCAACCTGGACTAAATAAACAGACACAAAACTAATGCTTGATGGCACGGAATCTCCGCACGTACGGATCAGAGGACAGAGAGGAGAGAAAGTGCAGAGAGCGGAGTGCTGGAGCTCTCCTCCCATGAGAGAAACTGCATAAAAACGCCTACGAATGTATACGCAACCTTCTACAAATTTGAAGCCGTCGTGCTGTGACGATCCAAACTAACACCCTCTCTGGCTCTTCAAGGCAGTGACGAGACCGAACGGGCGTCCAAAACGAAAAGCTAGGACCAAAGAACAGCTAACGACAGTGCCGCAGGAGGAAACCCGGCCACCGGGTCAAAACCCCTGTATGTCTTACATCATCCAAACCATTGTGATTGTAACAATGGCCGCATTCAAACGATTCCATGGCCAGAAACCAAAATGCCAAGTAGCGCCCTACTCACCCATGCCCCTCAAAGTAGCGTGGGGTAGGGGCCTGATAAATTATTCCTCGCATGACTCAAATATGGTACTGCGGTATTCTTTAACTCTGTTACCGATCATTTCATTTAGGTATTGGATTGGATGAGGCTTCCTGCTCCCGCAGAAGGTCCCCACCTGTGGATACACCACCCGCGCTGAGGGTGCCTTCGGTCGAAGTGCCCTCAGCGCAGCAGTATTTCCTGAGGGAAATGAACACAACTGTTGAAAGAATACCCAGTGTAGGGTGGGTGGGATGGTCTTGACTTTTTCCGCTCCTCGCTGGTATCTCGTCGAGGATTTCGGGGACTATAACACGAGTGAGCTCGCTTCATAGACAGTCCTAGTAATTGGTAGCAAACATATGGTTCCAACTTTTGTGCCAACCGTGGGAACCTGAAATTGGTTGACGATATCACTGCGGTATTCTTTAACTCTGTTACCGATCATTTCATTTAAGTATTGGATTGGATGAGGCTTCCTGCTCCTGTCGGTGGTCCCACCCGAACTTCTCTCTTTTCTGACCACCAGCCTGGAGCCATGTTACCTCAACCAACCCAAACTTACATGACTTAAAATGGAACTTCGGCGAACATGCAGCAAAATCTTCCGCGAAGGCCGGTGACAGTGGTAAGTCGGAGGCATCGGCACAAGCCTGCTCCCGTTGCCGCTTAGCCCCTGCTACTCTCGTACTAGTGGTAGACCCAATATAGTATCGTGCCACGCTTTCCGTCTTCCAGCCGCCCATGTGCATGATCTCATCCAATGGGGTTCCTGCTAGCGACTTACTCAGGGAACCGCCTGAGCGAAATGAATGCATTGTAAGTTTGCTGGGCAGCCCGGCCGCTCGCAGGTGCTCCTGCAGCGCCGTGACCATGCATGGCGCAGTCAGCGCGACGTCTCCCCGACCCCCATCTGGCAAAACTATCGGAAACAAATGTCCTTTGGCGAGGTCCCAACCGACACTATACGCTGCCGAAATGTATCCCGTGACCCCCCGGAACGCACAAATTTGAGGGCATTCGTTGTCCGCCAACACCACGACTGCCTCGCTAGACTTTCTCATCGTCTTTCCAAATTGAAAGTTAAAGACCAGCCCCCTAGACTGAGGAAGGCGCAGAACCTGTGATCCTTTAGTGAAGGACAGGTCGTGCCCCCGCCTCATAGAAGCAAATGCTAGAAAATACAAGGCGATGTCCCTAGTGATAGCAATTCGCTGAGCCAAAGACTTCACGAGCTGCGCCCGTGATCGCATGTCTTCCAGTACCTCGGCCAACACGTGCGCTAACGTGGGGTTCGCTTGGTTAACCGGGACTCCTACCCGCTTCTGCTCTACACTAACGTACGAGAGGTAGGCGTCGACCAGCTGACTCGAGCAAGGGTTACCGAGCTTCCCAACCGGCTCCCAATCCTCCCCCCTGCCGAGCTGCTCCCGGTAGGCCATTTTCAACTTAGATACTTTGCCTTTGTCGTGGGAATTGGCCGCATATCGTTGTGCGCAGTTCGTAGCAGCCGGGCAGTCGTCGGCGGTGTTGGAGCCAACGTTGGAGCATGACACGTCGTGCACCCAAGTGGTACCCTTCCCGTGTGAGTCGACGTAGCAACACCAAGCAAACACATCGTGATCGGTCCCAGATTCCCACCCGCGAAGCCCAGCCGAATAGGCGCGGAGGAATGCATCGAAATTATCGGCTACCTTGCACTTCCGTTGTTGCCCGGGCTGTTCGGCCATACCCGCTAGCACCGCGTCGCGACGGGCCCGCAGTTTAGCCAGATCAATCTGGACCGGTGGTACCCTCGGATCCCGCGGGACCGGTGGTCCTTGGTACGGAGGTGTGCCGCGATGCCAACAAAAGTTAAACTGCAGCACGTTCGACGATTAACACTTGGTGCAGAGCTCTTGCCGCATAAAGCTCCCGACTCGGCTAGATGCCCGTGAGAACGGCCTGCCCCCCCCGAGATGTCGTGAGGCACTCTGCACAAACCAGTACCGACACCCAACAGACAACATTTATTCCTCGCATGACTCAAACATGGTACTCATCGAATAATGCTCACACCCCTTACTCATCACACAATGGTAGGTTCAACAAAAACTTACGCTGATATTTAAGAGGAGTCGCAGCAAGGGATTTCGTCAAAATATCCGCGTCCTGCTCTTCCGAAGCTACGAATTGAATATCAATTTTCTTTGCACGAAGTAGCTCTCGGACGAAATGGAACCGCACATCTATGTGCTTGCTCCGCGCAGAACTAAGAGGGTTATCAGCCAGTGCTATGGCCCCCCTGAATATCTTCAAAAACTCGGACACATGATCCGGTTAGCTCTGGACAAATGAAAGATAATACTGCCCCTGTAAACAGAGCCTCCTTCACCCCTTCACCCAGGGCTACATACTCTGTTTCTGCTGTAGACAACGTAACGCACCTTTGCGTGCTACTTGCCCAACTGAAGGCAGCACCCCCCAAGGTAATTACCGTCCCCGACACCGAGCGCCTGTCATTCGGCTTATCAGCGCAGTCAGCATCGCTATATGCAGTCAGATCCAATCCCGAACCCCTTACAAAAGTCAACCCCATACCCCTTGTCCCGTGGAGGTATGCCATGACCTTCAGAACTGCTTTCCAGTGCCTGTCGGTGGGGTTGTGAGAATGGCGCGCCACAGCACGCACCGCGTTCGAGATGTCTGGCCGCGTCATGGTCGACAGCCACATCAGACTGCCCACAGCCTCCCTGTACGGCCAGTATCCCTTTGGTTGGCCCTCCTCTCTTGGACCTAGTTCAACAACAGGGGTCGCGGGGACGTCAGAGGACGAGTTTACACCAAAACGATTCAGCATGCTTTCAACGAAAGCCTTCTGCGTGATCTCAAACGTGCCCAATTCCCAGTTACGCTTGAAAGAATAACCCGTATACCAAGTTAACCCGCCTAGGTTGTTCGTGGGAAACATAGTACCAGTATGTGATGCGGCATGAAAGTCTCTGCATGCCTCGTCCGATCCTGCAATTACAATGTCATCTACATGAACGGCCATAATCAGTTCTACCTTGCCATCCACAACCATGCAAAGAACACAAGGACCAGTCCTACTCTGCTCCATGCTGAATTCTACCACGGTCTCTACCAGTAGTCCGGCTCACTGCCGTCCACTCTGCTTTAGACCATACAGTGATCTGTTGAGGTGAACAATCTTTCCTGGCATGTCACCACACCCATCGGGTAGTTTCATGTACATATCGGCGTCGATTTTCGCGCGGACAAAAGCTTGTGCTACGTCTAAATGGAAAATCTTCAGACCTTGCTCATTTGCAACGGCCGCCAGAATTTTGATTGACGCTGACGATGGGGTTGGTGCAGACGTTTGAAAGTAATCTACGTCTTGACCTGGCTAAAGCCCTCAGCCACAAGTCTTGCTTTCGTCTTCGCTATAATACCATCCTTGTCAGTCTTGTGCGAGAGTACGCATTTGCACCTACAGGTTTCCGCCCTCGCGGCGGAGTCGCATCTTTGTACGTATCAGGTTATCCTCGAGCCTGGTATAGGTCAGTTTCGTGAGTTCGAGCCCCGCCGAGTGCATACTCGTATAAATTCGTTGGGACTTTTTCTTGTGGACAAATTGACTTGCGGAAAGCGCGAGAGCGTGAGTGAGCAACATTCGATGAACAATCGACGAGCAGTGGGATTGCTGAACCCTATGCGCGATAAAAATTGAAGGCAAGAACCGGGGAGGAGAAGGGAAGACACCTGTGACCACGGCTTGTCCAGAAGCTGGAAAGCGAAAGTGTGCTAAAAAAAAAAAAAAAAAAAAAAAAAAAAAAAAAAAAAATGTACCGGTCGTTTTGTGACCGTCCAACTCAGTCTTCATGGCCTTACGCCACGCCGCCTTGTATTGGGAACGCTATACATCTGCTACGGATTGCGGGGGTGGTTCTACATCTTCTGGAAAACCACTCGGCATGCACACGTTTGACTCCTCTGTATTTTCTTCCGCAGCAGGCCCTCCGGCCATCATGGCCATTGCATCCTCCGTCGTCCAGGATGTATTTGCCAGTATAGTCCCAAACTCCGTCCACTTTTGCACTGCCGCAGCCATCGCGTCCTCGATCACACACTGACGTTGAGCAGATTCATCCTGCAGGCGTTGTCTCTGACCCCGGGTCCGGCCCATTACTGTAGGGGATAGCCGGCCCCAGCTACTGAGGTCGCGAGCTGCCCTACCCGATGGGACCGCGGGGGGGCCTTCGCCGTTCCCTTGGTCGGTGCCGGAGGCTGCTGATGCGTCTGAGCCGTTTTTGGCCCTCCCTGCCGGGACCGAGGAGGCGTCCACCGCGCCCCCTTGAGATGAATCCATCGTCTCGACTGTTTCGGCCCTCCCTGCCGGGACGGAGGAGGCGTCTACCGCGTCCCCTTGGGACGAATCCATCGTCTCGACTATTCTGTCGCCAGCATCGCCGGTGACAGGTGCCTCCTGTGAGCGCTCCTGCAAGCACGCGTGCAGATAACCAGCATCACCAGCAGCAGGTGTCGCCTGTGAGCGCTCCCGCAAGAACGCGTGCAGATCAAACTCCCACGTCACGTCGAGGTCGGTCAGGCGAGCCAGACCGTCGTCCTGCTCGTCCATCACCCCCCCCCCACCTCCATTTGACGTGCTCTCGTCGTCGGCCTCGGACCCCCCCTCTTCCTGGGACAGGGAGTCATGCATCAGGGCAGGTACAGGTGGTGAAGGCGACACGCGTTGCCAAGTGACATGGCGCGTGATACGCAGAGTACGGTGTTTGGTCAGCACTTGTACGGCGTGTCGGGGGCGGCTAGGCGCAGGACCCGGGTAAAAACACTCCTGTGCTTTCGGCTGAGACTTGTTTTCCCTCTTCACCTTGCAGTAGCCAGGCTTGAGGAAAGGTAGAAGCACTACCGGGGGGGGTTTACTGTACCACATCTCGTACGGCGACTTGTTTGCGGGGTTAGCGGACGTTGCCGTGCGGTTCAAAGCATCGCACGCCCAGTGCGACGCTTCAACCCACAACGATTCAGTTGTCGGCAATTGTGCGCCGGGAAAAAGCTCACGAGCTTGGATTCGACCCGCCATTGCGGCCGTCTCAATCAAACCTAGAGCGCGCTCGGCTACCCCATTGAATTGGGGACTGTCGGCCGTGGTGAATTCTTGCTTAATGCATCGCGATCTACCTAGGTCGCCAAACTTCCCCCGCAAAATTTACCGCCCCCATCGGATCGGACGGTCACCACCTGTGACGGGACATCATCTGCACGAGTATCCGAGAGGGATTGCTTGAAAGTTTCCGCGGCATCCGATTTGTGGCGCATAAAACACACCCACGTATACCGTGAAAAATCGTCGCGCACGATGAGAGTATAACGATTTCCCCCGTGAGACGTTGCCACCTTTGGCCCACTCAAATCCACAAAAACCCTCCCGAGCTTCTTATCTGCTCGAGTGTGTGTGGACTGCTTGATACCTCGGCAGATACCCTTCGCCAAGGAGCACCCTTTGCACTCCAGCAGCTTTCCCTCGAGGACGACCCCTTGCTGCTCCGCGGTCTTGCGGAGCAGTGCTTCGTGGGAGTGTCCGGCCGCGCAGTGGTAGTCGTTTATGTTGACAACAAGCTTGTTTGGCAGTTTTCCCGGGGCGAGTACAGCACAGGCATCTCCCCTAGTGCTGCAGTCGACCCGGTAGCCGTAAAGGCTGTACAGGTTCCCGGTCAACGGAACACGATCGAACGCTCAGACTTGAGCTTGACTACAATCCCTGCGGGACGTGCTTCGAAAGTGTGACCGTGCTTCACGAGAGCGGGTAAGAAAAATAGATGATATCGGAGGTCTGGCACGTGCGCAACATTCGTCAGCACTACTTGTATGTTGCGCACGTGCCAGACCTCCGATATAATCTATTTTCCCTACCCACTCTCGTGAAGCACGGTCACACTTTTTGTGACTACGTAGCTCAGTGGTTAGTTCTATATAACAAACACAAGCTAAGTCATGGGTTCGAATCCCAACGACTTCATATTTCTGCTTATTTCCGGGAAAAGCAAAAAGGAAATAACGTCTTTGCGAGCGTGCGCGCTGGAGACACGATTGGTTATGATAGTTTGTCCCTGAGTACTACGGTAGTGCGTGGCGAGGGGAGAGAGCCCCGGAGATCCCTGTTACGAAGTCGGTGAGAGTCAATTGGCGGACTCCCAAACATATCTTCTGTTGGTTATACATAACGACCCACTGGCCCACGTAGTCACGTGACTACGTAGCTCAGTGGGTAGTTTTATATAGCAAACGTACGGTTATCGCCCAGGCGAATGGGCTGGCTGCAGTAAGCGTATTCACCGAACCATACCCAGAAGTCAAATCCTAGACCCGCGGCCTGTGGAACACCCTCGAAAACTTCGCAGGGGGCGACTTTTGCACATACGGCGAGGAGTGCGGGTGGTCGATCGTTGTGGAAGAAACGTACACTCAGCGGACAATTTGGGTGGAATTCTGAAGGGAAGAGGCTTTGCCAAACCGTCCCACTATCGTGGCGGGGCTAGGTGTTCGCAAACAACAGTGTCTGCGCAGGTGATCTTCAGGCGTTCCCAGGCGCGCCGGTTGATGAATGCCTGAGACGCCCAGTAACCAATTGGTAGAATGACACAGCCGAACGTCTACCGTTCTGGATCTTGACCATGCTGGTGAAGGAATATTAATCCATCATAACGGCACGTCCATTATCATGGAACCACCAACGAAGCGAAAATCCTGCCCTGTTACCGAGGACAGGTGCGGGGGAGGGTGCTTCACGATGGGCGTCTTGGCAAGGGCCATCCGCACAATAGCCTGTTCCACAAACGCTGTCAAACGAGGCAACGCCAGTGAACATCCTGTCGGCATGGTGAGGTTGAATGCCACGACCTTTTGGACCAGCTTGGCGAGTAATCCAAAGCACACAACAATTTTACGTTCGCGATATCACGCTGCGATGTCGAAAAACTACGGATATTTTTGGTCCAGGCACTGATTAAGGAGGCTTAGGGTTGGGCACAAGTCAAAGCGCCTGATTGTCGCCGAAGAGGCTGCTGCATTTCGTTTGCTCCGGCGGAACGTTCGTTTGCCAAAACCGACCGTTCCTGCGGTTTTTGTATTGTTCTGTGAGCGGGCGCGGGGCTCTTGACTGGTCCTCTTTTGCGAGGTGAGCGTGACATCCCTGCGCGGAAAGCGCTTCAAGCGCGCACAAAAAAATGATGGTGACACCACTAGAAAGGACGGACGACTCGCGGTTCTGTTCTACTGTTAGGTCGCTTCGTCACGTCGATGCTGGAATAGGTGCAGCGTTCATGACAGCGGAGGGCGTGGTATCCGTGTTGCGTTGGCGGCAAAAAATATATCCCGACGGCTAGTCGGCTGCAGATGGGATGCCGATGGCCAAAAAGCACAGAGAGACACCTGTCGCCGTGCAACACGTTGGTAAAATACCGGAATATGTTTTTCTTGCGGATGCCGAGCTTAGCACCGACATTATGCTCGGTGCTCCTGTACTCCCGTGCCCGCATCTCAATGCAACGGCCACATCTTAGAACTCACGTCCGGGCATGGTGGATACCACCCTCGGGTGGGTAAGAGTGGACGAAGGCGGGTCGCTACGACCTGTGCGCTGTCTTTTCGGGGGCCAGGAGCTCTGCACGTGCCTGGTTCCGGTGGTGAATATGCTACAGCGTTAATCTTGGAGCCATCTCCGCTGGAATGGGGAGCCCTTTGCTCGCCGTTGCAGAGCGGGAACTAAACCACGGTGGCAACCCTGCGGCCGCCTCGCAAGAAGCAGAAATTTATGCTACCAAGCACTTTGTTCTGATCTACAATGACAACTGTTGACTTTAGGGACGTCTGTGTTCGCTGTTGCTCTGCAATGATAACGTTATGGTGGCGAACCTGCAGCCGTGTTCGAGAAGAACGAAAACCCTGTGCTCTCCATTTTCGATGACTACGAAATACCAGCCGCGCCCGAAAGTGCGAGTTTTGTGAGGCTCGTGGTTCATCTTGCGATGGCCCTACATGTGGAACGGAGAACACGAATGTGCCACTGTCAACCGGCTTGGTTTCTACTGGTGTAAAATACCTAAGGTTCCTGGCGGCTAATGCACGTTGCTCTTGGTGTCCGCAGTGTGTGCGGGTATTGTAGAAAAGGCGTCGCTGTGGGGTTGACACGCCGTGAGCGAGTGGGGTGCGGGACCTGGGCTCCAGGAGCCGTTTGGCTGAACTAAAAAGGAGGAAAACGGGCAGTGTTGCTGTAAGTGAGAGGTGTGGTCGCGTGAAGGACGCCCGAATTTAGATTTTCCGTTGCTGCTGTGTGGGTTTTGACACGAGGAATGTGCCTTTAGCTGCCGTGGTTTTGTTGAAACCTCTGTCGATGTCACGACAGCTGTTGACGTTGCCACGCGAGTAACGTTTGCAGCGGTTGGGGCAAAGCGACGGGCGTATGGTTCCGCAGCGGACACTTGACACGGTGGCCGTGATGGTAGGAGATTATGTGATGATACCAGCGGTTGTCAATTGGTTTAGGTTAAGATAAATATTGTTATTGCCAAAGTATTGTTGGTACTGCTTGTTAACACGTTCTGGGTCAAGGTAGACAGAAAAAGCGGCCCTTGACAGCATCAAACCTTGCGCGAGCATCGCTTGCGTCACCAGCGCCTTCTTCAAGGGGGGCTCTAACGTGTGAAGATACGTGGACCCTTGAAGCACAATATCCGCCTAAGGTATCATCAGGCCAATGTTTCGCACCGAAGAGAAATATGTGTCGACAATACAGTCGGAGCATGCCAAGTTCGTATCAGCATGACCACGAGACGAGTCGGTGGGATACGAGACGAGAATGTTGGTGTTATTACGACGTGACAGGTGGGGAGATCGGCTCTGAGATTGTCCACGGGCATGCAAATGCGAAGAGAAACCGGCGAGGGGGGGGGTGGTTTGGTTTTGTCAACATTAATGGCGGGAGTTGTATCAGGAAGGTGAGCACCACGACCGAAAGCGAGGGTGGTCGTACAACGTTGTCATTCTCGGTGCGCACTTAATTCCTGATGAGAACGACGAAGCCCCGGCCATTGACTCGGATAACCACTTGGTCGACAACTTCCAGCTCTAAAACCGCATGACCCACCGCAGCAAGTATAATCATTGACCAGATCCCTGGCGCATTATCATTGCCTGGGATCGACTTCATCATCTTCATCATCGTCATCATCATCATCATAATCATCATCATCAACACCAACGCCAGCGTCACCATTATCAATATCATCAGCAAAATCATCATTGTCATCAACGACCACTGGAGGAGTATCGTATCGCCTGGGGTCGCATACCTTGAGATCGCCTGGAAGATGTCCTCGGGGATCGGGCCAAGTGCTATTTTTTGAATTTGCCGGGGGGATAAGCATCGTTTGAACTGGCAGATGTCATATTTTTTTATTGAACCACGAAATCGTTTACGATTGCCGGAACGTCGTTTCTGGGGTCGCTACAACGTCATCGTTTAGGACTAATATAACATTATTTCTGGAGTAGCTGCATCATCTTCAATGGGGCCACTGGAGCATGAACATCGCCTGAGATCCCACCAGTTTGACAGCATTACAAATGTTGTTGCTGCGCCGCGCGTCTTGTTTGTCCATGGGAAGCATGTAGTGTTTCTACAGTTTGCGTCCTTATCCTTGCTTTAAACATGTCACAACAATATGCCTTACTGTTACCAGGTACGTGTTGCGGTTGTTGTGTTAGCTGGACTGTAGAATAGTCGACCACCCGTCACCAGCGACGCAGGGACTGTCGATATTGGTGGGGCGCGGCAGACGGAGTAACGAACTTTTCTTGGGGCAAAGCAACGGGCTTCACATATACATAAACAGATACGTGAAGATACGTGCAACAAGTAAACGCAGGTTGAAGCTGTCGAGAAGACACGCTTGTATAGAGGATGACAGTTACGGTAAATTTAGCAAGAATACGTTGGACCAGGTTGATTAGGTTTCAAAGAAATTTTTAATTTCTTGACTCTATTGAGGGGTCGTGTTAATGAACGGTATACAGCCGTCTATACTCGTAGCCGGTAGGCGCATTACGAAGTCTATATAGTATCATGGAACGTCTATTGAAATACATGGGCATCACTGGTACGCAGGTCACACAGTATTTCGCAGTCTATCGACGACTTGTCGACCTGACATATGGCAGTGTGGCAGCCCTTTAACTGTTTGTTCAGTGGATGCTCGGTAGTCGGTAAGAACGTAGTGAGTAAAAGCACGTTAGGAGCATCTTTGCCGGGACTTTGGCGAAACATAGAGTAGCTGTACATCTTTCCACTATTTGCAGAAAATACCAACGCCCATGAACACCTTGCGGTGTGCCGGCCAGTCGCTTGCTACGCTGGGGGTGTCACTTTTGGGCCTGCGTTTTTCGGGTTGCGGCTCTTCATCTGGGTAAACTACCCGATATCTGTAGGAGACCAATGTGTTTCATAATTTAATACTGTAGTACTGTAGCTGTACACCTAGCCCACGGGATTGTTCATGGGCGGAGCGAACAACGTTATCAAACTCGAATTTCTCATGCTACATGGAGCTTCTCGCGTGAGGAGCTTCATAAACGATGAGGTGGACTTCTGCCGTAGCCTTGGTTGTCAGCGCAATGATTCTTATATTATGGAATATCTAGCGGTAGAGCGTGTGTCGACCCGGGGTCCTGACGCTCGGCCAACCTTTCCAACTACCCATAGTTCCAGCGTGTTTGTGTCCCGTTTTCAGGATTCCGAGCACAATCTTTTCGTCTTTCCGTGCATGTGGACCGGCAGTCATTTCTTTACACGACTCCTATGAATCAAGCCGTCCGCGTACTGAGGCCTGTAATGGCCGTTTGTTGTCGATACTGTGGAATACAAGAAATGATTTAACACGTATTAATGCAGGGGTTTAGAGTAGAATGCCGTGTTGAATGTTGCGACATCAATGTTGCCAGCTGCGCTGCTCTGGTTGGCTTCACCACGAGCTACGATTTATGCTACTGCTGGCGTACACTTTAGGAATACAACGATGCAGACCTCGCGATCACATCGTCCACCTCGCTAACTCTTGAATTGACTCCAGATGTAAAAATAACACACCAAACAAAAGCAGTATAGCGCTCGAGAAAGGTGGCCCAGACTGGTACATTTTCACGCCATCACGGCCGTGTTGCTTGGCGAGCACGGCCTTGTTGCTTGACCATCATGACCCTGCTGCTTGACTGTCACGGCTCTGTTGCTTAACCGTCACGGTCCTGTTGCTTCACCCTCACTGCCCTTCTTCTCGGAGAGGACATACTCGAATGTTGACAGGAACTGACTCGGTGGGAGTCTGACTCGCTGGCTTTGTGTCTCTCACTCTTTTTACTTTCCGGCTTCTGGGCAAGCCGTGGTCACAGGTGTCGTCCCTTCTCCCCCTCGGTTCTTGCCTTCAATTTTCTATCGCGCGCATAGGGTTCAACAATCCCACTGCTCGTCGATTTTTCATCGAGTGTTGCTGACTCACGCTCTCGCGCTTCCGCAAGTCAATTTGTGCACAAGAAAAGTCCCAACGAATTTATACGAGTATGCACTCCGCGGGGCTCGAACTCACGAAACTGACCTATACCAGGCTCGAGGATACCCTGATTCGCCATCGGGGCGACCGGCGTATAGACACCACTGTGTGCATAGCTCATCGTCCCACACATTGCCCGTAGTAGCATCTCCCGGTAGCGCGTGAAGAGTCACACACCGGTTCAGGTTTCGGTTGGAGATGAAATTGCAACAGGTCCCAACGGCAGTCCGTGCACATCTGTGTTAGGTCAACAAATCTGGGGCAGAGGAAATGCGGAGCGAACAGTAAATAGCTTGTACATTAAAGCTTATTTTCAGGTCTTGTATTCGGGCGTGCAAACATGCAAGGCGAGTAAGCGGTGGGCACAAAATTTATGTGTTCGCGTTACAGCGCGACCACCCCCCTCCCCCATTCTACATATCTTGCGTGATGCATGAAAAATTCACAACTCTTACTGCGGTAACGAGGCGTGGTATCTATCACCCCGTGCACATTATATTGTACATGCCTTTCGTGCTGCAACACTCACGTTCTACTCGGGGATTGTTTACTTTGTGTTCCATAAATGTCATGGACTATCTGATACCATGAACCGCGCTACTATGTACTTGTACTAAGGTAGTGGCAAGGCAAAGCATAAGCTAGTCTTTTACGACACGAGACTCAGAGCGGGTTAGAGTCGAAGATTGCATACGTAGCAATGGATCAAGGAAAGGCAATGCCACTGCCCATGGACCTTCATGACAGTGCCATGGCAGTGCCATGAGGCTTCATGGCGGCGCAATGGTAGTGCCATTGGCCTTGATGGGCAGTTCCATGGCGATGCGAAGGACATATCAAACAACGTGCATCATTGAGGGCAGGATGAAACGTACAATATTGGAGCCGATCAATGGTAGTGCCATTGGCCTTGATGGGCAGTGCCATGGCGATGCGAAGGACGTATCAAACAACGTGCATCACTGAGGGCAGGATGAAACATACAATATTGGAGCCGATCGATCGAGCTCGTACTCCCTACCTGAAATGTGTCCCCGGCTGGGACGTTTGGCGCCACGGCTTCCACCGTGCTCGCTGCGGTGGCGTATGTCCTCGTGTCGGGCCCACAGCCTTGGCAATAACAATCTGCCGCCGATCGTCAAGCCTGAAACATATTATCAACTAGCGTCGGCCTTGCAAGTTGCGATCTGTCGCAAAGCATAAAGCCGGAAACATACTTTTAACTACTGTAGCTACGGTCGTGACAAGCTAGACAAGGTGGGCGGGATGTTCGAAGCCCGTGTCATATGGACACCGATGACGGTGGGCAGCCGTCGAACACCTAGCGCCGAGTACATCAATATAGCACTACGGCGAGCGTGCGGTATCTTGCACGTGCAACACAAACTATCACGTCCATATAAACCAATGAAGTATAAGCAGATGTCTTTCTTTGGGATGACCGAGCGTAGATTATGTAGCACAATTTTGAAACTAGGCTCTATATCCTGAGTTGTGTCCATCGGTGAGCAACTAACAGACCCGTACACGTGGTTAATGGACCAGACAGAGTGACAATCTGGCTCCAGCATATGGCATGTGCTATTCGTCGCGAATCGACAAGTGAAGAAAGTGCTGCGCCCTTCTCCCAAGTAACATGAAGGCACGTATAATATGTGATATATGACGCCGTATTGGGAGCGGGGGAGATGAGCCTGCTTATTTAGTGGCCCCGATTTTGAGTCACGGCTAGCGTGGGAGAACGAAATAGAAGGGCAAAAATAACAACTGGGGTGAGAAACAAACGAAACAATCTGAGCAGTGACGCGACTGCCGTCGTTTGCTCTTCGCACGGTTACTTACGTAGACAATAATCTCCGTGATACCTTTGTGGACCATCTTAGTGTTCGTAGAGTCCAAGCCTGGATGCCTTGACCGCCGACTTGTGTTTTAGGTTTTATATATTCCGGAGGATGGGCGAGAAAGAAAGGATAACCTGGGTATAGCGACCAAAAACATGACGGCAAGTGCGATGTTATCCACCGCCGTCTCCGTCAGATTTCAGCAGTACGAACAATGATGGAATCATGTCGTGCCATGTTGTCCTACTGTAGCACTTTTTGTCACAAAACGTATCGCCGTATCCAAGCAGCCCGCGTCGTATGATATCGAATGGCCGACGCTGTAAACGTTAGATGGACACTTTCTGTTGGCCAATTACGTTAGATGGGCACTTTCTATTGGCCAATTACGTTAGATGGGCACTTTCTATTGGCCAATACTTTCCTCTGAAGGAAGCCCCAAGGGCTTTACGCTGTTTCCCACTGCCAAAATAGCGCACACCAGTACCAAGTTGTTTTTCCTCTAAAACGCGGGCGGGATTCTGGAGGGGACGTAGACCCACCGCATTTTCACATAGTGGGTAGCGTGTCACTTTATCCCTGTTGACGCGTGCTTCAATAGAGGTATTAAGATGTACCTTTTTCTGGCTGAAATGCATGATTTGTTTTGAATGACGGGGGTCCTTAACCCAAAATGTTCGGATTATTTTTCTTTTTTTTCGACACATTTCGCTGTATAGTCTAATATGCCTCGTAAACCGTGGGATTTGTTCATCTTAGGGCAGTTAGTTTTATTAATTTTCCCCAAACCAGTTTTTGGCTTAGAGGGGTATTGAGTAGCGGTTGTGCCGCTCGCCCCGGTGGCGTATCAGGTTATCCTCGAGCCTGATGTAGGTCAGTTTCGTGAGTTCAAGTTCCCCCGAGTGCATACTCGTATGCATTCGTAGGGACTTTTTCTTGTGCACAAATTGATTTACGGAGAGCGTTAGTAGAGCGTAAGTTAGCAACACTCGATGAAAAATCGACGAGCAGTGGGAATGCTGAGCCCTACGCGCGATAAAAATGGAAGGCAAGAACCGGGAGAGAGAAGCGAAGACTTGCCCAGAGGCTAGAAAGCAGAAGTGTGAAAAAAAAAGAAAAAAAAAAGGGTATCTTATCAAATAAGGAGGAGTGTTAGAAAAAGCAATGGTTGGCGCACCTCTGCGGCAGCGTGCGTCGGGGGTTTAACCCGGTACATGAAAACAGCACACACACATTCCCGTGTTCGTTCTTTCAAATTTTTGTTGCCTTCACGTTGATCCGCTCCTTCAACCCCACGATATAGGCACACCCGATGCCCGTCCTGACTCTTCGTCCTTTGTAGCGAGGTACATCAAAATCGTAAGCCGTGCAACACGGGCGTAGCACCAGTACTATTGTACGGGCACCGATGCACTCTCATGCTATGAGGATGTGATTGGTCTGATTTGTGCTAAACTAAAACCGCCGTGTGTTGTGCTGTGCGTTGCTCGCTTCCAGGCGGATACCGTACTTCAAGCAAGTCGCGCTCACGCCTTGATCGGAGATTGGGATGGCGCGTTCGCTGCGCTCGAGCAGTTGGGTGGGTGGGTGGGTGGGTGGGTGGGCGGATTCATTTTCTTTTTTACTGATTCCGCGGAAAATCGTTAATCAGAAACTAGTTTGTTGGTACAATGGTTATGTTGTTTTTTTGTTTTCGATTACTCTTCACCAACGACGTCGGTTTACGGCACTCCTGCCCCTTGACGGACAAGCGCAATGGAATTAGACACAAATTAACACGGTCTACGCCGTCAACTGGCATGTTTGCTCTTCAGCGCATACACGACGGTTCGGATTACGGATATCAACTTTGTTTTCCATTTTCACCTTCTTCACTGGCTATGTTGTCTACCGCTATGGCATTTCCGACGGCGTCACTGATGGCAGGGTCCGGCTGGAGGTCGACCGGGAGTGGGAGGACTGATCCCCGCTGCTGCCGCGAAGTGCCACGGAGGAGACAAGCAGGGTGCGATTGACGCGACCGATTCTCTGATGGCACGCTACCCCGGTCATAGGCGCGTTCTCCACGCTGCCGTGGCGTTGGGAGCTCTGGGCGGCAACTCCGACACGACGGAACAGGCGTCCCGCCTACTGCAGGCGAGAAGTAATTCTGCGTTTGTCTTGAACGGTAGATACAATAGGGTTAGCCTTAGCGATAATTCGGACAACAGGGCAGACGTCAAGCCTTTACTGCGGGTGATATATATATATATTTTCCAGTTTGGTTGTCTTGAACAGTAAATTACCCTACCACCAATAGGCTTAGCCTGATCCAAACTCCAACCCTAACCAGTAGACCTGCCTTACCGATGAAGCTACTGTACTGGTCGGCCTACTGTACCAGCGGATCTGCTGTTCCAGTGGACCTGCTGTGCTGGTATTATGGATCTACTGTATCTGTATAAGTGGAGCTTCCTACGGCACCAGTGAACCTACTGTCCCAGTAAACCTAGACCTACTGTACCAGCAGGCCTACTGTACGAGAAGACCTTCTGTAACAGTAGAACTGCCATAGCATAAGTTCGAAATACTAACAGAGGGCCACCTCCCGTGATGCCCGCCACGCTTCGCAGATGAGGTCGAAAAGGTCCGTTGTCGGCACAAAGCGCGTGTTGTTATTGACAATTGCCGCTGATAGACTCGTGCTTTTGTTTTGAAACCCTGACAGTACCTGTGAATATCTACTTTGCGGACGGCACATAGCGCGTTCATCAGTCATGAGTCATGAGTCATGAGTCATGAGTCATCAGTCATCAGTCATCACGAACGTTTCCCGCCACGGGACCCGTGCTTTTGTCACGAATAAGTCCTAATAGAGCCAACGCTATCGCTAGCCTAACCTTAACCCTAACCCCTGCCGTAGCATTCTTCCAAATCCTAACAGAACACCATCTCCCGTGATGCCCGCCTTGCCTTACAGATGCTGCCGAAACGACCCATCGCCGGCGACGTCGACGGCCGACTTGCGAGGTCCCAAGCGGAAGAAGACCTATGGGCCACCCACTTAGCCTTGCGCGCGGCCGGAGCTCCTGCATCTCTCAGCATGCGCGTGCTGTCCAAAGCTGTCCACCTCTTCCCCTCGTCCACTCGGTCGTGGGCAAGACTAGGCGCTAGGGCGGCCGACTCTACTGCCCTTGTCGAACCCCCCGCTGCGTCTTCTAGCCACGCTGCTCCTGTCGACACACTTGGTTCGAAGCTAGCGGACGCTTGTGTGTCCGCGGCGGAAAAGCAGCCTTTGTTTGCCCTGCTTGCAAAAGCGCGGGGTAGTGTTGGTGCGGGAGCTGGTGGGGGTGACGCGGGGGATTTTAGCGCGCGGGAAGTCGTGGGAGCCTTGTTGGGTTTCGGCAAGGCGACTCGTTCGGGTGGGAAAGCGGCGGGTGGGAAAGCGGGGACGGCGGCGTCGAGGGTCGCGAAGGCTTGCGCTCGAGCGGTGCACTTGTACCCGACGGAGACTAGAGCGTGGCGGTTGTTGGCTGCTTCTTTGG
Organism: Undaria pinnatifida; assembly: GCA_012845835.1. Classification (NCBI taxonomy): domain Eukaryota; class Phaeophyceae; order Laminariales; family Alariaceae; genus Undaria; species Undaria pinnatifida. The sequence goes on from JABAKD010000027.1 coordinate 16,341,254, forward strand.
CAAGTGTTTTGAAAGAGACAAGTTCCTTTTTTCGTTTCTAATTTTTCTCGTGGTGCTTGGTCTTTTTTTGGTGAGATTGAAAAGGTACAAGTTCTTCTTTCTATTTTTTGTTCTCCATACGCGGAGCGAAGCGAAGCTTATGGCAAGTCTGACCACTGCATTATTTGTTTGAGTGCGACTGCGATTTAGGCATCAATCACATCATGTTGCACAAAGTTGAGCAGCAGAACGGTTCCAACCCGTTAAGGTTGTGCGTGATTTTAGGTATTGTTTTTTGTTGTTGCAAGAAACATGTCCTTGCCGAAGGAAGAACACCTACATTAATATTAATGGGTTGCTGGAGAGATTTTGGCATACCGCCCCCCCACAAGCGAAGCGATACGAATGGTGGATTTTGGCAGCCATGTGTTTTTTTTTGTGTGTTTATGACGACGATGTAGACGTCAGGCGTACGCTTTTAGGTCACACCGGCTCGGGGATGCAGCAGACCTGCGTCGATATTGCTATCATATGCCACTTCTGTTAATGTCTTGTTTCATACACACCTAATAAATCAGCTACGCTGACTACTAGCCTTATTGTTATGACATTATATATCATGATCTGTTGTTTTGTTTCCCAACCTCCGATCGACCAACCTTGTTCTTCCGTCTCGTATTTTTGGCAGTACTTGTCCATGTGTAGATTAATTCTTGTTTGTGCAACCTCTGTTCCGGCTTGTCTTTGAAAGCATCTGCCGTACGCGCGCTGGTAAGACGTCCACAGCGGCGAACCAAAACCTGTTTCTGGCATTCTGTGAAGCATCCTTCCTTCTCACCGCTATGCCCTCTCGTCGTTTGTTTGTTTGCCAGGTTGACGAGGCCTTTTCTTCGTCCGAGAGCGCCGAAACCCGTGATTTGCTTGGCCACGTGCAGGTGATCTACGCAGGCATCTCCAACAACTACAGCGAATCGAAAAACCCACCTCCACGCGTCGGCGACAAAGACCAAAACGTTAGCCTTAGTGCGCTGGAGGCCGACTGCTGTGGTCTCCTATTGGCCGCCGACCAACATTCCGCCACCGCAGTCGCGACGCGGTGGGAGGAAAAACATGCCTCGAGCGGGTTTTCGACCGGGGGATCACCCGACGAGGTTTCATTTGCCACCCGGTTGATGGCAGCTAGGGTGGCGCTCTGCCGCGGGCAAGCAGACGCGATTGGCGGGTACAAGTTGGCACTTCGAGCCCAACCGAAGACGTTGGTAGGGTTGCGAGAGCTTTCTGCGTGCTACGAGCTATCCGATCAACATCACGCTTCGGTCTCCGCTTTGGAATGCGGAGCGCGCACGGCTAGCGCTGGGAAGGAGAGAGGGTCTCCAAGCGCGGCCCCCTTGCACTTGCAGATAGTCACGAGGAAATTCTCGACGCAACAAGCGGAGGAGGGTCTCCAACGAGTTGCAGATGCGTTCCGATCCGGGAAAGGGGGGGTGGGTGGGCATGTGATGCACGGTCTACTTAACCTTCGTTTGAGGAAGGGTAGTTTGGCGACAAACGCGTTGGCGAGGGCGAAGGAAGCAGACCCCGCGGTCACAGATTTCGTGGACATTCTTCCCACGACAAATTCGAGGTAGGGCACAGATGTCTCTAAAAGCTCGAGCAGCGGGATGTTTGTATCTGTCGTGAGCCTAACGATAGTATAGGGGCCCCTAAGAACTCGCGCGGAAGGGTATACGTAAAATGGTCGTCAACTTGGGTCCCGCTCGTGGTCGGTGGACGTTTCAGGTGAATCGAAGGAGGTATCGTTTTGTTGACGAGATCCAAGTCACACATTCATTCGTAATGGTTAATACACTTGAAGTATTTTCTACCAGGGTATTCGCTGCCATGGACTATGCACTTGTTAGTTTTCGGGCTGAATGTCAACGTTAACGTGAAGCACTGGAAGATCGTGAAAATCAATCCAATTTCGGGCGGAAGATGGGGGAGTGCGATGGAGTGTCAGTTCGAACATGCTGCGGTAGGGGTAGATAGCACTTTTGAGCCGAAACATACCTCGGCGTCGGGGAGGTGCGATAGATATAAAAAGTTTCGATTAGATTTTTATGACTCAATAATGCTTGTATCATGCCTGGCCTGGCCCAATGGGGTTGTGCGTTACGTCTAACTGGCACTTTTTCTCAAAAATAGTTGTTGACTGACGTGTTAAGATTCTCCTCGGATGAAAAAACCTCATAGAATTTACCAGGTAGGTGCCACCCCAGAGGAACACGACAAAAAGAGAAAACGGCAGGACCTTACTGTACCAAAAGCGACAGCACCCTACTGTACCAGAACGGTCGCAATGGCAGGCAATCTGGGTTGTTGGAAATTCTGGACTTTTTTCCTGGTTATCGTGTACCCTCCCCTGTCAAGCTGCCGGACGAAATGCAGTAGAGTGTCTTATTCTCTTTTAGCTTGCCCCCTAGTTACCCCTACCTTTGCACGCGTCCAATATCGGTGCTACGGTGGAGATAAGCGCAATGCGACGAATGCACTGGGGGCCTAGCCCTCCCATGACTTCACCGCATGTATGCCGTACCCTCATACCTTGTAATTCATGCCAAATAAGGTACGGCCTTGTTGTCAACATGCTGTCGGTTTCACGGCACGAACACGTGCAACCCGATGGGCACACCTGAGACTTGCACCTCACGTGGCATCACCGTATGTATGCCGTATCCTGATGTGCTTCTCGTAGAGTCGCACACTCCAAGTCGATAGGTCGCAGACCTGGAATAATCCAAAAGCGATACGTTGGTGTACATTCGCCAACAATATGCTGTGTGAGCAATAAAGGAATGTTTCCTCGGCTATGCTTGCAGCCATCCGGTTGAGGAGCGTCAAGTGAGTGCCCTTCATTGGAGGACCCTTCGTTTCGAGGACACTGCCAACAACGAGCTGTTTGCACAACGAGCGCACGTTGTTCACACAGCTGCCATGCAACCCGTTTATTAATTTCTCTTTCTTCGGCCTAGATTCCCGTAAACGTATGGCATTTAGCTGTGACTTTAATATGGGAGCTTTGGATCTCATGCAGCATAAAAACATGACCTTCGATAGTTTTTTCGATCTCACAGAATAAGTGCCTGTTGATTGTATGCTTGGGTATGATGCGGATATGATGACGGTTGAGTATTGTAGGGGTTTCCAGTGATAAGTTGGCTACATCGTAGCGGTATATCGGGATGGTGTAATGATTTTGGGTATTTCGCCGCCGCTCCTCGTTGTGCTCCTCGTTGTGCTCCTCGTTGTGCTTCTTCTACTGAGTGAGTCTTCTTCTCTCCACGATGTGCCTTGGCTAGGAGCAACGTAATATGCACGGTACGTCTATACTTGTCTTCATACCGGTGACTCCACTACCCCATTAATGTCAGCCTAACGGGTAAACCCTCTACGCTTCGTAGGGATCAACAAACACGATAATTATCGTTATCGCGTGTCGCGTACGCGGTACTATCCCTGTTAAAAGCAAAGGGTGTTGAGTGACGTGGGCTCTTCTGCGGAAGAGAGCTAGCTGGAGACATCACAAAAACAGCACTCCCTGTGAAAAGGAGCGAGCCGGGTGTCTTTTGAACCATGACTGAGGGCGAGGTAAAAATGGGCGTTGTGGATGGGAAGGCGTTGGCAGAGAGGGCGGCGAGCTATCAGCGGCCTGACCCACATGCTCTCTACGCCGGCGGTGTACAACCAGCCGGTGCAGGGGGCAATGGGATGGGGAGGAACTCGAAAGGAAACAGAAAAACAGACAGAAACAGCAGCAGTCGCAACAGCAGCAGCGGCAGCAGCAACAGCAGCCGCAGCCGTCGCACCAGCAGCAGCAGCAGCGGCAGCACCAAAGTGGTGATGGCGGTGTAGTGGGCCCACCGTACTGTTTAGATCCGGTATATGGGCAGTGGCGTTGGGATGACTCGAGGTTGGCCCCTTTTTGGGAACGCTGGTGATGTACCCCCGATGGGATATGTACCAGTTCAACCTCCGCCTGGTGCGCTACTACCGAGACCCCCGCCACCGGCAGGATCGGGACCGCCACGTAGAGCCCCGATAGCTTCCCGTCTATGCTTCAAGTGTCAGCAACCGGGGCAGTATGCCGCTCAATGCACTGCACACGCACACGCACACGTCGCGCAAAATTATCCACCTAGCTCAGGTTATTTAGGCGCGCACGTTGCATCGTTTAGCCCCCCCCAGCATCATACGACGGAAATTGGCAGGCCGGAGCATACTATGAGCCCTGTGGAGCTGGTGGCTACGCTCCGACTAGCTATGCTCCGCAGTACGTTGCCGCAGCAGCAGCACCATACGCCCCCTTGACCGTCTAATCCCCGCATGACTCTCAAGGGGCAGCGGAATCCACGCATAGCAGAAGCACGTCTGACGACCCACACGTTCTCACCGCGCAGATTGCTCAACCAATACCCCTCCGAAATGAAAGAGACGCCTCGTGATATTTCTGGGGGTAGCGGTAGAGATGAGTGGGTTGCCAACTCTGGTGCTTCGTATCACGTCACGGGGGACCCCACTGGGATGTTTGACTGTAAGCCCCCTCCGGTAGGTAAGGAGAGGTTAGTGATAGGTGACATGACGATGGTGGGCGTCGAGTGCTTTGGCAACCTGTCTCTGTTGATGCACTGCCAGGGTGGTGACACGCATGTACGGCTGACGAACGTGGCATACGTGCCTGGAGTCCAGTTTAACTTGTTCTCATTGCACGCTGTGATGTCAAAGTGCCGGGCGACCATGGACACCAAGGGGGTTCACATGCTTGGGGGGAGTGCTTCGTTCGTACGCAGAGGCTGGCTCATACTGCTCCGCAACTAGGATCACCGACCCCCCCCATGGCTAACGCAGTATTGGTCTCTGGCAAGCAGCAACGGATCGATATTAACGATCTGCACGTTGCGCTAGCCCACTCACATGCTGAAACCCTACGCGAGACGGCGCGCCAACATGGTGTAGAAGTGGTAGGAGAATTGGTCCCTTGTGCTGGGTGTTCCGAAGTCAAGGGTAGGAGGATGCCAGTTCCGAGATCCACCAACAGTCGCTCGACCAAACCCTTTGAGCGTCTGATTGTAGACCTGTTCCGAAAGCGCCCCGCGTCATCTGGTGGTCACCACTATCTAGTGATGATTGTGGACGATTTTCCTCGGTCTGGATGGACTTAGTTCCTCAAGGAGAAGTCCGACGTGCCCGCTGTTTTCGCTGGTTTTCTGGCTGACATTCGGGCACAGGGCACCCCATCCATTGTGGAGTGCCTGCGCTCAGATAACGGTACTGAATTTACTAAGGGCGAGTCCGTGACGCTGCTAGACCACCACCGTATCCGCCGAGAATACACGCCAGTAGACTCTCCAAAGCACAACGGTGTGGTCGAGCGCAGGATTGCCCTAGTCTTAGAGGCCGCGATGGCGTCCTGCCTGGAGGCTCCCCGCCTGTTCAGCGGCGTGCCTCTGCCGCCGACAGGGCCTCTATGGGCGGAAGCGTGCGTGCACGCGAGAGATGCCATCAACGTGTCGGCGAGGGTGAGCGACAGGCCGGGCATGATGTCGCCTTACCAAACGTTGTACGGTAGGGCACCGTTCCCGCGACTGCTGCTCCCCTTTCTCAAGCCAGGCTTTCACCATGTGAAGCGGACGCTGAAATCTGAGCCGAAGGCACAGGTTTGCTTTTTCTTGAACAGCGACAGCAACCACCCGAGGGACTGTTGCAAGGTGTTGCTTGAGTCCGGCCGCCGGTCGTACACCCGCGATGTTATGGGAGCATCCGTGGGAAGCCTTTGCTGGGTTGCTGCCTGCGGCATGGGGCAAGGACACCCCATCACCTGGGTCGAGTTTGTCAGAGGCACAGATGCCCCCGGAAGACGGGGAGGTACGGCATGAGCTGGCACCGGTGCCGTCAAGGACGTCACCGGGTCCGGCACAACCGTCACCGGTCACGTCAAGGACGCCACAGGTGCCGTCAAGGGCGTCACCGGAATTGTCACAGCCGTCACCGGTGTGGACGTCAAGGGCGTCACCGTCGTCGACACAGCCGTCACCGGTGGTGCCGTCAAGGGCGTCACCGGGGCCGGCACAGCCGTCGCTGGTGACGTCAAGGGGGTCACCAGGCCTGGCACAGCCGCCACAGTCACAGTCGTTGCCGCTGTCACACCAGTTCTCAGGAGCTGGTGATGGTGGCGAGCCACAACAACTGGGGCGCACGCGGGCGCAGACTGCTCGCAACCAGGCAGGAATTGACAGATCGCAGACTGTAAATGACGGCGTAGCTCAACTGGGACGTACCAGGGGGCAAACCCCGCGCAATCAGGGCGGTATGCAACATGGACTGTTGTCTTCGATGGCTGGGCGGGAGGGAATTGGTCATGTACTGTACCATCAAGCCCCACCTCACAAGAACCCTCCCCTACCCTCGCGCCCGGTGAGTGAGCTCTTGACGCCGAACTCGTACTCGGAAGCGCTCACCGACGAATATTCTGATCTCTAGACTCAGGCCATGAATAAAGAATATGGTGGCCTGGAGAACGCGGGTACTTTCGGTGCGATCTAGCAACCAAACGGCCTGAATGTTCATTCGGCGAAGTGGGGGTACGGTTGGAAATCGAATGAGATTGGCTTTGCGACCAGGGCTAAAGCGAGGTTGGTAGCGAGGGGTTGCGGGCAGCGTGAAGGTGTCGATTTCTTTGAGACATTTGCCACGACGCCTACGGCGTCCTGCATCCGCTTGTTGGGTGCCATTGCTTGCGAGTTAGATTTGGATCTTTGTCATTTCGATGCAAAGCAGGCTTTTGTTAAGTCAAACCTAGACGAAGATTTTTTTAATGCGGCTGCCCCGGGGTTGTTGTGAGATGTCTGGTAAGGTAGTACGCTTGAACCACAGTCTCTACGGCTTGAAACAAGCGTCGAGATCGAGGCACAACCACTTGCTATCGCACATGAAGAGTCTTGGTTTTGAGCAGAGTCTAGCAGACGGGTGTGTCTTGCGCTTGGTCGAGTCTGGAACTGTCTCCATACTAACAGTAGTTTATGTGGACGATAGCTTCTTAGTAGGACGGAAGGCTAGATGCGATCAATTCTGCGAAGACTTGAACCGCCTAGTGCCGATTAACAACCTTGGCGAGCTAAGGTGGTATGCTAGCTGCCGTTATTCTAGAGATTAGGGGGCTGGCACTTTAACGATCTCGCAGCAAGCTTTCGCTGAAAACACAGCTTTGAAGTTCGGCGTTAGCTCGGGTAGAAGAAACCCGTTAGAAAAGGTCCTTAAACTCGAAGAGTTCGATGCGACTGAACCTGAGAGCGACTGGCCTTTCCGTGAACTGGTAGGGTGCTTGATGTGGCTTGCCAATCAGACACGTCCGGATATTGCGAACGCAGTGAGAGCGGTAGCCAGGTACACCAACTCGCCCAGGGCGATACACTGGAAGACAGCGGTTGGCATTTTAGAGTATGTTTTTTTCACGAGTGATTTTGGCATTACTTTTAAGAGAGGCAGTGGACTGGAGCTGGTTGCGTATGCGGATGAAGACTACGCCAGCAACACCACTGACAGGAGGTCGGTTTCCGGTGGGGCTGTCATGTTCGCAGGAGCATGCGTGTGCTGGTTTTCGAGGACTCAAAAGTGCGTGACGCTTTCGACCACAGAAGCCGAGTACGTAGCACTAGCAGACACCATCAAGGAGGTGATTTTCTTGCGGTACGAGTGGAGTTTTATTTTGGCTAGCCTTGGTTCTGCATGCATCACGGTTTTTGAGGACAACAAGGGGGCAAGGCACCTGGCTCATAACCCGGTGTGCGCGTCGAATTCGAAACACATCGACATTAGGCACCACTTCCTTAGAGAGCTTGTATTCAGGGGAGAGTAACGATTGTCGCCGTAGAGTCTGAGCAGCAACACGCAGACTTCCTGACGAAGGCACTTGCCGGTCCAGTTTTTCGTTTTCACCGGGGTTTTATGATGAACATTTGATTTTTGGGATAACGGTAGAATATGTCATATAGTACGCTAGGTTCGCTGTTTCTACTGTTTAACAATAATATTTGAGCAGGGAGTTTGACAATGTTTGGGACTTGGGGACGGTGACGATTTTTGGTAAACTACCCGGGGTCATCCCCGCGTAATCAGTCTATGGTTTTCTCAACTAGCTCCATAATGAGACCCAGCTGAGCGAAACCGTTTAGTTTTCATCCTGCAAGGAGGGGTCACGCCCACCTGTTACCGCTTGTGCGGGGAAGGATTCGCTTGACCACGTGAGAGGATTATGGCTCGTTAAGTAGGAAAAAGGCCTCAAACTCGACGAGTTCGATACGTCTGAACCCGAGGGCGACGAACTTTTTCGCGAGCTGATTTGAATTTTTTCTTGACGGATTATTCTGCATATATTAGCTGGATTTTTGTACGTTTTAAAGTGAATGGTAGTTAGGGAGGCAAGTAACTGCTTCTTGGCTTTTGAAGTAATACTCTTTTCACGATTGCGTGGTCTAGTATGGCATTATTTTGCTCTGGATTTGAGCGTTTCGAATCCGAATGGATTTTTTGTATGTACCCAGCCGGGAGGCGTTTGTCTAACTTCGAAAGTGAGTTTTGAGACTGCTGTCTGATTACACTTGTTGGCACCTCTGTTCTATGGAGCTGACAACCGTTTTATAAGGAAGGCTGAGTGCTGATTATAAGGCCGATGTTTGAGTTTATGGATTTTTGGAATTTTGATTTCAGATTTGAGTTTTCGGTCTATGAATTTCGGATTTGAGTTTTGGTTTTTGGATTGAGATTTTACGACTTCGATCTTAGGTTCGTGAAGAATGATGTTGGATACTGTCCCGCTGAATTGTATCTCTAGATTTATGGAGTGCTTTTCAAGGACTGTGGTGCTGCAATCTTTCTTTCTTGTCACGGTAGTACTGGGAGGATATTGATTGACCGTATTTTTCGTTGAATCGTTTTACCCTGATGATATGACAATATAGCGTCATACCGTATCATTTACGAAGCAGGGAGGCTGTTGATTATATGCTTGGATATGATGGGGGTATGATGACGGTTGAGTATTGTAGGGGTTTCCAGCGATAAGTTGGCTACATCGTAGCGGTATATCGAGATGGTGGAATGATTTTGGGTATTTCGCCGCCACTCATCGTTGTGCTCCTCGTTGTGCTCCTCGTTGTGCTGCTTTTACCGAGTGAGTCTTCTGCTCTCCACGATGTGCCTTGGCCAGGAGCAACGTAATATGTACTGTACGTCTATACTTGTCTTCATACCGGTGACTCCACTACCCCATTAATGTCAGCTCAACGGGTAAGCTCTCTACGCTTCGTAGGGATCAACAAACATTGCCATTTTCTTCTTTCTAAACTTGTTTTGGGTGTCTGTCGCTTCCTACTCTGCCGACACCATATTACCCGTACACCCAGGCGCCTGGTGGTAAATATGTACCGGGCAATTGCTGAGAAGGTCGAGGTCGCGAATTCGAGCTCTTAGCGCGTCGTTTGAGGGTGTCTCCCTTTAGGCCGTCTGATTAGGACAGTTCTCAGGTGGTCTGCCGGTGGCTGTCCTCAGTTCGTCTGCTGATTTATGTCCTCAGTACGACAACGACGGTCTTTGGACGCTATGAGCAGCGCGCATCTATGGCTAGACAGCTCTGTCTTCTTTGACTATGATTGTACAAGACAGTGGTGTCCTACAGTAGGTGTAAGTGGCGCTCTCCGGGCGAGACAGCGTTTACCTCCAGATGCGGACTAACGACAGATCAGATGCGGGGGTGAAAGTAGAGTGACCCTATGGGCGTACGCAAGCACTTCATATCCTCTTATTCTCACGGCAGCTTTTACGCCTGGTGGTCAACTATTTCGCTGCCAACCTGTCAATTTGTGTTCATTTGCAGCTACCTATATGCAGCGCATTCACGGTGCGGCGTGCCACAACTTCGGTATCAACAGGTTTACATTGATGATGATAATACAAGACGGTGGAGTCTTACAGATGTAAGTGGTGGTCTCGGGCCGAGAACAAGGTTTACTAGTTCGGGTTGACGAGATACGTGGGGGTGAAAAGAGAATGAGCCTATGGGTGTACGCATGCGCTCCAATTCATCTGCCTCTTGCGGCAGCTTATACGTCTCGCGGCCATGTATTTTTCGTTGCCAACCGGTCAATCTGCATTCCTTTGCCGCTAGCTTGTGCGGTACAACGACTGTTCGTGGAGCCACAACTTCGTTATCAACACGGTTTTTGAACAACAGCTTACAGGACTATGCGATGTACGAAGATGCGCATAATACACATGCGATACTGCATAGAGGTACCTATCTTTAACACAACCCCTCGACGGGTGCAGAGTCTCAGTCAGCGCACCCCCATTGTAGGTAGAATGGCGTTCCAAGGTATATCTTTTCATCGGACAACTCATTGTTGCGTAATGAAATGTCGTTCAAACGTGTCTTTTTTCGATTGCCATGAGAGTCGACGGCAAGCTACTACTGTAAAGGACATGACGTTCCAAAGCGCATCCCCTTCCGTGATCATGGCGTACAACGTGCGGGATAAGATGCTGTTCCAATTTCCTCTTTTTCAGTTGTCGATAGCAAGCGTTGGTGAACTTCGTGGCACCCGGTACCCTCTTTACTATCGAATACGTAAATATTCCGCGTCGATAATTATTGTGTAAGCGTGTGGTGTTATTTACTAGCGAGCTCGTCAACCACAATAATAATGTTTTACAGGAGGCCTCCCTATGTGTATTAGCACGAACTAATTTGTTAATGGCCTTACGGAAAAAAAATGGGTTGGACAACTACTGTAGACCTCAGCACCCCATGTTTGTCATCCAAGATGCTACCAGTATACTTCCTATCGTTCCCTCTGTTGTATTTATTAACCATTTCTTTCCAACTCCATACCCACACGAAATCGAACTTTGCGTCAATTGCCTCCTGAGTTTTAGCTTTAACGCTATCTCCGGACCCACCCTCATTGTTGTAGGAGACGTTTTGATAGCTACCGTCATACCATACATAGTAGCTGGGCTAAGTTGAGCATACCGTGTTGGTGTAATTCCCGCTGGAGATGCTGATGATATGGTTCCCGTCGACGATTCTCATCACGCAGGGGTGTGAAGTAATAATCGATATGCCGACTTGGTGGTCGAGGTAGGGTGGTATCGATCCGCCGTCGAGCGGCCCCAATCAGCTCGCCTGAGGCGTTACGCGATGAATGGCGGTATTCTCGCTTGATAGGGAAAAAGTGCAGTGCGATGTCCTTGAACATGTGTGATTCTCAAACGCCGAGGGTTTGGTGGACAATATGATGATGCGATGTCAATCCGTAGTTAGGCTGCCCCAACTAACTTTTTCCTGAGGCGCTACATGATGAATGGCGACTTACCGGTTTTGATTAGCCTGATAGAACGAAGGAGCGCATCAAAAAAATAATTCATGCGAGCAGCTGTTCGGGTCTCGAGTGCTGTCGCATTTGATTAGGTCAGCATCGAACGATGTGAAACTCAGCTTAATCGTGCAGATGGAGAGATGCGCAGTCACGTTTGCCCCGTCACGGATTGCCATCAGTTCTGCCTTGACTGTTGATTGCGATGTCGCCGTGGTTAACCACTGCAAGACATAACACCGACTCACAATGGCCGCGAGCCCCACATAGTTTCCCCTTCGCATGATCCGCGGACAGTTATGGCTCGTACCCGGGTGCTTTGTAACCCGCCGTGTGTTCCTCATACACCATATCTAACCTTTCGTACAAGAAGTTCTACAAGATGTGCCGGACGTACTCCCGTTTGGGTTTGGTTCTTTTTCCTTCTTCGTAGTTTGCGCTGGCAGTGATACCGAAAATGCGACCGACCTGATCCATCCACGTAATGGCAAAGTGGCGCATAAACGATTTCTCCCGCTAGCAGAATGTCATCGACGAGCAGTGCGAAAATGGTGAAGGCGTCATCATTTCCGTCATGGGCGCTCCTGTCGTCTTGAGATCCCTCTTCAACCTGGTGGTGGACGATATATGAACCCTGCGTAATTGGGGCAGCCTGTGTCTTACGAAAATAAAGGAATCTTGGAAGGCATTCTCAGTCATTACTAACGTCCCATAATTGACCCATCACAATTACCTCACTCTCAACAGTTGCGCATGCACATGGGCAGCTGGGGTGCGATTCCACGCGATGCAGATGATGTCGATCCGCCGAGCCTAGGCTGTGATGCTCTGGCGACTCCAAACGGTGATGTTCCTGCGACCCTAGGAAACGATTCTCCAGTGCCCCCATTAGACAATGCTATGGCGACCCCAGATGAAGAGGCCACGGCGAATCTAGGTGGTGATACATCCCACGCTATGGGCCCCAACGATCCCTTACGATGAGCTCCAGCGATCCCTCGTGATGCTAATTCGGTGAGTATTGGTGATGCCACTGCAACGATCCCACGTTGTGATGCTCCAGCAACTCGATGCGATATTGCTTAGGCGGTTGCGGGCGATGACGCTCTAGTGTCGCCAGGCGATGACGCCCCGGTGACCACATCCGATGACACTCCTGTGATCTCAGGTGGCGTTTCTTCAGCGATATTAATACGTTCCAGCAATCCTGGCTGGTAAGCTGTGATGATTGCGGATAATGATACTCCGATGACTCCCGGGTGGTGACGATTCAACTATTATTCAATTCCAGCGACTCGGAGCGATAGTTCTCCTTCGGTCTCAGGCCATGACGATTCAACGACCCCGTGCGATGATTCTCCAGCGATCCCACATCATGATAGTTCGGTTATTTCAAATGAGGACGCTCCAGCGATCCGAATGACGTGTCTCCAGTGACCCCAGGCGATCATGCTCTAGCGACCCTAGGCCATAATGCCCCAGCGATCGCAGTTGATGATGCTAAGGCGATTACAAGTGGTGTTGGTTAAGGGATGTCAGGATGCTCCAGCGATCCCAGGTGTCGATGTTCTAGTGATCCCATGCGATGATTCTCCGGCAACCCCCAAGGGTTGCTACTTCGGCGATCTCAGGCAATATTATGCCGAAATGCTCCAGCGATTCAAACGGTAAGTGCTCACAATCCCAGGTGGTGGTGCGTCTGCGATTCCAAGACGCTCTCATGACCCCAAGCAATGAGATCCAGAGATTCATGGCATTGACCCCTCGCTATATGACAGTGTTGTTATCTTAAATATGAATTTTAAGATCGAAGGGCAACGATCTCAACCCATCGTTCGGTTTCTTGAGTTGTGCCACGAGGTCGACTCAACTACTTCTGTGCCCCCGCCGTCTCGTGCGTGGTATTCATGCAGTGTGCCTCCTCCTCGGTTCTCCGGAAAGTTTAGGTGTCACAGGCCGATTTGATGCCGTTGTGGTTGGTCCTTTTGCTGTACAATTCAGTATTGCAGTTGTTCACATGCCCTAGCCGGTGGTGCCGGATGTTAGCGCTAACGTACGCCGTGAAGATGGAGGCGACCGCGTCTTGTACATGACATGTTGGTTTGTGCCCAGACCAATTTGTAATGGACACAGGCTTATGTCTTCGTTCAGTTGATGGAGGTGCGCCACGACACTGGTCTTGGTCAGGTGAGGGTTCCCCGGCTCAATTTGTAGAGAATCCTCCAGTTTTCGTGTCGGAAGAGACAAGCATATGGCTCCCTAGTCCTGAAACGACCATACTGAGAAAGCATAGTCACGTTCCTGTTGAATCGTACCGGGTAAGACGCCAGGCAGAAGCGTTATGACAGTATGGCATGACCTGGCTTAATATTAGACGGACTAAATTATTTTACTATGTGGTGGGTGTTTTAATTTTATTTCGGGAGCATAGTAGGGTTGCAGCTGCACGAATCTCGCCACGAGTTTGCAACGGCACGGTTACTGCCACAATAGTTTTTTGACGTGACGTGGTTGTCAAGGGTAGGCGATAGTAAGCAGCATTGGCAAGGTGCCGAGGTGTAGGACCTAGCGCACGCAGAGGCCAAGGGGGCGATGACGACAAAAGCCCCGAGGACAGCGACTTCTTTACGTTTACCCCATCATAAGTGGGAATCATCTCAACTAAGAACAGTTTAGCTTCATGAGGATATAATTATCTGCTGTCTGGGCCCCCCTCAAGTTCACCAATAATCACGGGGTTTGAACGGCGAAAGACGAAGAGGAGACGTTGCAGCAAGCTTACCCACAACAGCAACTGATACAGACACACGGCGAGAAATCAAGTGGCATATGCACGAGGTATTCCCTCTCGTGCCTGTCAAGATAGAGGAGTTGGGATGCCGTCTGGCTGTTTGTGAATAGTGTACAGTGTGCGATGATGAACACCTGTTACTAGACGTGCCAGCTGAGAGAGAAGAACCACCATTCTTCGACAATGCTAGCAGGAAGTAGATTGTACAACATGGTGTCCAATCCGAGAATCGAACTCGGTTTTCTACACCAGTTTCCACCCGTCGGGAGTCGTCCTAATGTAGGGGTTGCGCTTTGTGGGTTACGTAATATTTGTGGCTGGTTGAGACCCTCAAGTGAGAAACCACGCGTTGGTCAGACTATTTGACGAGTATGTTTTATTTGACGGGTATGTTTTATTTGACGAGTATGTTTCATTTGACGAGTATGTTCTATGTGACGAGTACGGTTTATTTGGCCAGTATGTTTATTTGTAATACTTGCACATAGCGCACAAGACTGGTGGTCGGGTTGCGCGAGTGAAATACTTCGAAGTCATGTTTCGAGTAAGAAATTCATTCAACTAACCCATCCTCATGTTAACAGCTCAGAGACTTCCGCTGCACGCCTACCGTGAGACGAGCCTCGTCATGAATCGACACCAAATGTTGACCTAGATATTTCAGGGAAGATTTGCACGGTATGGTCTAGCTTGTGCTTCTGGGGGGGAGTGGTACAATCTACATGGTCTAGCAAGTGCTTGAGAAACTATTCGTAAAATAAAAAGCGACTGTTGATCGCCTCTTTGAATCTTCTACTATCAATAGCAGCATTTTTTCTGTTGTATATTAAACAACACGGCAGTTGTGAGATCGCGGATTTCGTCGAAATTCATCTTTGCAAGCTTTGTGCGATGCTCTGATCGCGCGTGGTACGGGGTGCGTGCCCTCATGCTATTACAAGTACGTGTCCTTTTCGATGCTCTCAACCTACAAATTATACTAGATACGTTGCTAAGCATATTTCCATTTTTGAGGTGATATTTACATTTTTCCAAGAATTTCCAGAACGCGCGGCGAAGCCGCGGTCGGATCGGAGTCTTAGCCTACGTTAGCGCTAGGGTTTTAGGGTCAGGGTTGGGTCGATGCTGTTTCGTGTTTTTTGTCACTCGCCCCCCCCCCCCGCACAAAAACACGAAAAACAGCCTGATTTTGTTTTTCTTCTTTTTTCATCGTTGCTTTCATTCTCCAGCTCAACTTGTAGGAGGTTTTTACCACTCACTAACGGTCTTCTGGACAAGCCGTGATCACAGGTGTCTTTCCTTCTTCCCCCCTATACTTGTCTTTATTTTTATCGCTCATAGGGCTCAGCATTCTTTCACACTTTTCATCTTTTTATCCTCGTCGATTATAATTAATTGAATTTCGTCAACTAACGCTCTCCTCTCACGCTTACGGCCTGTCGATATCTAAGAACGAGTATCATGTGGGATTCGAACCCACGACCTGGACCTCAAAAGTTACGGGGCCTACTATTGGACCACTCGAGATGCCGGCTGTACTATAAAGCGAGCGAAATATAATTTGTACTTAAGCTGATTTATGGGTTTGAGACCGGTATAGTCGCCTCAAGCTAGGAGCACAACCGAACATTTGTCGTAGAAAATTATTGTGGGCGTACACGAGCTTGACAGGATGAAGTTAGCCAGTACCTGGTAGCATTTAATGTAACCCGCGTCTGCTGTGGAGTAGTAGTAGGCTGCGTATAATATACCCGGTCGCCCCGGTGGCGTATCAGGTTATCCTCGAGCCTGGCATAGGTCAGTTTCGTGAGTTCGAATCCCCCCGAGTGCATACTCGTATAAATTCGTGGGGACTTTGTCTTGTGCACAAATTGATTTGCGGAAAACGCGAGAGCGTGAGTTAGCAACCCTCGATGAAAAATCGGCGAGCAGTGAGATTGCTGAACCCTATGCGCGACAAAAATTGAAGGCAAGAACCGAGGGGGAGAAGGGACGACACCTGTGACCAAGGTTTGTCCAGAAGCTGGAAGCTAGAAGTGTAAAAAAAAAAGAAAAAATTGAAGAAGAAAAAAGTAGGCGAATCTGATCCCTAGCAACGTCAATGATCAAGTAAGTCTCCCTGGGTGTGTGCTCGCGCTAGAAGGGATTTTGCTCGCGTAAAAATCGACCAGGGAAAGCGCTCAAGCGTGAGTCAGCCACTTTGGATACAAGTCGACGAGCATAAATAGCTGACGAACCAGTGGGAATGCTGAACCCTATGCGCGTTAAAAGATGAGCTGGAAAGTAATAGCGATGACAAATAATGCCTGGTAATAAAGGCCGCACATATATGCAAGGCTGTAAATGGGTAAAAAAATTACCGACGTTCACAAGGGCCAGTTTGGAGGCAACACACTTTTACGCGTCTGGAGACGGCCCCCAGCAACAAGATAATGCTGGTGGTTAGGGAGCAGACACAAAGGAATGTGGAGCGGAAGCTGCAAGGAAATACTTCAACCAACCTTGAAGTTTCGCCCCCGACCCCAAGAATAATTTCGCAGCTTCTACACCTAATACACCCCCTCTGCCTAAGAACGCCTCTGTAGGGCACGGCACGTTATACGACGTACGTGTGATTAGCAAAACGTGAACTGCACTTACACAACAGTACCTTGCTCAGTCCTCCACCATCCATACTCGTAGGTATTACCCTGCTCCCCCCCGTCAACCACGCTCTAGACTATATCAGAATCACCCGTACTCCGTATACCATCAACCACATGCTCGTTGAGCAATCTACTTTGGTACACTGTAATGCAAGAATCGCGCGACTGGTAGTACCCGCTCAACCCTAAGCCTAAGCACCACCAGACCAGTAGTAGTGGCACCGCCAACATAACGGTTACCCATTGCATTGACGAAACACTCGTCCCAACTATCCGTCGCATCTACGTGCCACCTCAGCCCTTGTTCGGTGGCTTGTTCGGTGGCTTGCTGGGTGGCTTGTTGGGGGAAGGCTGCGGTAGAGGCGCAACTAGTTCTTGGAACCTTTGACCTCAGGATAGTATTAGACTATTAATAGACTAGTCTAATAGTACATCCTATTAATAGATCCTATTGATAGATAGTCCTATTGATAGATCCTATTAATAGATCCTTATAGTATATCCTACGAATATATCCCCTGCACAAGAAAAATACTTTAAGAAAACTAAAGGACAGCTGCACAAATAACCGAGCAACCCCAACTAACTCCTGGGTACAACAAGGGACAAAGAAAATAGTGCTGTAAGCCACGAATGCCAGTAATACCTGGTAGTACTGAACAACACAAATGACAGATAGCCCAGCACTATTGATCAATTAGTTGCTTCCTCGATTGAGGAGCCTGTCAGACACCGTGTTGCCACAGAGCGCTAGGCTATTGTGATTAGTTCAACAGCCCTTCAGTCAGAAATACTCTGCCGAAAAGCGATTACCCCCATCGTAGCACGCCTCCATATCGACTAACCCTAGACTCCGTTCGGTCCCTCCACCCTTCCCGAACTCCAAGCTATACGACTCATGCAAACCCTCTCGAGGCGCGTACGCTGGCTAGTGAAAACTCTGTTGAGGAATTGACGCAAATTACAGCAGTGCAAACTCTGTGTGGGAATTTCTAGGCCACGCAACTGGGCAGGTGCTAATACGGTGTTTGTGAACTACAGCCTTGGCGGGGTACGACGGACGTGGAAAAAATGTAAAAATAGTGTTTAAACTGTCGATGACACAACCAAAATAACAAAGGCCAGCCCAACTTTCACAGACGTATCCACAGCTTAAGTTACACACACGGTCTAAAACCAAGTAGACGAAGTACGTTTTATCAAGATACGTAAACGCTAGTTTTAGCCGTAAACCTGGCCCTATAACTCAACTGGGAACCAAGACCTCCCGACGTGGGGCTTGAGAAGAGGCTAAACTCTACCCACAGTATGTTTATTCGGTTTGAGAACTCACGTGAAAATATAACTTAAAGTTGTCTGTGTAGTTATATTTTTCCTGCACGTCTACCTCACAGCAAGCTCAACAATCGACTCGATTCTCATATCCAGCAAGAAGGCAGGGGTCCCCTGCTACCGCTACGTACTCGTCAAAGCTATGCACTCAGCTCAATCACCTCAATTCCACCCTAAATCCAAGATAACCGACCTTGTGATAACTAACCTTGTGATAACCAACTTTGAGATAACCTTACTTAGTGCAAACCCTCTTGAGGCGTTTAACGGAGACTAGTGCGGACCCTGCTGTGGTGTTTCTAGGCCGTGCATTCTAGGACACCGCTACATCCTGCATGGACGCGTTTCTGGATAGCGCGAAGAAGACCGTAGAGCTCCCCTGCTACCCCTATTGTAGCACGCCCCGTTGCAGAAATCCTAGACCACATTCTGCCGCACCACCCCTGCCCAAATTAAAACAAAACAGTCTTGTGTAACACCTGTTCAGACGATTGCCCCGACTAGTACAGCTATCTGATGTGGTGCTTTTAAGCTACGTGTCCTGGGACACCGTTAGGTGTTGCATGTACGACGTCTTGCATGTACGATGCACGTGTTTCTGAACTATAATACGAAAAGACGGCAGGGGTCCTCTTCTACCCCTATTGTAGCACGCCTCGTTGTCCAAGTCCTAGACTACATTCTATCCCACCACCCCTGCCCAAATTAAAGCCAAACGTACTTCTGCACAGGGTTGGCGTCGACTATGTTGACGCGTTTACGCCGACCAATCTAAACCTGTTGGGGTGTTTCTTGACGTGTTTTTAGGACAACACCGGCTCCTGCAAGGCGGGGTTTCTGAAAAACGAGGAGATGGGCGTCCTCTGTTTAACAACAGTTGTAAACGCGTACAACCCTTTCGCTAATGATACAAATCGCAGTTTGCACAGCCATAGTGGCGACGCCAAACACGTTAGCCGCGATAAGCAACACCTTATTCACAGACGAGGTTTGGCTGCCCGCGTCGGTTAGCCCTGCCTTCGAAATCAGCCCACGTACACACTTGGTACTCAAAAAGATGATGGCGTTTCCTCAGCTTCGGTATAACCACATGCTGACCTTCGTCTCGAACGGAGGTACTCGAAACAAACAAGCAACACAACTTACGAGGTGTTTCCGGGATTGTTTTAGCTTACGTGTGTTAGCGCACAGATAGCCCCTGCACCCCCCCACCCCCGCCCAAATCCATGTAAACCGACTTGTACAAAATCTCCGGCCGCGTTTACCCCCCGGCCAGTGAAAAGCCTGTTCGGGAGATTCTCGGTTACGCGTTCTAAGACGCCTCTATCTCTTGCAAAGAGGCGTTTCTGAAAAACGAGGAGACGGGGGTAATTTGTTCAACAACAGGTTCAGGCGCATACAGTCCTCTCACGAGAAGTGCAGTCTGCACAACCACGGTCGCGATCAACAACACGTTAGCCGCAATGAGCACGACTGTCATGAAGGACGAGGTTTCGCTACCGGCGTCGGTTAGCTGGGCCTTCAAAATCAGCGCTACGTACATACTGGCGAGGATGATGGCATTCCCCCAGCGGTACATCCACATGTCGGCTTTCGATTGAAATGGGGCAAGGGATTCGAAAATAAATGTGAACACAACAGAAAGAAGAAAAATGACGGCGATTTGCTCAACGCTATCCGGGAGGACGAACACCGCTGCGCCCGTAAGCGCAATTCGTCGGCAGCACTCAACAACCTCGTAGTAGTAGCACGACGGATTGTACGCGACCCAGAGACCCCGACACGATTTAAGGTGATCCAGTCCTTCTCTTCCGGGCTTCGCTAAGTCGTGCCGGTTGCGCGCCAGCCACCATCCAAAGAACGCAGGGATACCAACCGGGTACACGCATACCATTACGCTAGCGTAGGCTACGTACGCGTCGTGTTTTGCGGTATTGCATTCGATGCTGTAGTCCGCACGAAGATAGGACATGCCATCATCCAAGTCATCACAGACAAACGTCTGGAATATCGTGAAGGAGACGGTGGAATACACGAAAAACAGCACGAAGAGCCCCGTTGACGCTCGCTTGTTGTGCAAGATATGCTGTGTAGCGCCAGTTTCATCGGCTCTGTTTCTCCTGCTGGCTATCCATAAAGTCCCGAACAAAAGGAGCAGAACCACCGCCGGCGTTATGGTGGCGAGTAACAGGCTGTCGTAGAAGTCTGTGCTGATAATGCACGAGTTGGAGAGAATGCTTCCGATTTTCACGTTGATCACCGCCAGCTTGGAGAGGAACTTTTCGTACTCGTCCGGATACACGGCACCTGCGACTTCGGTGAACTGGCAATGAGGGATACGGCGATTAAGGGGGAAGCCAAAGGTCCGCGATCATACAGAATACAACCACGAGCAAATCGTCTCAGCTTCATGTTATGTCAACCCAACATGTACGATGCAGGGGTTGAAAGCAGGTTTGTTTCAGATTTGCATGTCGATAGCCGTCACGTTCGTTAAGATGCTCTCCTATTCATCGGGACACACCGCACCCACCACCTACCACGTACCACGTACCACGTACCACCTCGGGCAGCTGGCATTGGGGATTAAAGGGATAGTACGATTAGTAGTGCCACACCATCGATACCATTTGTTTCATGGCAGATATTCCGGTATGAATCGGCTTGTGACTAGCCTACAGTACTATGCACAATTACTAGGATGGTTTTGTTTCGAGGTAAAAGTAATGGCGTCAAGTGCTGGGATACCGTGTATATGCTTCTGAGAGCGGTGGATTGCTGACTGCTCCACAGGACATTCTTAACAGGTAATGAGAGCAGGAGTACGCACTAGTAGCACAAGCCAGGCATGCAGATGAAACGAGTGCTGTTGTTGGACGGCTACCAAAAAAGGAGGCGACTTGACTGTTGTATTCCTAGGGAATACTATTATTAAATAATAAGCTAAGTGCAGCGATGGACCCCTACTTTTGCGAGATGTGACTTAAACACGTCTGGTTCTTGTGTGCTGGCTGCGGCTTTGCACCCGAACGAATCTCTGTCCCCTTTGTGTTGCCGCAGGGCTTGCTTGACAACAAGTACTCGTATTATTAACAGAGTAGGATGACGTACAGCACGATACAGTACATACAGTAGTAGTACGAGTACTCGTGCCGCCGACATGGGGTGAGCTAGTTTTCTAGACTAAAGTCTAATGCTTCCAAGTATGTAAAAATATGAAGAATATACGTATACCGCGTACGTACGAAAACACAAAACACAGCCGGGGAAAAAGACGGAAAAAAGTGCAGCAGTCGGAGCATCAAAACAATGCAGGGGAACCAAACGAGACAACCAGTGGCCTAAAGTACAAGGCCAACATATATAGACCAACAATTTTTAAAATATAACAGGTACCTAGTAGGGTTTATGCCCCCCAATACTTAGGCCATACTATGAACAGTCGCTCTGTTTCTGACCTACTCATGCCGTCCGAAGCAGTGCGGAGGAATACGCACTCAAATTGGCCAGTCAAAAATGGCGCGACCGAAGCAGTCGGCGAGTATTTCGCGCTACACTACTAGGCGTTTCGAGACGGCAGTCCAGCATCAGACCGCATGACGTACACCCTGAGCAGCAATCTCAGTTCGTTCGCTTCGGCAAGGGCTCATCCCGTCGACCCAACGACTCCAACAGTCCGAGAAATCGGCCAACTCCATCCGGGGAGCTGTCGATCGCGCGCATCGCCATGACGCCGCCGGCCTTGTAGGCACCGTCAGCGCTTCGGCAGCTACTCCCACGCCCAACTGTATGCCGGTTTCCCAGTTCGCGCGCGAGCTCAGCATATCTGGGGGAAAGCCAAACACGGCGGGGTTTCCACCTCGGGAGGGTCGCGTGGCGGGAATTTCGGCGGAGGATCCAACGGAATCGCCGGCGGTAAACACGTCAGAGGTAACGAACGCTGGGGGTCAGCGGGGTGGTTATAAGAACCACGGGAAAGGTCCGCGTGGCGAAAGCCTCGCCACGACTACCCCGGGTGCCGCCATCCGCAGGTCCATCCAAGGATATATCTGATACTCTGCTACCAACGCGTCCGCGAGGAGAAGAGATCCTTCTAATCCAGGAGGCAAAAGAAGGCCGAGCTCAAGAACGAACAGCAGCGCGAGTCCGACGACAGCGTTGTTTTCTTCTTGTGTTCGGCCTTCTTCTGCCGCCTAGAGGAGGACTAATCCTTCTTCTCTCGGATACGTTGGTACCAGACTACCAGACTACACCAGATACATCCTTGGTGTGGCCGAGCGGACGGAGGCATCCGGGGTAATAGCACCGCGCCTTTTCAGAACGCGTGCCGTTCTCGTGGTTCTGATGACCAACGCACGGATCCCCCAGCGGAACCTCCGCCGGATTTGCCGCCGGCGTTTCTTCTGGACCGTCTGCCTCTTTCTTCTGCCACACAACCACCTTGGTTTCAACACCCCCATGGGTTTGGCTTTCCCCCGGGATGCTTCGATTCGTGCTTACACTGGGAAACAGTCGCACGGTTGGGCGTGGCAGTACAAAGCGATGGCGATGCCTATGAGGCTGGCGGCATCATGGCGATGCGCGCGATCTACTATTTCTCGGGGAGTTGTGATAAGCTTATCGGATATTTGGAGGCATTGTACCGACGAGATGAGTCCGCGCTGAACCCAAGCAGAATAATAACAGCACAATAACGCTACGTAAGAGTAAATAAAATAACAAAAATACCATGAGTTTTACAAAAAACAATAGCCGTAACAAGATTATGAAAAATATAATAATTGCCCAAGAATAGTAAACATAACAGAATATCAGCAACACCACCAACAAGCAGCATCCGCAATAATAATGACGTAGCTTTCATTCACCCCCCCCCCCCGCTTCCCCAACGCCCCCTCCTTCCCCACCACCCGCACGATCGCCTAGACCTAGCACCAAGCGTATAGCAAGCCCCTACATATTTGCGTAATACGCGCGATCGGAGTATCGCACACAAGCTTGCAAATATGACTTTCGATCAAATTTTCGATCTCACAGCTGGAGTGTATTTTTATATATTATGTGACCTAAACCTCTTGAAAACCCTTCCCCCCCCCCCCCCCCCCCCTTTTTTTTTTCTTCTCTGCTCCCTTTTGCTTAAACGCCCCACCTAACATCGAAATCTGCCAGAGTAATAAACACTTCCACGCACATGATATAACCGCATTATCTTTCTAGAGCAATCCATGCTACTGCTGCAGTTCACGCCCCCCCCCCCTCCCCCCTGAACGCCCCTTCCTTCCCCACCACCCGCACGATCGCCTAGACCCAACACCGCGCGTATAGCAAACCCATACATCGCTGCGACCTGATGTTGTTTGAAAAACCCTTTCGCCCCCCCGCCCCTTCCCCCCCCACCCCCTCGAACGCTCCGCCCTCTCCTCATTGGTTGTACGACTTACAGGATAGGATTAATAATTTCCACGCACAGATCGAGCTACCCCCCCCCCCCCGCGCATTCTCTTGATCATAACCAGCCCCCCACGTCCCTTAAAAACTCCACCCTCCCCTCACCGGTTATTCGACTTACAGGATTCACTTGATAAACTGGAAGCATTTCCTTCCACAGCTGTCAGATTTTGTCCCCCTCAAAAACGTGTTTTATAGTTTCCGCGCACAGACTGACTAATGGTATCACCCTGTTGACCCTGATAGCTACACTGTAGTTGCAAGGGGAGTCGCCGACCTATATCCTTGATGAGGACACACAACCCATAATACGCGCGATCGGAGTATCACACACAGCTTGCAAAGATGAATTTTGACAAAATCTTCGATCTCACAGCTGGAGTGTATTTTATTTTTGTAATAATAACAATACTAGCAATAGCAGCAACAACTAACGACAACCACAACAACAACTATACTAATAGCACTAACAATGAATGACCACAAGAAACATAATAACCACGCCGACCAATAATAGCAACAAAAAATGTCAATAGTCTATACTAACAGTTTAACAATGATAGCAACAAAGTGTACACACCTGTGTGATAATCTGCCAAACGACGACGATGATCTTGATGGCCGAAAGCGGAAAGCCCTTCACAAGCAGCTTCTGACAGCACAGAATCGTCTTGGGACAACCAGCACTACCCGCACCCGCCGAGCCATGGAACGTGTGCGACACCACCATGACCACCACAAATATCAAGAGCAACAAGGCTATGATTCCAATTGCCATTGTCCAGCGACGGTTCTCTGTGGAGCACTCATGACAGCTGCTCAGTACCCCCGGGGCATAGCCGTCGGCGCATACCGCACAATCTGCATGGAAGGGAGAAGTCAGGACAAGAGCCACACGGAGGGGGGTAGGAGGAGCTTTGTGAGCTTTCCCTGGTACGGGATTGACGGTACGACCCCAGCCCTCACCGTATACTATTCAAACTCTTACTGTCCAGTGCCGGTTCTTTGTGGAGCATTCATGACAGCTGCGCAGTACGACTGGCGCATCGCCACCATCGGCGCAACTGACGCCTTCTACATAGGAAGGGGTAGGAAGGGGCAGGTCGGACGAAAGGTACGAAGAAGAGGCCGGTTGGGCTACGGGCAGCTTTATGAGTCTTCGGGAGTGTGGCCATGGGAGAGGGGTAGGCGGGGACAACAGAGACATTGAAATTGTGAGTTCTCTCTTCTGTCCTGCCAGGGGATTTTCTTAATTGCGAATTGGCCTTTTCTGATGACAAGAAAAAACGGCTATATTTTTTTTTTAGTTTCGAAAGATTAACGTTTTCCTGAAAGTGTCAAATTCTATACCAGGAAATAGAATTATCGGCACCAGCTACAGATCGCACGGAAACAAAATAGAAAGCAGCATCCATTTTGGTAGTTAGTGTCAAGAAACAGCGCCGTTCAACCATTTTAGTTTTCGGGGGGAGGCGCCTCTCTTCTCATAAAATAAATAAATAAATACCGATTTGCTGTGTCATCTGATCCTCGTGGCTGCCAGTCCTGGTTTCGTAATTTAGTTTTTGTGTTGTACGGCTGTTACCAATACGTAACCGTAATTTCAAATATAAAATAAATGCGACTTCCAGGAAAATGAACCTTGTTCAAGGAGAAAAAAGTTGTTCGTTACCATCGGAAAGGCCATTCTCAACTAAGAAACCGTCTGTTACAGGATGGTGACAAGGATGATGATGTGTTGATGATGGTGATGATCATGCTGACGATTGTAACGATGGTGATGATGATGATGATGCCGCGCTCATACGGCAGCAGCTAATTTACCTAAAATCTAGAGCCGTAGCCAACCGTATTACATACACTATCAATCAATACGAATCCTGCCTGTACAGGCCAATTGCCAGACACGTTCAACAATGAAGAGGTTCATGGCTATGGCGATGCGACTCTCAGTCTCGAAACAGCGAAGACAAGCGTGACACACACGTGGAAACAAGCTGTAGATAATAGAAGGGGACATGTCCAAACAAGGGAGGCATTAATGAAATTTCTCTACCATTAGTGTTTTCTCTTCCATTAGTGTTTTCTCTACCATTAGTGTTGGGATGCAACGGGGGAGGTCGGGACAGGAGGATTTTTGTATGTGTTTCTTTAACCTTAACACGGAAGGCGCAGATCGAGACCACGGAAGGCGCAGATCGAGACAGCCGAGGGGCTTTGCGAGTTTTGTTACTATAGCGTCGGCATGGACGGGGCAGGTGGAGACGAAAGGAGTTGGGCGGCTTTGTTTCGTAGTTCCCAGTGCTCATCGCATGGTTTCCGTGGAGCACTCATGTCAGCTTCGGAGTGCTCCCGGATTAAGGCCACCAGCGCAGGCTGCACAGTCTGCATGGGAGGAGGTATGGAAGCAGGCATGTCGGGATAGGGCCGGTGGAAGGGGTTTATATCGATATTATGGCTTTGTACTCGTATTTTTTCCTACAGTGTCGTCAAGATGGAAGCGGCAAACGGGGGAAAGCGCGCCAGGGAAAATTGTTGCGATGCGCTGTCCATCGCCGGGTCTCGGTGGAGCCCTTATAACAACAGCCCCCAGCAGTCCGGTGGAGTAGGCATCAGTATAGAATGCACCGTGTACATGGAAAGTGTACGCCGAAACGACATGCACACGGACGAGAGCAGGTGGGAAGGAGATGGGTTCTGTGAGTCCTCCCTACAGCTAGTCAACATGGAAGGGATAGGTCCGGACAGCATTGATTGGCCTTGTACTGCAAGTGCAAGTTCTCCTACAGCAGTGTCAACATGAACGTGGCAGACGGAGACAAGATGACTCGACAACGTTTGCAGTTCTCAGTGAGCAAGGCTGACTGTAGGCTCGCGCTACGGGAGAGGTAGCATAGAGGTAGCCTCGTCTTGTAAGAGGTCCCTCTCGTCTTTAAGGAAGTTCCTCATGCGAGGAGGTCTAGGCGTCATGCACCACTCGAATTTTAGAAAGCTTTAAAGCTACACCCAGTGCACAATCCAATGAAAAATACTCACACATTGGCATTGACCACATCGGGTACCAAGTACTTTCTTCCGAAATTGGGAGTGAGACATGATATGATTGGGGTTGAAAGGGCAAACTCTACAGTAGCACGGGTCACTGCGGTACAAGGCAACGGCACGTTGGCCAGCCGCGTTGCCCCAGGGATACGACTCTTGATCTCGGAACGGGGAGTACAAGATGCAATACCGTGAATTGCATAGTGGTGAAACTGGTGGTCTGGTGATTCGCAGGCGCGGCGTTTCTGGCACAAAACGCCGCAAAGAAAAATCTACAGGGAGGGGCGAATATTCGTCGTACACCCGTTCCACTGCGGTGAGTTATCAATTACGGCATCAATTACTGCAATTACTGCAATTACTGCAAGGTCCTGTGTAGCCCCTTACAAGGTCCTGTATAGTGCCTCACAGGGTCTTGTGCAGCCCTCGGCCCAAACCTCGAGGTCGTCGGTATCCCCACTGCATGCATGCGTCTGGCAGCACTCCCGAATCACCCGGCGTTAGGCCTTATCTATCTACAAGTCTTATGCTATTGGTACCAGTAATCTACTACTAGTCTGCAGAATAGTAGTCTACTAGTAGTCTACTTGCACTCTACTAGTAGTCTACTAGTCTGTATGACACTATAGGGGGTAGGCGATGGGGCGATGGGGATTGTTGGTCGAGACGCAACACTTTCAATTCTTCAACATTAAGGTGACCTTTTGTTTAAATTATTATCGACAGTCTACTCAACACGTGAGAACCGCCTCTTTTTGTTTCTTGTGCACCCTCTATCATAGCATCCATCTACCGTACAACACCTTCTGGGCAACCATTGCGCGCATATATCACCAATACTCTGCGATCGCATCGTACAGAGTCCCGTACTAGAGTATTTTCTTCGACGCAGTAGTTCAGATAGTCGGTAGTCGAGGCACATCCACTGCAACTATCCGTTTGGTTCTAGATAGCCTTCTACTCCCGCATTAGGCGTCTTTTGGTATTCGGCTACTGAAAACGGTTTGTCTACATACTGTGGGCTCCTTCAGTAAAATGTGCCCGAAATACTCTGTTCAGAAACTCAGGCCGACATTTGACCAGAAAATAGGAAGTAGGGCGACGAACAAAAATCAGCAATCAGACGACAAGATACCTCGTATTTATTCGAGAAACGAGCGCCTACTCAATGTAAGAAATGATGCCGTTCAGAAACGTTGGAGCCGGGAAAAAAATAAGTAGCCATCATTAATGATACTACGCTAGTGATGTTGTGGAAGGCACACAACAATAGGGCATTGAGCCTGGGCGCTAAAATTACTTTTCTTCAAGTGCGGGTGTCCTGTGTACCGGAACAGCCATTGCTCCCCTCTGTTGACGCGTGCTACTATAGAGGTGCACCAACCCTTGTTCTTTTCAGAGGTTCCTCACTTTATAAGCTTAAGACATGGCATTCTTAATTAACCCCAAAAGAGATTTCGACAAGAATGAAAAAACTGCTGCATACACCGGATGAAAAATCCCAGGGCCTAGGTGCACAACGAGAGCCATTAACAAACATGGACTACTTCCGACGATATTGGCCTCTCATTCGGAAAACATTCCAGACGGAAAGAGCAACCTCTATCGTAGCACGCGGCTGTTGCTGTTGCTGATGCCGTGCGGACGTTTCCGTGCACATATCTGATGTTGACGAGGTCCTGTGCAGCCCTTACCGCGGTAATGGAGAGTAATTGTACCCTAATTGTACTCTAATTGTACCCTAATTGTACCCTAATTGTACTCTAATTGTACCCTAATTGTACCCTAATTGTACCCTAATTGTGCCCTCCATCCATGACCCTGGACCGAAGCTGCACTCTACTACTACTAATAATACTAGTAATGATAGTATTACTAGTAATACTATGCTGTACTACTACTAATAGTATGCTGTATGCTGTGCCACTCTAGTAATAGTATGCTGTATGCTGTATGCTGTACGCTAGAGGGATCAAGTGAAGGGCCGCTTTTTTGATCGGATCAGAGCCACTCGGACGAATGGCTGCCGAAGTTGCGGATGCTGTCCGGTTCGGCGGCGTGCACCACGCTAACGCATTTTTTGCTACGCTGTCCCCGCCAAAATATTCTAAATAAAGCAGTTTTAGTCCGTTCTTGCGTTAGACACGGAGCCACTCGCCGCACGAGCGGCCTGAGCTTGGTCTTGAAGACGATATTGTATTATCCCGCCCCCTACGACAGCCTTGAACACGATATCAAAACATCAACATCAACATCAATATCAACATCACTCCTTACTCACAAGGTCCGGTGTATCCCTCTGCACAGTAGTTCAGATGGTCGGTACCCCCGATGCACGCATCCGTCAGATAGCACTCCCGAATCACTCGGCTTTCGTTGGAAACCCGGTAGTAACCTTCTAGAAGGTCGAACGTTTCGAGCGTTGTCGGGCCGTCTCGCGATACGCCTTCGGGGATGTCGTCACAAACAGGAAGCGAGTCGGCTGTCACCTTGGCCATGCTTTCGTCCACGTTGCACCCCCCCACGCATTGCTCACAGACCACTTCGAAGCGACAGCTGTCGTCGTCAATGTCCTGATGGTTCAAGGAACGAGACGGACGAGCGGCCGAACATTTCATGCAACTGCTATCGGTTGACGTGGTGCAGTGTGTGCAGTGTGTGCAGTGGTGCACTTTCATTCTACTGATAGCGGTAGTGGTACGTCGAGTATTGTACAAGCAATGTTCAATGCCATACTGCGTGTAGTTGACACCTGTAGCGTATTTGTTTATTGTAAACGATCGGAGATATCTAACCCTAGTTGACCTGTTCGTTGTCGTTGCGAACGGGAAGCGAGGCTGCTGGAACGTTGGCAACGCGTTCGTCAAGGTTGCACCTTCCCCACGCATTCACCACAGGCCACGTCGAAGCGATAACTGCCATACGGCCATCACTGATGTCCTGAAGGCAAGGAGGGGTGGCCTAGGGAAAACATGACGGTGGCGACCGAAGAAATAATCCTATGGTATAGGTACACATCAAGTTCCATTAAAACATGCACTTGGGTTTAAGCGATGCTGTGGCGAAATCTGGAAACGAACTTGTCCGCCGTAAGTTTGGCTATGTTTTTTTTTCTCGTTAATGTTGCCGTATCCTTGGTTATGATTTCGTCAATGCTTCATCCTCCAACGCACCGCTCACAGTATATATCCTAAATACACACACCATATCGACGCGACGACTGACGTCAATCGACATCGTGTTAGGGAACGAACATCACGCGAGAGTAGTTGCGGCGTACCCACGGGTTGCTTGTCTTAGTGCCTTAGTTCCTTGAGTGTTGACCACGCATCCCTTTCGAGACGGGGGAGGGGGTGGGGGGTGGCTTGTCCAAGCAAGCTGTGTTGGTTGACGTATGACACATTCTACGAGAGAGGCGCTCCAATAATTTCGGAGGCTCCTCCTCCCTCTAGGCGCTACTCTAGGAGCTACTCTGAGAGCTGTCTAGACGATACGGCTGCGATAGGAAGTCCCTTTTGTTGTTATGTTAACATGTTGTTTGTTTGGGGCCTGGTTTTGCAGTGGCTCGGTTCACTCGCGCGAGTAACCCCCCTGTTTCTTTGCGGTGTTAAGCTATTACACTACACTACACTACACTACACTATACTACTATTACACTGCTATTATATACGAATCTAGTAAATTCAGCCTGCGTTGCAATGGCAAGCTACGCTCTGCGACAAAAATATCGCCCGAGGTCTTTCTTTCCGCGAGATACGGACTCATTGGTGCGAGTATGATATGATAT
Organism: Undaria pinnatifida; assembly: GCA_012845835.1. Taxonomy (NCBI): domain Eukaryota; class Phaeophyceae; order Laminariales; family Alariaceae; genus Undaria; species Undaria pinnatifida. The sequence goes on from JABAKD010000027.1 coordinate 16,371,683, forward strand.
GGTATGGCATGGTATGGTATGGTATGGTATGGTACGGTATGATATGGTATGGCATGGTATGTTATGGTATGGCATGTTATGGTATGGTATGTTATGGTATGGTATGATAGCTTAAACAAGGTAGTGAAGATGGGTGCACCCCTGCTACCGTAGGTTTGGTCTTTAGTAACTAACTGCGCTGTAACTACTGTAACTACTATAACTACTGTAACTACTATAACTACTGTAACTACTGTAACTACTGCAACTGTTGTAACTACTGCAACTACTGCAACGCTACTGTAACTATTGTAACTACTATAACTACTGTAACTACTACAACTACGGTAACTACTGCAACTACCGTAACGTGCTGTGGCTTCTCCGACAAGCTAACTTGGGGGGGAAAGACGGGTGCTGTGATATACGAAGTAGGCACCAAACACATTTCGGCATGCGATGTATTTTGTGAACTAACTTGGGGGGGAAAGACGGGTGCTGTGATATACGAAGTAGGCACCAAACACATTTCGGCATGCGATGTATTTTGTGAACGGCGAGGCTTTTTAACCCCCCAAGAGTGTGTATGTCGTCGCTAACCCTTTGAAAAAATAGAGTTTGGCAAACCTGGGCCACGGGTGCGTTTTGCAGATCTAGTTCCAGGTTTATCAGAATAACCTTATTGGGGGTGAGTTATGGATGGAGCAGTTTATCACGTCATCAAGTCATCAAGCCATCAATAAACCTCAGAAGGCAAACATTAATGGTGCACCTGTGCGGTAAGATGCGTCAAAATGACAGTGCTAGAGTAGATTACTCGATCAACCATCCCATGTACTGGGTATATTACGTGAAATCTTTGCAACAACAAGTGCGAAATTCACACGATTTGGCCATTCTGAAAACGTGTTAGTCCAAAGAAAGGTGCTACCGTACCTCTGGCGTGGCATGATTGATGATTAGTTATGACAGCTCTAGTCGTCGTGATTATGATCGGAAATGTCCTGGAAAACGAGAGGAGTGAATCAGCTGTTGCCTCTGGAATCCTATTCGTCAACGTGCCATCCTCCCCGACATCGCTCAGAGGCCAAATCGAAGGGACAACAATTGCCATCATCGGCATTATCACAAAGGAATAAACAAGACACGTGCGAAATGCATTATGGCGATGGCGACGGCGACGGCGATGGCGATGGGGATGGCGATGGGGATGGTGATGGCGATGGGGATGGGGATAGGGATGGCGATGGCGTGCTCACCGTGGCTACGGCAGGGGGGCTCATTTGCCGGGCCTCGTTTTGCTGTGACTCGAGGTTACCCGAGAGAGTGTCTCCCTTGTTCCGTTGCGGTCTGAAGCTTTGGTGCTGTCTTTGGTTCTTGTTTTTTCATGAGAAAGCCGTCATGGAATACTTCGCTACGCTGCACCAAATGCACCAAAAAAATCGCCTGAATGCAGACGTTTTTTTGCTGAGATGAAGGGTCGGCCGCGCGAGTGGGTCAAGCCCAGTAGGAGTCAAAAATGGAAAACAACTCCCTACCGTAGCCATGGTCTGCGTTGCACCGCACCGCCATCGCACCGCATCACATCGCATCGCATCGCATTGCATGCTCTACTAGTAGGTGTAGTGTTCAAGTATTCAACAGGAAATAATATCACGCGCACAGTCTTTTGATGAGCGTCGGCGTATTCCAACAAGGGAGATGTATCCCCGAAAACTCACTCACGCGGTGAGCATTGGTGTATTAATCAATGACAATCCATGCCAGAAATACACTTGCCTTACTCAACATTGATTCGGTGTATTTATCACGATGGGGACGCATCGGAAACACACTCACGTGAGTAGCACCGTGTACCAAGCAACACGAGGGAGACATGCCAGAAACACGTTCGCGTTATGGTCACCGGTGTATTCAGCGAGAGGAGCACATCAGAAAATCCGCTCGAGTAATAAATATCGGTTAAAAAGTAAGAGGAATGCATACCAGACATCAACGCGCACTATGAGTATCGGTGTATGTATGACGTGCGAAGAAGGCATACAAACAAATCCATGCACTCACGTGTTGAACATCCGTGTACTGATCATCGGCGGGGCAGCTGAACTTGTTGTCGTCGAAAGTGACATTCTCTAGCACCATGTGAGAGCCCTCATCGTGGATAGCTAATCCGCCTCCCCCCGCTGCGTTTTCCGAAAAGAGTGTTTCACTCACGTCCAATGCACCGGCGTTGTACAGCCCTCCGCCCGACTCAGCTGAACAAGCAGCGGCGACACCGCGCGATAAAGACGCAGCGTCATTACGCAACAGTAATGGAACCTCTCGCGAACCGTGAGAACCCGACATACCGTATGTGTGTTGGGCATAATACGCGTGGAACAAGGGCTGCAGTTAGTTACAAAACAAAGCGTAAGAAGTCGATTATATTTCGATTTTTATCAATGGCACAAAGTATTTATGCCTGGCGATCATCCAGTAGACTAGCCATAAATTAGAAGTTGGACACAGTGCGTTTTTGTTGAAAGTGACGTTCTCCAGCCCAACGTAAGCGCCCTCGTCGTGGATCGTTAAGGCGCCTTCTCCTGCCGTGGTCTCCGACAAGGCTGTGTCGCTCACTTTTATGGGACTGGCGTTGTAGACCGCTCCACCCAATTGAGCTGATACTTGAAGTATAGCGTGGTAGGGTGGGCGCGAAAAACATAAACATATGTTACATTCGAAGTATCCGATAAACATATTACCTGATACCCACCCCATATTGAGTGTATGAAGTCGATGCGACAGGGGGTGGTGACGGTTACTTTATGCATGCCGACTCAAGATATCCATTCATTCGAGGCAGGCGACGTTAGCATCAATCCCATAGACTAATAGATTATCGGTATTGGTATCCATTAAAACTAGCAGTGAGAGGGAAACAATAAAACACTTCATTTCATACGTTAGCTCTTGATATTTACAGCAACACATTCCAGAGGAAACGACATTCGCAAAACTACTCATTTCTCCATTATTATTATTTATTCTTCCTCTTCTATTTTGTTCTCAGTCAGGTCTCAGGTCTCAGGTCTCAGCTCTCACCGGCCACGTTGTTAACGAAGACCGAATCCTGAACGAACCTCCGCTGATCGCTCTCCCGCGTGTCGCCGGTGCTCAAATACAAAGCACCTCCATTCGTACCGTCATTCCCGTCAAACCAACAATCTTCAACCCCCCCCGTTGTCCTTTCGGTAGCCGTAATTGAAACCGCCCCTCCAGATGCGCCACTGTTGGACTCGAATCTTGCGCTTTTGATGCTAAACTTGACCGGGTCCGATACCGACATAGCGCCCCCGAAAAATTTGGCGAAGTTTTGTGAGAAAGAGTTCACCCCCTGGACTTGGAAATAATCACATTGGGCGGAGAAAATGCCACCTGAGGAATTGGAGTACACGCGACACGCACCAACTGAATCGTAAGTTCGAGGAATTGTTCCTATTGCGAGAGGCATGCGGCAGCAGGAGTGTTGCACCCCGTTTTTGTGAGGGTCTTGGCTTGAGGGACCTTAGCCTTAAAGGTTCACCTAACTTGGCTGACTTGGCTGACTTTCCGAAGCATGAAGATGCATGAAGATGCTACCAGATGAAGAACAATGCCATGGCAAAGACATCTCCAATCAGTTGGGGAGTGCCGTCAGTCGAAACGATATACCTGGTACACCTTGTAGATGAAACCGTTCTACGTTATCATCGCAACACGCGTGTTGCTCACTACATGGATTATATCGCCATATATCGAGCAATTGAGACCTCAAGGCTAGGGCAGGCTAGGGTAGACCAAGGTAGGCTAAAGTAGAGGTGTACCTGATCTTGTCCGTGGCCCCTCCGTTGAGGACTTCCTTGTCTCAAAGCAGAAACTCCCATTGCAGGGAAATTGTTCGATACACCCGCCCGGTCGGTGGACAATACCACGGGCTAGGTGTACAACAAATACATTTTATATTTGTATTTCTAGGAAATATAATTAGCCTTGCAACTAATGTATTAGGTTAGGTGTACAACTAATGTATTAGGACGAAAAAATGGCATTATAAATTAAATGTGGTGGGTAGTTTGCTCGGATGAGAAGCCGGTCAGTCCGAAAATGCTTGACCGAAAAGTAGTACACCTACCGAAACACGTGCCTTGACATGGTATTGATATATTAATGACATACAATTAATAGCATGTGTTGACCAAATATTTATGGCTGATGGGGCTGTTATGCCGTACATACAGTACCGTGGAACTCCCATAATAGCGCTGACACACTCTTTGAGTGTAGCCATTTCTCTTGCTCTGTACCTAGTATACTAAGAGTGTATTTGTAGTCAACAAACATATATATATATGCGAAATATACATTGTGTGCGAATGTAGCACTGCCTGTGGAAGTCAGCCATTTTGTTTTGTTTGACGTGGGACGCCTGACTATAGCAGTCCTCCCAAACCCCCAACTCAACCTAAGCAGTCACGAAGCGTTACTCTTCCGTTGAGGACGTCGCACCTGCATGCCCAATTCAAACATGAAATTACATGCCACAGTGGCCAAACCCAACACACGCCCATTTGCCCAGGCTTTCCTAACTTCGACCCCAAAAAATCGATATATCTTACTCACAATGTTCAACTGTTCTACAGAGATCACTCCACTTACAATGGACTAGTCTACACCGTAACTTGCGTGTGTGTACGGACTTCAAGCGGTCGGGCATCAACACGGCATAATGTATGCTATCAGCTGAAAAGCGCATAACTCGTTTTCAGTTGCGCCTCTCCAGGCCAGCCACCAATAGCTACGAATATCCACTATGTGCCATATCTCGGTCCCCGTTTGGGTAGCCTGTGCCGTGCTTAGTTGCCAGCACTTTTGTCATTCGCCATACCTCCGTTGAGGGCTGTGTTGGACGAGACCTCCATATCTCCTAGGATGGTGACATTCGTGCCGAGGATGTTCAGGGCCCCTGAGGAGGGTAAGAGTTAGCGTCCGGCACCATGTCTGTTTCTGATCACGAAAAAGACTTCCGACTTACCAGCATCCGAAGTTGCTAAGAATTTCGTATTTTTATCCCGACAAACCTAAAAGCTACAAGTTAGCGTCTGCGATATTGTTGGTTTTAGATCACGATCCGGCATCTCACTATAAACACCGTCATCACACGGAGTTTCAGGCTTCGTCCTTTTCTTCCTCTTGCCGTTATAACATTCAGTCGTCGCTTTAATTCGTACCACTAGTCTACATGGTTTGGGGTCGACGTCGAAAAGCTGCCGTGATCAAACGGGGAACTCTCACTCAGCGCTTTTACCGTCGCGTTCACTAATCACTCGTCGCAGAGGCTCGTTACTCCGGTACAACAAAAACCTCGGCACGCTTGCGAACGCATCACATTTTTTTCCTACACTGTACCGTTTGCCGATTGTGGATTTTTTAATACGCGCCACACATTGTCAGATGTCAAAACGAATCATACTGGTATAAATAATATGTTTGGCCGTCAGGACTATTTTGGGCACTTCCTGTTGTCGTCTTACCTCCGTCATGGTCTGCGCTGTTGTTCCAAAACTTGGCGTCGCCGTCGATGAAGAGCGGCGATTGGCGAGCAACAAGTGCGCCTGCAGGATCACGATTTTCACATTTGGTGAAACAATTTCAGCAGTCCGCGGTCGTTGACGACACGTTAACTACAGTACATCGTTGAGCACAGGGCCCTTGTACGTAGGCCTACTGTGTGTTGCCGGTGACGACTATCGGCGATTGATGGGGAAAAAATGTCAGCTATGGCATGTCGATATTGCGGCGACGGTCAAAAGGCAGAAATCACTCTTGTCGAAAGCAACACTTTAAATCGGCGATTGATGGGCAAAACGACCATCTGGAAGAGAGGGTTAGTCAGTCCTGGCGATTCATCAGTTTCCATTGGGAAGTCCGCGATTCCTCGTCATGCCTACGTCTTTGGACAGAGTGAACTTGTTCAACGTACGGGCGGCAAGTTTTCGTCAAAATATCTGTGGCTGATGGGGACCCGCAAAAAAAGAGGAAAGACATAATCGATGCCGTTGCAATACAAAAACGGTATTTACAGTGCTCGAAGTTATATACCTCGATCGTGGAATTGTTCATCGGGTAGAGTATTCATTTCCGTCTAAAGTAAAAGTGTAGTAGGGTATTTAGTAGGGTATTGTATTAATAGTAGGGTATTGTAGTAGGGTATTGTGGTAGGGTATTGTAGAAGGGTATAGTACGTAGGGTACTGTAGTAGGGTAATGTAGTAGTTTTTTGAGTAGGCAACAGTGCCGGCGGAGATTGCTTCAAGTCAGAAGCCACAGGGCCTATATGTTCATTCCTGCCGAAACACGCGCCATCATGGCGGAATGCATATATAGATACATGTAAATATTTATACATGCGTGAACCGTTCGGAACTGAACCGCCTTTTCTTTGGGCAGTAGTTCTTGTACACTCAGTTTTAGCAATACGGTGGGGCTCATCTTACCTAAGGTCGGTGGTGTGCCAGCGAAATATATCTATCTCTGTCTTGTAGGAGGATGCCGCCATATTCGTTCCAGGCAATGACTGCAACTTTTCAGTGGCACCTGACGAGCCGTCTTCACCGCGCATTTTGGGGATGCCATGGTACGGAGGTAGCCTTCTTGAAAGACCCCTCTTGCTGTGGTTCTTACCTCCGTCGTAGCCTGTGTTCTGCCAAAAAGAGGCGTTCCCCACGATGCGGATGTCTGCTGAAACGATACTCACGGCGCCTGCATTTATTTGGGCGAAAAAAAAACGTAAAGTGTTCCAAAATCGCATGGATCAATATATCGGAATAGCTCGTTGCAAATGTCGCGTGCGGCAAAGAGAGGCAAGCCTTGAAATTTGATGCCGAATTGTTTGTCATGATAGTAGGAAATGTCAAGCGATGCCCCCCCACGATCGTGGTTGAGGGTTGACCTTTGATTGTGACGGCACCTGCGGGTGGCCAACGGAAACTCGTTCGCATCCTGAAATCACACAGACAAGGTACTAACAATATCTGCAAAGAGAGGTAAGTAGAATGAAACTCGCTCACATTCGGAGAGTGTTCATCGAGTGGTGGGAACAGTCTTGGTCAAACTGCATGTAGTTCGGTCTAGGTTGGGTGTGTAGCTTGTAGCTCTTCCAGTAGGGAATGCCTGAAAACAAATGAGGTGAAACTCTATCGTAGCATTGATGATATGGTCATGCTTCGCACCTCCTCGCCACTTTGCTGAGTTGTGACTAAATGTGGCGTTGCCGGCGATGGTGACCTCGTCTCCGGTGTAGTAGCTAAGGCCACCTAGGGGTAGAGCAACGTGTATTCACAGTATAAAGCGCGCACACACCGAGGGAGGAGGGGGGGGGGGGGGTCGCAAAACTCAGTTCAAGTATTTCCAACGTTTTGATCAAGTCATAAAAAGACGCGTGCTACGACAGGCGCAGTACCCCTGCCCTACCTTTTGTTGGCTCTTGAGAGTGATGCGTGCACGACTAAACTTGCCAACGAACGGCACTCGCACTGCACTTTGAGCTATCTGCTGTAGTTCTGGTTGCTACTTGTTGCTGCATTATGTGCTAGACGTTTCGCCCTTCGGCTACTGCTGTACACCTGCTGTTGTGTGTTTGCCAATGCCGTCAATTGGCGTTCATGCTCGTCGTACATACTGCTGTTCTCACCGAGTACGTGCGGGTTTCCTCGTACCTCAACCGTACGACGACGAGCTCAAAACAAAAGGGAGGTGACATGAAATGGCATGGACAATGGCCACATAGAAGCGAGCACATCGGGATAGTTCGCTGTGAATCAACCGCACTCGTTCATGCCCACAGCGGAGGCTGGCTGGAGTGTCAGCGGCCGTGCTAAAGCCAGGGCCAAAGGCCGAAGAGACGGCTCTTCTACCTGCTTGGTTTTGTCTCGAGATTCTGTTATATATATTGGACAGAGTGATGCGTGTACGACTAAACTTGCCAACGGCACTCGCACTGCACTTTGAGCTATCTGCTGTAGTTCTGGTTGCTACTAGTTGCTGCATTATGTGCTAGACGTTTCGCCCTTCGGCTACTGCTGCTACACCTGCTGTTTTGTGCTTGCCAATGTCGTCAATTGGCGTTCATGCTCGTCGTACATGCTGCTGTTCTCACCGAGTACGTACGGGTTTCCTCGTACCTCAACCGTGCGACGACGAGCTCAAAACAGAAGGGAGGTGGCATGAAATGGCATGGACAATGGCCACATAGAAGCGAGCACAGCGGGATAGTTCGCTGCGAATCAACCGCATTCGTTCATGCCTACAGCAGAGGCTGCCTGGAGTGTCAGCGGCCGTGCTAAAGCCAGGGCCAAAGGCCGAAGAGACGGCTCTACCTGCTTGGTTTTGTCTCGAAATTCTGTTACGTGAAAGTATCACGATTTGGGAGTTATTTTGTCACGAAACGTCTTGCCGTCGGTAATTTGTGTCACGAAGTTGTTGGATATCGTCGGTAAGTTGTGTCACGTTTTAGGTGAACCCACACTGAAAAATTGAATTTCCAGCTGGCAAAACGAGCAGGAACAAAAGCAATAAAATGCCGAGCAAGAAACCAAACGAACTAGTAAAAAAGTAGAGCAAAGAAACTAACGCTCGAGAGTATGCCACCGCAAAATTCCAAACATTATCACGTTCCGTTTGGAAATGATGCCAATTTTGTAAATCATTCAGGCGTTGCAGCCATTAAGATTCAACAAATTTTCCAAAATTCCTCCTCGACACTCGCTCGTCTCGCTCGGCGCCCGTCCACGTTCACGTCGATGTGCGGAACGGACACGGCAGGACGAGGGGCGTTGAAGCCGCCCCCCGAAGGCGGCGCTCGAACCAAGCCATATTCGACCGAGAATTCCAGTTCCGCGAATCGCATATTTAGGCCGAGACAAAAAACTCCTGACCAAAGTCCATGACCCCAAGGAATGACTCGATATTCAAGGAATGATTTTATATATATTTATTTTGACAGCCGTTCGGTTTACGTTCAGAGAAACAGTATTATATCTACTCGTTACGCTAGTGATGGTGGTTCTTCTAAATAGCCTTCTACATAGCTCTATCCACGTTTTTGTGTTAAACTTCTGTAGTTCGAATTGGTAGGAATACATTCAGCGATTATGCAAGGCTTGAAGTTTCTGACCTCCGTTCTCCCCAGCGGCGTTGTGGGTGAAAGTGGTGTTGCCATCCAGGCTGATCGGAGCAGTATGGCCGTGAATGGCACCTGAGGGCATGAAGCGAAGAACATCGCCAGAATAAGTTGTCGAGAGATTTTTTATGGCTGAGTAACATGGACAGGACGACGACGCAAGCAACCAACAAATTTCCAGATACAACAGAGTAAATATGTGAAAGACAAGACGACCACGGAAGCATATCACGAGCTTCGATAGCTTTTACTCAAGCGGAAAAAGGCTATCCGACCAGAAGCAATACCGCAACTTTCCATGCCTTATCAGGTACAGAAGAAAACGATGGGACGGAAACGTTGCTGCTTCCGCTAAATGAAACGAGTATGATGAGAACAATTTTTGCACGGCATCTTTCGAGACCAAGGGCCACCGGGATGAAATTGTGTTCAACTTTGTCGAGGCTTAGACACGCCGCAGGTATTATGGAGCAGGCCTTGACTCGTCCAGGCCTTGTTCCGCCTTTTTTTATAGAAAATCGAGGCAAAAGTCATGGTTGGGACGTAACCGCCGTAACCCCCTTTCACTCCCGACTTCAGACCACGCGCGCGTAAGCGTATGCCCGACCAAATATAAATTACTGTGCTTCGAAGAAGTGTTGGTACTATCACTACTGCTTACTTAGTACTACTCGTACTGGTTGCATACGCGTTGAAACGGTGTTCAAACTTGAGCAGGAGCCTCACCAGGATATTTCATTTTGGCGAAAACTTCATTCCTATTTTGTCGTGTAGGTTGGTTCCGCTGTGTACTACGATCTCCCGCGAATGTTGCAATTCAGTATTATTTGTAGTGCTTTTTTTCCTGGGCACCCGGCAGTTTGCAGCTTACTTCCGCCGTCACCTATAAACAATACCATCGTCTCAGAAATAATAAATAAAAACACTTCCAAAGAAACTTCCACACGAAACGCACCTACCCGCCTTTCCCTGGCATTGGCATGGACTAGTAATAGCAATAAACGTTCTTCAGAAAGCTCTTCACCCCCCGCACTGCTGCACGAAGAATAGCGTTTCAAGTCAGCTGGTTAAAGCGTGCATGTGCTACACCATGGGGGTGGCACCTTACCAGGTAGGTATACTCGGGAAAAAGTTCCGATTGACGGAGGCCTCCCTTCTGGGCTGAACAACGCCGAATCTTTAGAGTACCGTTGTGTTATCACAATAATAGTATGATGCATTGGATAACAAGACGATGAGGTTGTTCATCGCCGCATACCGCATGCCGCATGTTTTGTATGCATTGCTTTATGCTGTGTAATGCCATATGTTTTGTAATGCTATGTGCTTTGTAAAGCTATCTGCTTTGTAATGCTATAAGTTTTTTAGAACGCTAGACTAGTCTATATGTTTTGTAATGCTGTAGACTATACTGTATACTATATACTGTATAATGGACCAAGGCGGCGGCAGGGGTAGGGGGACCCGTTATGATGATGTTGATGGTTGATGTTGATGGTGTCGATGATGATGTTGATGTTGATGGTGTTGATGATGTTGATGATGTTGATGGTGTTGATGGTGTTGATGGTGTTGGTGATGTTGATGGTTGATGATGTTGATGGTTGATGATGTTGATCGTGTTGATGATGTTGATGATGCTGATGGTGTTGATGATGTGTTGATGATGTTGATGGTGTTGACGTGATGTGTGATGTTTTTTTTTTGCAACGTTTTTGCAGTGGCTCGGGGTCACTTTCGCGAGTGACACCCCTGTTCTTTCGCAGTCTTGAGCTTCCGTGCTGTTTTCACTTTGCCGTATGAGTCCGCAGAGGAATTGTTAGCCACGGTACGCCAATAAAACTCACACCCGAAGGCTTTTGTCAGTGAGGAGCACAGTCATTGGTGGGAGTATCGACTAGCTCAAATCGGTCTTAAAGTATTAGTGTAAAAAAGTGGGTACCCCTCCTACGGTAGAGACAGCCAGTGTCCTTCACGGTACTCGTACAGGTACAGCTCTTCGTTTCGGGGTCCTCGCTTCAGCACCTTCAGCACCTTCAACACCTTCAACAGCTTGAGCGAAGAGCTTGAGCGAAGAGCTTGAGCGAAGAGGTGTATGTGTATGTGTGTGTAGGTGGGAGACGCGTGCCGCGGTAGAGGTATATGCGTGTGTGTGAGACGCGTGCCGCGATAGAGGTGCAGATAACTTTATTATTAGTGAGGTCGGTCACTTTAGGAAGTTAAGACACGTCCTTCTTGACCAAAAAAATTATTTGGACAAAAATAAAGTAAACCTGCTGCTACTACCGGATAAAACATACCATCAGGCCTGGGTATACAACGAAAATTATCAAGGAAAAAAGTTACCCTTTCCCGAGGATTTTGTGTAGTCATAAACGAGCCCCGTCATTCAGAAACTTTTCGATACAAACATTCAACCTCCTATTATACCTCTATCGTAGCACGCACCTTCACACCCTAACCACCCTAACCACCCTAACCACCTTCACCTTCACCTTCACCTTCACCCGCAACCAGATATGGAAGGAAACAAAAGTGCTACCCGACCAAAGAAAGCCATGGCCTACAAAAAAGAGGAGATATTAGGATATATTAGGATAAATTGCCCAGGATACTGTAAGGGGGTTATGTTGATGAGGTTGTTTCGGGCCTTTTTTGGCAGTAGCTCGGGATCGCTCGCGCGAGTGACCCCCCTGTCCCTTTGCAGTCCAAACCTTGGCTGTTTGATTACTTTAGCGAAATGAATCCGAATGGAAATGGTACGCTACCCTGCGCCAAAGAAACGTCTTAAAGTCGCTTTATTCCGCGAGGCACAGAGTCCCTTGTGCAAGTGCCGAAAGTCAGGTAGTGAAGACATGGGTGCCTCCCCTAACGTGTAGTCTAGTCTTGTTCCGGCACAAAACAAAACAACCGCAAAAACCGACACACTACATAATTTCTGAAGAGTTTGGGGAAAGGAGCCCCTTGACTAATGAAATACATTTGGCGGAAAAGTGTCCCCTCTCTATTCAGTATATTCAGTATATATTCAGTATAATAGTAGACGCGTCCGTCAGGGTTTACTTCAATTTTTTTCGTATAGTAGACTAATATATTTAGGGATATGCCGTAGCGTCTTACTCAAATGAAGCGAGTCCGAGAAAACTACGTAGGGTGGTCCTCTTGCCGTACCATGCCTGCTAATGTCGAACGAAAAAATACCTTAAACACCCGGCACGCCGGATGGATGCGAAATCTGTCTTACCTCCGGAGAGCGCGGCTGAGTTGGATCCAAACCATGTTTGGCCGGATATTTGTATTTCGGAATTCCCCGAAAACAAAGCACCTGCGGGCAGAGCAACGTATCGCCGAGGGCATAGGTTAAGGATTAAAACAACCTGAAAACAGCACAGCCACTCGGAGTGTCAGCGGCAAGGCTGCGGTATATACCTAGGGTATAGTTTTATACATAGAATTTCACATAGCCTTAGACTATACATAACATCATGTAAATAATGTAATACATAAGTAGACTATATTTATAACTGTACTCCTTTTTTTATTACCGAGCTCAAGCCGTTTGCGCAAGCGGCAATTGATCTCAGTCGAGAGTTGACGAGTTCTTCAGGACTACTTCACCAGAGGAGGGTAAGGGAAGAGGGTTAGGGAAGAGGGTTAGGGAAGAGGTGCGTGCACCATTTGCGTGTCTGAGGTGCGTCGCTTGAGAAGCGCTGTATACAACCCATAAACTGATTTCGAGGAAAATAACGGGGTGTTTTACCGACGAAAAAATCCAAACGGCCCAGGCATTGTCTATAATATGGAAAACATTAACATGTAAAAACAATGCATAAAAATCGACGATTTTGAGCAACGGAACGCCTTAGTTCATAGCCATCACAACTTTGCACAAAAAGGGCTATCTCTATACCTTGGTCTAGTATGATAGCACGTGCCAGTATGTGCACGGAGCAACATGCAATTACATGGCGATGGTTATGGCGAGACTGAAAAGCAACTAGGGCAATTCGCACGAGTGATTCTTGACCGCAGAAAAAGGAGGCGCTGAAAGGGACACACCCTTATCGCCGCTTTGGTGTAAGTGCCACAATAACGCCCACGCCGTCTCAAGCCGTTGTGTTAACAATAAGACCAAATAATTACTAAAATAGGAGCAGTGGCAAAACCCGACCTGAGAGAGGGCATACTCAAGTAAACCGAAGTAAACCGAGGGGATGGTCCGCCTTTACTTGCTTATTTTCACGATCGACTCGCGACCATTTGGACGAACTACTGACCATGTGAGCGCGTATGCTTAGTAATAGTAAGACTTCAACAACTTGCTTCTGTGGCTCTCGTCTTGAAAAGCTCCATCCCTTAATGAAACCCTGCCTGTTAGAAAATTCGAAACCGCAAATCAATGTACAATTCCGTGGCATTGAGATACAACAAATACCATGTTAAAACGCAGGTGGCTTGCCGAAGATTCTGGGTTTCGCAAACCCCGTCAGTCGGTCGAAAAAAGACCCAAACGCGGCCTCGGCAGTCCTTGTCGTCGCACGCGTCCGCAGATTTTAGTTTTTGTTGTTTTCCCGGTATAGTCCTATATCGTGTGCTATCGAAAGAGTTGATAAGACAAAAACAGGTATCATTCAAATGCCGTTTGGTTTTAGGTTGGGCCACCAATCAAAGCACGAGGACCGCCGATTGCCGCTGCATAACACAGTCCAGCTCACGACGAGATTGGCTCAATACGGCTTTCATTGGGGACAAAGATATGAAAGCACGAAACGAACACAACAAGTGCGGATCTTGTCAATTATCGAATCGAAACGACCAGAGCGTTTGCCAAGCCGCCGACAGATGAGGGTGGTCCTGTCGCGGTGCAAGGGTAGTCGAATCGTTTAGTATGAACCGGCGACGGCACGGGTATTGTCGCATTCGTCCTTGCGCGTAGCTCGGGCACTGTGCTACGAGGTAGGCGTGTGATGTGTGCAATGCGTGTGATGCGTGTGTTGAGCGTGATGAGCGTGATGAGACGCAGGCTACGGTAAAGGCGCACTCTTTTTTTGTGAGGCTCGTTAGGTGCTAAGCTACTCTATGAAAACTTAACCAAGAGCATAAATTTTTTGAGCCGAGTAACCGAAAGTGCAGCCCGATGGCCAAATCCGTCGGCAGGGTATGAGAGAGAGTAAAATGCATCAAAACGAGAAAGACATTTTCGACAATTTCGGATGAAGTGATGACATCATGACATCAGTAATTTAGAATCAAGTTTCACCACTAAAGTGGTACTATTAATATAAGTAGTACTAATAATATTAGTACTAGTATTAATAGTAGGTGGGTATCGACCGTGGCACGCACCACCCAAGCTACACACCCAGCACCCTGTGTTACGTCATGTGACCGGTGCCATATTCGATGTTTATTTTGTTGGCCCTCTCTTCCATCTCTTCCCTTTCTTCCCAGGCGCAAGTTTGACCTTATGAACACCTTATTATGGCAAGGCGGCCACCCGCTTGATGCGCGGACTATGGTGTGCAAACATGACACTCCGTGATCTTCCTCTTACCTCCTCTTTTGTTGGACGAATTGTACAAGAAGGAATTTTTGCCGGTGATGTAGATTTCGGAGCCAGTGCAACCGAAGGCACCTGCAGGCGGGCACATCGACCGTAGGGGTTTGCTATAGTATATATAGTGTAATAGGAACAGAACAACATGGCTGTCATGGGAAGTGTGCCTCAATGCATGCACGGGCAAAGATGGAATTCGGCAATTGGAGTTAGACGCAAGCTGCGGGAGAAGTGCACGACCATGTTGCTCGGGCTCCCAACCTGAACACCTCTATACGCATGTACATAGATACATGGCCTAAACCTCGTCTTCCCGAACGTGTTCGGCCAGAACGTGCAAACCCTATAATATATGATCGCGCGTTAGTATCGTTCCTCACTGGTGTGCAATATATGAGAGTCGACTTCGACGTTTACCAGGGCCAATGTGCAGTTGTACTCGGCGTTTCTCTCGAAAATCTGGTGCTGCGACACCGTTAGCACTTTCCCGTCAACACAGTCCCGACTTCGGACGTGCCCCCCCAACGCAGAAACATTGTCAGTACCGTTATCGTGGCTATCTATGCGATTGCTAAGGTTGGATTGATTGGATTGGTTGGCTTGGTTGGGTTGATTGGATTGATCGCATTAGGGTTAAGGTTTCGGTTTGTGACATACCAATATTTCCTTCGTACACATTGGCCCCCAACCATAGAGTCGAAGACGTGGTTTTCGTGCCCTCAAACAGTCACGAGCACGTTCTTCCCTCCGCGGCCTCCGGCGGAGTTTCGGCCGAGCACGTGGCTGCCGCTGATGAAATAGCTCACAAGAAAGCGATATCCTAATGCACTTGTTTTACCCGACGTTTGCGGTACTTACAGAGGTGTCGAAACAATAATACCAGAGGAGCAGTCACGAGTATCTGTTGCTCACCTCCGCTGTCACCTGCTGAGTTTCGGGCGAACACGTTGCTGCCGCTGATGTAGAACTCATTCGAAAAGGATATTATGGCACCTGCAGGAGAGGAGTGGAATCCAGAAGCAATCGTGAATGGACAATCGTGCTGCCGCGATAGTGCGGTCCCATATAGTAACCACTAGTCCCCTTTTAGTGCGGGGGTCCCAGCTTAGCGCTGTGAAAAAACGATTTTCACGGCCTCGTACGCTAACCAGCGATAGTTGGAAGGGTCCTACGTTTGGGCGGGTATGTTCAGCTGTAAAAGCACTGCAATGACGACAGGATCAGGACTACTTTCACCGCACTTCCCCGAACAACACGACATGTCAGCCTGGGGAAAGCTTTCAATGTACAATAATGGTTTTTCTAGAATGTCTTTATGTGCCAGCCGGAACGATCGGCACTGCAAGGGCAACCGGCATCAATTTTCATAACCACACTACTCGTTCTTTTTGCTTGAGCCAAACGCTTTCGCAGGCACTATAGCGGCCAACGGGCACTCCTAACTCTCAACCAGCGCTGTATGCTGCATGGTGCAAGGAGGGCTTTAACTGTGATTCGTCTATTTTACGCACGTTTGACGTACACCTTGGCGAGAAATCGTCTGGTCGTGCCGAAACGTATCAGATCAAAGTTCACCACGCCTTGAAACGGCGTTACAGTACATTGTACCATGCATACAATAACTCGGTGTGGACGTTATTGTTCGAAACTCCTCCCTTTACACATGGGGCCACCCACAACCCTAAGGTAACGTCTTGTTTCCTGCGCACAACGGCCCCTAATCATTGCAGGTCGTGGTTCTGGATGATGTCACGCCACCGTGCCTGATAGCTTTTTTCCTGGTCCGTTGCCACCAGACTGACTCCCACAGCTGAGTCATCCCACGCTAGTGTTACAGCAGCGAGGAGCTCAACATCTCAACCCAAGATATGACTTCGAAGACATTCAATCGCGCAACCCGACCAATTTCTTCTGAGCGGTAGTTGTACTAACATTAGTATTAATACTAATATTGAGATTAATAATAGAACAAATAGTCTGGACTATACAGTAGTCGAAAAATATATCATGATAACCGGATAATTCCACACGTGTGGAGCTTTTGGCCGAAGACGTGCAATCCTTGCCGCGGGATGAGCCAACTGCCATGGTCGCTTCACGTTGCTTGGCGCTAGGAACACGTCGACGACAGTTCTAATAATTACACGTCACCACGCCTCCGTCCGCAGTAGGGGATACTTACTCACTTCGTGCACGGCCGCAGTCGATGCAGTCGAACAACCACATGCTCGGTTACGGGGTCGCGGTTAAGGCTTGCACGGCTTGCTCGGCTTGCACCGCGGTTCTCTCATGTATTGTGAAATAATTTTTTGCACTACAGCTGTGAGATCGAAGCTTACGATTATATAACGTATTATTACCAACCTTATCATTTTGTGCCTTCGGTTTCTTACGTTATATACCCACGCCCGTCGAAAACATGATTCTTGTCACGTCTCAAGAGCCTATTATACCGCATCTTGATTCCCGTATTTTGACGAAGTACAGGGCCACTCGCCCTACTTGGATCGGTTTCTACTCGGTGACCCATGCTACCATTATAGTCTAGAGGTTGCGCTTTTTTCCCTTTTTTTTACATGGATGATGTGTGATGGGACTCCTCAATCCAAACGCGTCGGAATTTATTTCTTTTTTTTGCAATGCCAATGGGTTCTGTACGCAGGCCACGAGTCTGGTTATTGAGTTGCACGTTTCTCAGTTTACTAAAGCGTACTTCGAAGTATACCGGTGGTGTTGATAGCAGCAAAATGGAGGTCACCCCGCTATCGTATCCTTAGTGATGTTCGAACTCAAACTACGAGAGAGAACGCCTACAGCTACGAGAAAGAACGCCTCCAACCACTCTAGAGAACGCGTTTGCTCACCTCCTCTTTCAACTGCTGAGTTGCTGGAAAATTTATAGTTTCCGTCGATGAATATCTTGGACTTGCGCCCGTAGATTGCACCTAGGGATGGAGCGGGCACATCGGTTACCTTCGTTGATGACATAATCTATGTCGACGACACCCAACATGTGTCTTTTAGATTTTAACCTGTTTTTTGGGGGCAGCATTTTTCTGTCTGTGTCAAAATTCGTAAAGTTTGGATTAAGAGGGCAAAATATCTCACGTGGCCAGCGATTGCTTGGAACTCTGGCAAGCGAAGTGTTCTCAGGACACCAATATTGGGTTGGCTGAGGCACGTCGGTGCTGTTGGTCGATCACGCAAATGCGGCCGTTGATGGTTTGCACACAATATTAGCACGTAAAGGGCAAGCGATGTGTTGAGAAAATGCCAGAGATGCCTTGACAAGAAACCTGATGGGGATGGGTAGCGATTATCGGTGGTGGCCCTATCACACGAAGATTTATCGATCACACGAAGACGCTATTGGTAGAGCTTGGACTGTGCACGTTACAGCACAAACCACGTGACGTGCGGGTACCTTGGTAATGATCAACGCCGATGTTGGCTAACGAGATTTTGAACAGAAACGCGATACGAGCAGAATTTCACATAATGAAAACGCCAAGCGAGCAGCCTGACCACGTACTAGACATACACAGCGCGAGGTCTAGCGAGCAGTGAAAAAGAAGCCTGGAGCGCGTGGTGTGTAGGAGTTGACTCCACCCGTGCCCCAAGCCCAAGAAGTAACCCTATCCGTGGTCGAAGACCGGTCTGGTTGATGTTTTTAGGAAGACTGTACAAGCCGGTGTGTGGCAGAGAGTCTCGAGATCGTTGTTAATCATTATGGTAAAACCTTGCGTTTCTGGAATTCGGCATGGGGTGACAGGGCACCCTGACCAGCGTCGAGGTCGATTACGTGGACGCAGGATTGAAAGTGGCCGTCATACTCTAGGCATCGCAATCATAAACATACACACATATACGAGCGCCTGATTAACGTCGAAACTGAAGGTGAAACAGATTTGGAGATTGCCGCCACATCATCTGGTTTGCGGGTATAGAGCACGTTTAGCACTGATCGCAGGGCCAAATTTCCTCGCTGATTTTGCGAGGCCTATTTTTTTCTCGTGGTTCCTGTCCACAGTCAGTGGTTGAACCGCTCCAAAACGAAGACTCGGCAGGGGTACTGGATGCTAGGGGTATCGATGATTTACAATTAACATGTCTATGTGAAGAACACACGTACAAATATTCCGGGTATCGCAAGCCTCAACGTCTACTCAACGGCAAAGATGTTACGCAAGATTCCGCCTGCCAAATGTACCGCCATGTTCTTCCCCCGATTGTAGCTAGAGTGACAGTCGCAGCACTGCTGCAAAGTGCGGATGAACGGGGAAAATGCGCGCAGATATCACAACGGGCAACAAAGTCGTTCCTGAAGGTAGATATAATATCCGGTGGCCGAACGTACCTTGACGACCTTACCCTGAAGTATATAGCCCGAATGCACCTCGCTCAAAATATCAGACTATAATTGCACGACCATTAAAATATACCAGGTACACCATAGTACGGGGTGGTCACCCATAGATACACAGGATGCCGAGTGGCCAACAGTAGCTCCATGTTCTTTCCCTGAATTGCAGGTCGAATGAGACCTGCAATATTACAGTAGACACATGGTGAAGTGACAAATGATACACGCTGAACCGGACGTCGAAACCAAAGATATACACCTTATACCGGGTGGCCGCACGCCGAACGTATCATACCTCCATCTTCTCCCGCTGAATTGTAGCTCAAATGGGCCTCGCCCAAGAGGTGTACAATGCAGGTTTGGGTCACATAGATACCACCTGAGGTGCAGATGACAGAGGAGGTGTTTTGGTGAGTATGTGTTCGACGTAACCTGCGCGTAGGAAACACTTCGTTATTGAGGAGTCACATACATTGCAATTGGGAGTAGGATATCCGTTTGGTATTGAGGTTCGCATCGATAGCACCGCAAGGATATCACGTCGGCGTAGCACAACGGTTCCGTAAAGAGAATGGCACGGACAGCATCCGCGACTAAAATGACGGTGCGTTAGCGAAGGTTGAACAGACGGAGCCGCACACGTGGCATCGGTGGCAAGGACGGCGGTTCGATTTTGACGGGGTGATGCCTAGCGTACATGCGGATCGGATAAGGGTAAGTCAGTGAAAGTCGCACAGATAGCACCCGCCGTTCGTTGGGAGAACGATCAGATAGCTTTCCTGGTTCGCAGTAACACATGCAGTGGTGACCGAGCAATCCAAACTGTAGTTTAGGGCGCGATTCGCGAGAGTGCGGGGAGAAAGAAAACAACCCAGGCGCGTTTGAGGTCCTTCCTACAGGTGGACCAGCCTCCGAGCGAGATCCAGACAAGAATTTCGAATCAACCGGCACTCCGACAAAGGTGTTGAAAATGTGAAGCAACTTTCGTGCCAGGTCTAACGCGATTGTCGAACGAACTCGAAAGGACTCGAGCGGACTCGAACGGACTCGAACGGACTCGAACGGACTGCACGCCCGGGGTCACGTGGGACAGCTGCCGACTGACGCACGCTACGAGAAGGGAAGCATTTGTATGGTTATGGTACAGTGTATCCTGAATGATAGGACTCCATAACCCAACCAAACCTAACCCTAAATAGATAAGTACACTCATCAGAATGTCTTCAGGAACTTGTTTTTGCGATAATAGTCCTTGCATACCTAGACGATGGTTTCATTTGTCGGCTTGTTCTCCAATTATTCCATGACGTTTTTCGCTTGTGTTTGTGTTTGTGTTTGTGTTTGTGTTTGTGTGTGGTGTAGAGCTTCTCAAATCAGGGGGCCAATAGGACTCCATAACCGAACCAAACCTAACCCTAAATAGATAAGTACACTCATCAGAATATCTTCAGGAACTTGTTTTTGCGATAATAGTCCTTGCATACCTAGACGATGGTTTCATTTGTCGGCTTGTTCTCCAATTATTCCATGACGTTTTTCGCTTGTGTTTGTGTTTGTGTTTGTGTTTGTGTGTTGTGTAGAGCTTCTCAAATCAGGGGGCTAAGGAACAGTAGGTCTTACCCTATCGTAGGACTTGCCGACTATTCTGCAGATAGATCTTCCCCGACGACGACGACAAGGAAAACGGATGTATGCTGCGATAGAAGCGGCAGCAACATTTTTTGTTCTTGAGGCGTTCACCTAAGCCCTAAGCAAAGCCTAAGCAACGCTTTTCTTGAAAAAACATTTTCTACCTTACTCCAGCACCGGTCTAGAGAAGAGAGAACAGCACAACCCGATTGACTATCCCATGATCCATTACCATGATCCATTCATCACTTTGTAACCAACGCCGTTGCAACCCTCAGTGCTTTAAAAACGGTACCGGTAAAGGGTAATTGTGAATTTCACCAACGTCGTCAGTCAGCAGCATTCTACGAAACAAATAACAATCCTTATCGCAGCACACGTGTATTGCACGCTATTACATGCTATTACATGCTATTACATGCTACATGCTATTACATGCGAATACGAATACAGCTGTAAGTTCGTCGCCGACCAACTACACCATGGCCTATTACATGGTGCAACATACCTGCATATGTGATTCCGACGTAAAGACCCTCTTCAGTTGAATGTCATTCCCGTCAAATTCCAATATAACAGCCCAAAACGAAACAGCACGGTACCATACAACAGACTACACATGCAAAACATACTGAAAGCAAGTCGGACGCCAGGCATATTACATAACGCGACATCACACATCCCCGTACTACGACAGCGAAAGGCTAAAGGGTATCATTCTCGTCACCTCCGTTGGAAACCGCGGAGTTGTCGGTGATCGAAGTCCAGCCATCGACGGTCATGTTCGAGCCTTCGATATGTATCGCACCTAAAAACAGGGGGAATATAGTTTGTAGGAACACCGGTGTAACATTGGAACCACATAAGAGACGCACAGGCGGGCCAAGTTTGAGGTCTAGCCCGTCTTGAACGACATGCCATCGTCGAGGTGTATGGTCTTGGTCAAGCGGTCGACGGTTAGGTTTGAGCTGGCAATATATGTTGCACTGTAAAATAAAATGGTAGAGAAAAATGTTGTCGACATCGGCCTAACCTAGCAGGGGAACTCTACACACTTTGGACTCTGTGAGGCGAACGGTGCATTGCATAGATAGGGACTGACAACCTACCGGCAGGCTCAATCAGCACACACGGACTGCCAGTAGTAATGTGCTGAGAGCATATACTTCTACTGCCAGTGATAGGATATACTTCTACTGCCTCCAGTAGGAATGTGCTGAGAGCATATACTTCTACTGCCGCCAGTAGGAATGTGGTGAGAGCATATACTGTAGCGGTGCGCAGCTCTAAACACATAATTTGTTCTCGCCTCCTGTATCGCCGGCTGAATTATCCGCAAACGAAGCGTTACCGTCGATGCGCACGTCCGAATCTTCCGCGAACACTGCACCTACGCGCAGGTAAGGCGGGAGTTTCTCGAGTATTAGTCGTGGACACGAGCGTGCCCACTATTCACTTAACTATTTATGCATACACCTCGAGACGTAAACAATAAGCGGTTGATTGAAACAGGTTGTATTTCAGACGTACGTACTGGTATGGATGAAAGAGCGAAAACAATGACCAAACAAAACACAACAGTACTCGGAGGGTAGCAGAGCCAGCACTGAGTTCCGTCTCTGCTACGTAGCGAAAAGCTGTTCATCTATCGGAAACATCTATGTCTATTACCTCGTTGCGAGATATGCGCCGCCCTGCAGTCGCAAGGTATGCTGCGCAAAAGAAAAAGTACCAGGTTAGGGTTAGGTTCAACACCAGAAGTACGGTTGGGCTTAACTCACGAGCGAGCGATCGTCAGGTTGCCCTAACCCCCCGGCTAAATACAAAAAGGGTTAGGGTTTACGACCAATGATATGGTAGCGGTGCCCATTAGATCTAAGCTAAGAATGTTCTGAGCATTGATCTTGATTTGAAGAGGAGGTCCGCACGGAACCCAAGATCTTGACTGTGACTAAATATCAAAACTCAACCGGATGAGCAATGCCATACCTTAGGTACAAAATATCCAATGAAAACCCAACGTTATTCTTGGGTAGTTTCCAAATTCAAGATCCCAGCCGGTTGAAAATATTTCGGCGCAAAAGGAACACCGCGATCATGTTGGGCGTGTTGGAGATCTCCACAGGCATGGACACTTGAGGACCCCCTTTGGTGACAAAAGCATGCGACATAAACGACCTACCCCCATTACAGCACGCGTCTCTCAATGTCATACCAACTACTCTTTTACGGTATGCCCTACTACTAGCGTGTTCTTTCTCACCTCCTTCGACAGCTGAATTACTCCCAAACGATGACGTACCGTCAACGTATACCTTCGACTCGGACGCGGAGACGGCACCTGGGAATAAGGCGGAATGTTGCTATGAACATGTTATTTTGTATCCTCTAACATGACCAACTTTTTGGCCAATTGTTAAGAGTACAACTGAAGTGGCACCTTGTGAGGTGAACGATGCCATAGCCCTAACTGCTGTATAGACTAATAGACCAATAAACTCACAGGCTACGACAGTAGGGGTACAGTGTACCTTACTTGGGCGAAATCATACGGTAATAAACTCACTGACTACGACAGTAGGGGTACAGTGTACCTTATCTGGGCCAAGGCCTACTTTCATAGACTCACAGGCTACGACAGTAGGGGTACCGTGTACCTTATTTGGGCCAAAACATACTGTAGTAGACTCACAGGCTACGATAGTAGGACCTTATCTGGGCCAAATCATACTGTATTAGACTCACAGGCTACGACAGTAGGAGCACAGTGTAGCTTATTTGGGCCAAAGCATTTATTTCTGAGTGTGACGGTATGACTCTGTTGATGACCAACTGAGGAACGTGCTACGATAACATAGGGGTAGACAGAGTACCTCTTTTTGGACAGAACATTTCTGACCGATGGTATGATACCATACTAATACTAATACTATTGATTGATGTGAGGAGCGTGCAAAAATAACAGTGGTACAGCGTACCTCTTTCTGGCCAAAACGTTTCTGACTGAGGGTATGATAAGTACGTACCGCCGTGATTCCTCTTTAGCAATAAAATGTAGAATGTATGATCAAAATTCCGTATATACTACCTAGACCATGCGGTTCTTCCGATTGCACTTTCATTTCTTCTCACTCTATGCGTTTAGCTGAGGTATGGGGCTCTCTTGAAGCAAGAACCCATGGGAAGTTTAGGTACAAGTATATCGTACAATTATTAGGGCTGGGGCCGGGTAGCTCTAGCCATGACGGTATGTATTGGCTGCGTCATATGCCAGTACACTGGACCCGACCAGTGCACTGGTGGTCGCGGCAAAGCCGCGACCCCTGCCCCCCCCCGGCTTGTGAGGGGGACCCGCCGGAGGCGCCCCGCTGCATGCCCCGCTGCAGGCCCCCTGCCAGAGCCGCGTTTTTTCGCGGTTTGGCTTCATTAGCGCTAAAAAATTCGTCGATTTTGGACTATGTTTCAAATGCAATTTGGTGGTAGATTGACTTAAAACAAACGTAAGAAGAGCAAAATCGAGCGAAGCGTATGATGGACAGGAGTGTGCGGAAACACGGCACACTCCAGCACGCAGCCTTGAAACCGAAAAGGTGCTCCCTGTGTCTCCCTTTCTCCCCTCTGAAGCTGTTATGTGTGCCCTGTCTGCTCTTACGGGTGAATTTTGATGGGTTTCTGCTGTTTTGTTTAATGAGGCGTTATTGTAGGATGTACGTAAATAACAAAGTGCTAACACCCTGGCACCTCCCTCAGCCAGTACAGTACCACTGGCAGTACATACTGGACCAGGGCCCAGCCCTGACACTTAGTGGTGTTGGTAGTTGGTAGCACGCGTCGGGATTGGCAGCGCAGGGCTCAAGCTGCCGTAGAGGGGAGCATCTACAGTCTAGTATAGTATACCAGGTAGTGTTATTCAGCTTCGTCGCTTGAGGAGCGCTGGACTTCGCCCATAACCCGACCTAGAAAATATTGAAATCGCAACCCTAAGTTACACTATCCCATGGCCTATCTATGTGCACAAACAAAGCTGTAAACTTGTTTAGGCTGATCAGCGTTCCGTGCCCGGTTTCTTGAGTGGTGCCTACAGTATTTTCTCTTTAGTTTTCAAGAGCTTTTTGACGATATCGTGCCGGGCGTCGCTCATGCGACCCCCCACCCTACTGTGCGACACCCCCGAGATTTGGAGCCAATCCCATCCCGAAAGGCAACCTTCCATACCATACCATACCATACCATGCCATACCATACCGTACCATACCATACCATACCATACCATACCATACCATACCATACCATACCATACCATACCATACCATACCATACCATGCCATACCTGGTAACGAACATCGTCGGAAAATACTCGTCGTGCCCCAGCGAAGTAGCAGTACATTAGGGTAGTCCCCTATCGAGAGTTGTAGAGCTCCTCGAGTGAGAGGAATGCTTGCCAAGAAAGTGTTGCCCCTGACGCATGCTACAATGGAGGTGTACAATATTTTCCCGAGGCTCTTCGGTTGAGGACCTCTGTACTCGACTACACCTCATACACATACAAACACTGCTTTAAAGAAAAACCCCGGTGAACAAATCCCATGGACTAGGTATAAAAACTCGAAACCTATACTATCTTGCGAAATAAGGTTGTGATTCGAGCGATTCGGGGGTTGAGTTGCCGCTGAGCCCCCATAAAATACCTATTTGTCTTAAACTCCTACCTCTATCGATATATTAGCACCCGCCACCTATCGTACGACGTGTCTTGCCCACTGCTATGACTACCCATACCTCCGTCTTCTCCGGCGGTGCCGTGGTCGAAGGTAGTGCTGCCGTTTATGACGACGGAACAGTTGTGTACATACAACGCACCTGAAATAAAGTACGAAGCAGAGACCGTACGTAAGAGTTCGCATGCATTGATTGATTGATTGATCGATTGATGGATTGATAGACCCGTAGAGATAAAGCCACCTGGTACACGGATGCACACTCGAATGCTTAACATTTCTTTATCCTGCCAGGAACGCATACCCAATCTGGCGAGTAAATGGCTGCTTCACCTACCCGGATACGTTTATAACCGTTAACACACGGCGAGGTTTCAAGCTTGACCGAGGCTGAGGTTGGGCGGGAGCTCGAAGACTGTACAGAAAGACAAAGCACAAGAGTGAGCGTCCGTAGAATCCATCCTCCGTATTGCTTCTGACGCGCCTCACCAGAGAGAGGACCTGCATACCCTCCTTCCCTCCTCCCCCCTTTCACACTTTCCCACCCTCCTTCCTCGACATTGAGAGAAGATGATGTTGATAACAGCTTCGCCCGATGAGCATTCCCCATTGGCTAGGTGGCTAGGTGTGAAACTAGTGTTTGAAGACTCCCAAATCGCCTCCCAACCACGTTTGGCGTTTCCTTAATTACGAAGCCGGTCACCCAGATGAAAAAAAGACCACAAGTGCTATCTCTAACGTAGTAAGTATCATGCACGTTCGTCAGTTCACGAGGCCGATTGTCAACGCGTACATCGCATGGGCAGAGTGTTCATTGCTTGTAGTGCCCCTCGTCACTGGAAACCCAGCAATTTCACACCAAATCACGCATGCTACTAGCACTAATAATAATTATGAGGCCCCTCACGCAAGGACAGCTGTACAGGTTAGGGTTAGGGTTAGGGTTAGCGTTAGATATCCCACTCACTTGTCAGGGTTAGAGATACATGTGGAGATACATCAAAGTGCAACCCCGTGAACGTGATGACCTACTGTAGATTAAAGCGTTAGTCCTGAACCTCGATTGCATTTCAAACAGAACGGGTTGTTCCTCAGCATGCCGGTGCGGGAGGTCCGTCAGCATGAAACCCTTTGAAAAACAATTGCTACCTCTATTCATAGCATTCGTTTAACCCTCCACGTGAAATATGCCTCGTGAATATTTGCTTACCTCCTTGGACGCCGGCTGAGTTACGCGAAAAGGAAACCGTGCCGTCGACTCTCAGTTCCGAGTTTTCGGCGAATATAGCGCCTGGCAGAAAACGAAGCACAGCAGCGAGTATTATACATAACATTGTCAGTACTACGACTCGTAGTGTCTTGGCCGTTCTGACTCATCGAACTTGTAGCCGTCAGGTTTGGCCCCCCTCAAACCGAGCTATATATTTTCCGTGCGGACATTGATGAAAGACTGAACATCTTTGAACCACCCTGTTGACCGTTGTACTAGCTAGCCCTGGGAGGACTCGCTGATCAGTCAGTATCGTTTGACACAACCCTAACCCCGTCACACGCGCGATCGGAGTAATACACATTGCACGTTGCTAAGATGAGTTTTGACGAAAACCTCCATCTCCCCCCAGTACGAGGCAGTCTATTTGTAACTTTCGGCTAATACGTTGAGGCCGATTCTCCTCTCGGATCTTTCGGCAAGTAGAAAACCCGACGAAAGAGATAATATAACGAGCGTCAAGAAAATGGTTTCGCTACCTCGACATCTCACACAGCAACAACGGCAGCTGTACTTGCATTTTTTCGCTATTAATAGCTCAGCCGACAACACTAGCAAGATCTGAGCGCTGTTGCCCTTGCCATATCGACCCACAAAAGTAACGAAATGATACATTTTTAGAAATCAAGGTGTTTTGCGGTGTACCTGGTACCTATGTACAAGTTTGTTGGGTAGGAGTTGGACAGGAAAACGTCGATCGTTACAGGCTAAGGTCAACCCAACCATCGGCAAGCACCCAAACATCAGGTTGAAGACGTGTTTCCCCACAACGGTTTAATTGTTGAATCAACTTATTGGCGGGTTGAGGTTACTTGGTCTTTGGGTTAATCACATTTTTTCAACCCAAATAACTTTAAAAATCGAGAACACCCTGCTCTCGGGAGATACTGTCTGTAGGTATTAACAGCACGGTGAATGTACGCCTACTGTCGCATGTACTGTAATGCATCCTGAGGCGCCTTTCCTGCACAAGTATACCTCTATACTGTATCCTATCATAGCTCTCACCCAACCACATACACCAGTAAAACAATAAACAAGGGCACAACCGGATAAACAACCCCACGGCCTAGACATTCCGGCGACGAATGAAATCGAAAACAATAGCAACGTTCCGACGATCGTATTTTATTAGAGCAGCTTCGAGCCCCGTCACCCAGAAAACAATGTAGAATATTTAATACACTACACTACTGTACACTACACTACACTACAGGACTGTATTAGTAGTAGGCTGAAAGTGCTACATGTATCGTGACACGAGAGCTCTTCACCGTGTGATCATTCCGGTTTTGGATATCGTGATATCGTGTTGCAGATGCTTTTATAAGACATCGAAGGTATGCCGCGGTATAAGTGTATATGCGCACCAATTTTGCTTTTGAGGCTCCTCACAAGGCGAGGTGGGTATGCAGTACCTCCCCCTAAACCTGACGTGTTTTTCGGGACAACAAGAGCGGTACGTGGCGAAAGCTGCATGGCCTCATGACTTCGACAAACAACGAACAATACGTGCCAAATAGGAATGAATGGTGTTCCGAATACTTTGGGCTATGCGGCCATCAGAAAACGTTTTAGCCAGTAGTGCTACCTCTAGCTTAGCCGAAGGCGATAGCTCTCACCCCCGTCGTCTTGGGCCCAGTTGTCCGAAAACAGAGAGTCGCCGCTGACGTAGACCTCGGAAGAGTCGGCGTATATAGCAGCTGACAGAAAACGAACGAGTGGACACAGTGTTTACATAGCACCCGGGAGAAAACAAATGAGACTTAGTTAAAAATAACCCCCCGAGTTTACAGGAGAAGACGCGAGCGTATGGTTAAAGGGTGAAAGTCGCTCGTGCCGAGAGTGCGTAGTTTGGGTGCATGAGGTTTACCGAGCGGGCACGGATGTTTGGGGTGGTTTTGTTGCTTGAAGAGGCGTTCATATCTCTTCTTTGAACGCTATCGAGAACAATTCAGCATTTTCTTCCCTCGCTGGCTCGTTCCGAATTTTGACTCTATACCCGTTTCATCGCAATTGATGTGTGTGCCTATGTTTGGAACCGGTTTGATTCGGTTCAGCCCGATTTAATACTGCGTGCACAGTTCGTTGATGTGGGGACACACAGAGCGCAGTGTAATATCACGAAGTTAAATCATGTATGAAAACGACGCGGGCTACGCACTGTTGTTTCGCGAACACTATATGTTCTTTGCTTCAAATGACGGGGTTTCGTTACCCATGAAAATTCGAATGTCTTTCTTGTTATGCGAAATGGTTGATTGGATGAATTGTTGAATGATTGAATGGTATACAACGGTTGTATTGTGTACCAAGACCACCCGTCATCACAAACAAAGACAACAAAGTTCGGCTTTAGAAGTAGAATCTCTGAAGCAAAGAACTCCGCAGCATGCATGCGTCAATGGCATTGTGGAAGGAAGCCGACCAACGAACCAACGAGAAATGTTCGAGGTTAGTCGATGGTTACTCCCAGCTCCAACACAGCCACAAACATAATGCCTTTGAGCCTGTGGGCTCGGCCGGCCTTTCCTGCTGGCGATTTTATACCTAAAATGTACGTACTGATAGATATGGTGCAATGGAAGTAGTCCGATCACGACGCACGCTGCGGTGGAGGTGCACCAGCCATTGTTGTTTCTGCGGCTGCTGACTTGAGGAACTTAAAACTGTACTCAAAACCTCATGCCCGAGGCATACAGACATGCATGTATAATAGTATTTATTGCAAAACAAGAATGGCATTCCGACGATTGAGGGTTATGAATATGTACCAGGTACCAGGTATGATGTCTTCTTGCTACAACCGTCAGATTGGTCCCCCTAAAGGATTTATAGTTTCCGCGCACATATTGAAGTGTCCCACCCGCCCCTCGCCCCCCGCCCCCCCCGATCCCTCTTGTTCTAACGCCGCACCTAAAATCAAAATCTGCCAGGGAAATATACACTACCAGCCAGCTGATATCACCTTACTATCTTTCTGGAAAAACTTAAGCGATCCATGCCGTAGCTTCAATTCATTTCCCGCACCCCCCCTCTCCTCCCCTCTTTTCCTCCGTTCCTTCTTGTTCAAACGCCGCACCAAAACGCAAAATATGCCAGGGTAATAAACACTACCAGGCAGTTGATATCACCTCATGACCTTCTAGCCTTCCATTCCGTAGCTCTGATTCATCTCCCACCGCCGCCTCCTTCCCCACCACCCGGACCATCGCATAGACCTAGCACCACGCGCATAGCAAGGTCCTACATACATTCGACCTAAACCTGCTATAAACCCTTCCCCCCCCCAACCCCAAACCTCCTCCCTTCCCCCCTCTTTTCCTCAATCCCTCTTGCTCAAACGCCCCACCCAAAATCGAAATCTGCCACAGTAACAAACACTTCCACGCAGTTGATATCACCTCGTTATCTTTCTAGCCATCCATGCCGTTGCTCCAATTCACCCCGCCCCCCCTCCTTCCCCACCACCCGCACCGTCGCCTAAACCTAGCACCACGCGTATAGCAAGCCCCTACATCTACGCGACCTAAAGCTGTTAAAAACCCAGTTGCCCCAACCCCCCCCACCCCACCCCTTCGAACACTCCGCCCTCTCCTAACTGTTTGTACGACTTACAGGGTAATATGATAAACTGATGCATTCCTTCCACAACCGTCAGATTTGTCCCCTTAAAGGATATATAGTTTCCACGCACAGAGTGAGTTGCCCCCCTGCTCCCTCTTGTTCAAACCCATGCCACCACGCCCTTAAAAACTCCGCCCTCCCTTCACCGGTTATACGGCTTACAGGATACACTTGATAAACTGATGCATTTCTTTCCAAAGGTGCCGGATTTTGTCCCTTTCAAAAACGGGTTTTATAGTTTCCGCGCACAGACTGACTAACACCACCTAATAGCTACACTGTAGTTGCAAGGGGAGTCGCCGACCTATATCCTTAATGAGGACACACAACCCGTAATACGCGCGATCGGACACACAGCTTGCAAAGATGAGTTTCGACAAAATCTTCGATCTCACAGCTGGAGTGTATTTCTATTTTTATTATATAGCGCTTATAGTATTAATACTATCAATAGGTCTATTAATAGTATTAATAGGTTAAGGCGCCCGTCTTCTTAGAAATGACTACATTGATAGCACGTGTCCCATTGAAATATTTTGTTTTCACATCCGAAAGTGTGCAGAATTTTGATGTCGATCACTCTAGGAATAATACATCCCAGTAGGAAGCAGGAAACCAAGGAAAACAAGAAGCACCAACGCTACGGTAGGGGGGGCTCTCCCATTTTCACTATGATATGATATGATATGATATGATATGATATGATATGATATGATATGATATGATATGATATAATATCATATCGCATCAGATCATACTGTCGTACTATCAGAATATCATACTATCGTACTGTCATAATCATAATAATATACTATCACTATCATACTACCATACTATCATACTATCATAATACCGTACTATCATAATATCATACTATCGTAAATCATACTATCGTGCTCTCATAATATCACACTAGATCATTCTAGATTATACTATGGTACTATCATACTCGCATGAATGACTCTGTACTTCACGGACTTTAGG
The DNA here is from genome assembly GCA_012845835.1 of Undaria pinnatifida. Taxonomy (NCBI): domain Eukaryota; class Phaeophyceae; order Laminariales; family Alariaceae; genus Undaria; species Undaria pinnatifida. The sequence continues at coordinate 16,403,005 of JABAKD010000027.1, forward strand.
CGATGTTTGTGGCGCAGCTTAGCTTACTATCCCCTTGTGGATTCATGTCGCAAAGTTGAAGGTGGTAAACTAGACTATATCAAGAGCACGAAACCTTAGTAAGACCGCAAAGGGCCACGGGGTCACTCGCACGAGTGACCCCGGGCTCTACTGCAAAACATGCCCATAAAAAGTCTCGCCCCTGCGGTAGCCTCTCGGTAGAAACCAATGAAACACACATAGGCCTTTACACGTAGGCTACCTCCATTAGACTATACACTGGCTCACCTCCCGCGGTAGCGTTGTTGTTGGTAAACGCGCAGTTTTCCACAAACACAGAACTCGAAGAACGTGCATCGATCCCAGCTCCGGTCGTCGAAACTCCTCCCTCGAGCACCAAATTGTTCAGGCTTAGCGTCGACCCATTGCACACCTTGAATATTCTCGATGTGCTCCCAGCGTAAATAACGTCGCTGGAAAAGCTTTCTCCCGATGACACCGATTCGGTCGAAATTGGTTGATTGGAAGCCGATCCCGTCGACACTGACCCCGTGGAAGTTGACCCAGTGACAGTCAACTGCTTATTTTCGCAAACCTCGATTGTCTGCACGAGGAACACGCTGCCGATCCAGGTTATATCGAAAATCCCCCCTCCGGTGCAGTTTATCGCGTTCATCATGGTTTGTAACTCTACCGCCGTTGACACATCCATGGAGGTAGTCCCGGCGGGACACGGGGCAGACTGTGCTCCGGGCATGGAAGCTAATGCCACCAATGCCGCCATACTGCCAGGAAAGGCGTGCCTCATGCTAACGAGACCAACGAGCGGACAAAACAGAAAGCATTAATGTCGTATGGAAAGTTAGTACAAAACATTGTTGTGTAGGACAGAGTGTCGTCTTCACGTGGATCACAACGAGCATGGGTACAGCCAGGTTTGCGGAGTCTCGGCAGTCGTTGATACCGTCTGACTGTGCCCTTGGGGCGAATATAAATAGAAGGGTAAATGTCGCCATTATGACGCGAAATGTATGCCTCACGTTGCTCAACACGACGCGCGCAAAGAAAGGCTATAAGAAGTGTCAAGGTCGTATTCTTTACGCATAACTGCCTGCTATCCAGCAGTAGCCAGTAGGCTATCCAGCAGTAGCCAGTAGGCTATACTGACCGGTAGCCAGTAGGCTATTCTGACCGGTAATAATTTACCGGTCGCCCCGGTGGCGTATTTGGTTGTCCTCGAGCCAGATTAGATTCGTGAGTTCGAGTCCCCCCAAGTGTATTTCCAAATACATTCGTAAAGACTCATTTTTATGCACAACTTGACTTGCGGACAGCGCGAGAGCGTGAGCTAGCAACACTCGATGAAAAAATCGACGATCGGTGGGCTTGCTGAACAATATGCGCGGTGAAAATCAAAGGCGAAAACCGGGTGGGAGAAGGGAAGACACCTGTGACCACGGCTTCTGTCCAGAAGCTGGAACAAGTAGAAGTGTGCGAAAAACAAAAACAAAACTGGGTCACTGACCCGTGTACATAGTCGCCCGTAGCGAGTGCCCCACAGAAACATTGAGCGCTACGCTACGGCAGTATAAGCAGCGCGGTATGTCCAACGCTGGTAACATAGGGTACGCGGCACAATCGATGCCTCTTGGTCGATTCTCACTTTAGAAGGATCCAACTGTTCAAACTGATGATCAGGGCAACAGTGGATCAGGGTCCAGGGTATTAGAGTTATTTTTGTTGATCCGTGATCGTCGAGCGCCGAGACACCCAAGCGTGCCCCGGCCCACCCGCACAGTCTGATTCCTTAGGGCTCCCTTCTTGTTTTGTCGGACAACACCGATAGCCAATGAAACAGGCCTGAACGCTTTTCTTTCATAATATGCTGTTCGGAGCTTTAGGCTTACACAAACCAACCAGTTGGTTATCCTCGACTGAGTGCTTAGCCTCTCTCCTGCGAGCTGCCTGACCTAACTCAGGAGCTGCGCACCACACTCGACCAATGCGGAGATTCCGCTATGAATGTGCATGGTCGGTGTACCATTTCTGGCATGATTCATTGCGACGTTGTGTGGAATAGAGCGCTACGGAGTATGAAGGAACTAGTCTAGTCTATAGATGATTGCGGTGTAGTCGTTGCCTAAATAACAAACTACGGACGGAAAACGCAGAAACCACCAGAGGGTCAAACGTAACATTATTTTAAACTATGTTATGAATAACACGTAGCAGGTAGTGCGACACAACACTGTGGCTTACTCAGGACTGTGTGTAAAGGAATGGTCTATGAGAGTACTCCCAGCTGCGTGCTGCATGAGACGGATGTGTTCTTGGGGTGACGGGTAATCCAACAATCAAGGACAGTTATGCTGCCGTTATCGTGAGAAACGCACGCTTGATGCTCAATTCACAAACAACGGACAGACTACTCGTACTCGTACACAGAATATATCAGGGTCAAACGTAACAGTCGATATCAACCATCGGTCATCCCTCTATAGTGCGGTAGGGGGTGGTTGCACCTTTTAGATTAACCAACGTTTCCGGTAAGGATACTGAAGTTCTGATCTGTATAGTGCGGTTGAGCTCCTCAAGTGTATAACTATCGGTTATATTAGTATTAGTATCAGCACTATTATTAATATAATTAGTAGGCAAAAACATAGAATTATTGGTCGGGTTGCGCGAACCAAATCCTTCCAAGTCATATTTCGAGTGAACTATTGAGGTCCTCATGCATTTTAGGAGCTCAGAACGTTCTTAGAATCTGCAGCACCCACATTGGTAAAGTGGAATGACTCCGTGGTAAAGTAGGACAGAGTACTCGTACTATGGGGTAACTGTGAACTACAAAGGACATTGCGGTGTATATGGCAAATCGTAATGAACATGGTTAGGGGCTCGGCAATCGTGGGCACGCCCGTAGAAGAGTAGCCCCAGTGGGAGACGAGGCTGACTGGTGTCTCGAAGTGAAGGACAACGTCAGTGCCGGTTTTGTCGTTATTAAGGCAGAAACGGCATACCATATGCTGTTCAAAACATGGAAAGAACAGGAACCGTCGAAGTCAAACATTGCTTCGCTACGTTGGCACGCGTACGCGGCATACAGGCCCGTTAACACCAAATGCCGACTGATTGTGTAAGCCATGGAGCATTAGGAGTAGGTGTGGAGCGATACAGTAGTTAACTGAGACGATGTTGCAATGACACACAACTAAATGGCCCTTCCTTGCTGTTTCGAGTATTCAGTGTATTTTAGTAGCGCAACAGCCCCCGGAATAACAAGGCGCATTGCTCAAATTTCAACCAAAGCCTTGCAGTTGGTCAATGTTTTCGTCGATGACGTTGAAGGCGACTACGTTTTCCGAGAAACCTAGAAAACATTCCAATGGTCTAACCACACGTTGTTACGCGGTTTTCAGGTGAACACAGAAGGCGACTGCTCATGGGGAGGGCGGCCCACGGTGATCCCTCGGGCGCCCCCGGTTGCGGCGAGCACGCCTATGGTACGCGACAAGACTCTCCGATCTTACTGCGCTTCGCGCGACATACTTGACGCCGGAGCCCTAGTTTACATGCTTCGGGTGGAGACCAACATTAAATCGAATCCAACACTTGAACAAGAAATATTAATAGCAGACATTCTATTACCCTAACCCCGAGTCCGGACCGGAGGCTGGATTGGTGCGAAAGTTATTGTTCCACTGCGGTTGTTGGAAACACCATGAAATGTCTAGGACGCAATGCGTTCGCGCGGCTTCAGGTCGCATTACCTTTGTAAGGCGCTTTCTACCTTTGTCGCCACCGTTGTTATCTACCTGGCGGGTCGCATACTTGGTGGGGCTCTTACTGCCTTACTGTGTCACAGTGCGGTGGTAGAAGAAAGGGTGTACGGGTAAGTGGATCCATATTGCACACTGCCCATGGATTTTCCGATGGTATGTCACGTTTGAGACGTCGATTACGATGTGCAAGGGGTACCACACCACACAACATCAACAACAACAACAACAACAGCAGCAGCAGCAGTAGTGGTGTTTTTGACGTTTAACATGATGCATCGTAATGCGAGAGAAACAGGTTGAACAAGTTTTCTTTCGGTGTCATGGTCCAACATCTTTTTCCCAGTTTTCGTGTATTTTCATCGGTTGTTTCAAATATTTCCCTCCATTATAAGAACGTTGTGGCCATTGTTTCAACTTGTTTCGAGGATCAAGAACATTGTTACATGATAACGGCCCAGGGGGATCTCAAACCACCTCCCCTCCGCTTGAGGTTGGTGTCGGTTGGCAACGATGCTGCAATTCACGCCTCTTGTTACGCGAGCTAGGCTGCCAGGACACCATCTGTGTTTTGTCGCTTTTAAGCCTTGGCGGTAGCCGAGATGGTGGTCTAGTTAGATCATGTTCGTGCGGAGCAGAGAGCGTTGGCTCTGCGCAAGGGTATTGATATCAAGTAGTGTGTACTTCGAAGTATATGGTAAGGACCCACGAGGAAGTTACATAAGTGTCCGCACCGCTATCTCTGGAAATCGCGACACCAAAATAGAAATAAATTCATTCGAAGGTCTCTATGCAACAAAGCACGCACACACTTGGAAATTCGCCTCACAAACTGGTTCTTGGTAGGATTCAAGCGACCCGCCGAACACCTCACAGCGCTTCGCGCTTGGTGAACGCAATGTCTGCCTGGTCGGTGACAACCCAAAGGATTCTTTCCCAGAATGGCAGCGATGCGAATGTCAACGGCAATGAAATTAGTATCCCACCCCCTTAACCTCGGGTTTCCGTCTCGATCTAGGTCTAATGTGCACATGTGCATACATACCGCTTCGGTGCAGTCATCCGCCCCGAATTGCTCGCACGATGCGTTTCGGCCTCCCACTTGTTCGTGCCTTGGCAAAGAGCGTATGTAACCGTTTAGTGTTTCATCCACAGAAACTCGAAATTCGACCCAGATTAACCGTGGCACGTTATGAACGGACGTCTACACCTCGACTTTTCGGTGTTGCAGTTACCCCAAATCGTACAAAATCGTACAAAGACCCAGGCTACGGTAGGGGGGTCCCCTTTTGGGCCTTTTATTTCAGTGGCTAGGGGTCACTCGCGCGAGTAACCCCTTTGTTCCTATGCAATCTTACGTTTTCTTTATATTTCACATTGACGAAATCAATCCGCAATGCAAAGGTGATCTAAGCTGCGGCAAACCAAGTTCCTAAACCATCTTCATCCGTAGGGTACAGAGCTACTCGTGCGAGTGGCTCAAACACACCAGTGAAAATGGGGGTACCCCCCCTACCGTAGCCTTGGTCCAAAATCGTACAATTTCGGAAGACACGATACCAAAAACATCCCCAACTGAGCGTTTGCCCGACACTTGCCGACAGTCACACCCCTTCACAACCAAACAACCCCCTTCACAACAAGCAAACCCCTTCACAAGCAAACCCCTTCACAACCAACCTCAGCCGGCGACACTGAGTCACGCTCATGATGGGGTGTTACCTACGCGGCCAGTAGGTAACACACAAGCAGCACGCATGGGGGAGGAGCGTCTAGCACAGAGTGTGCTGTTTGGGGAGCTTCTTGGGGGTAAGGGCTACTCAGGAGAGCAAGACAACTACTGGATGGTGCACCTGAAGGAGGATATGTCGGTCTTTGGAATGAAGTTGAAGGGTGGCGAAATATGCAGAGAAGGCCGGCAGGTGGTTTCCATAGGTAGAGGAGGTACTTAACACGCACTCGAAATAATGAGACAATTCATCCTGTGGCAGAGGCATTCATGCGGAAAGGACATGCCCGGAAAAATGCAAAGCTGCAGAGCGACGCGCATCGGCCGCGGCAGCGACAAACTTTTTTCACTGAGTTTTCCGACTGGCAGGCCCAGTCGAAAAAGTTCAGCTGTCGACTGGATCTCTCAGTCGGAAAACCTAGTTGAAAAAGTTGTTTTGAAAAAGCTCTTTTTCGACTACAGTACTGTGTAAGAAGGCCCGGTTTGGGCTTCAGTCGAAACAGACTGTTTTCGACTGAAAAATCCAACTGCGTAAGAAAAAGCACTAAAAAAGGGCAGAAACAGGCGAAAAGGCTGTGTTCTTGAAATTCAACGTAAGCTTGTGTTCCCCCACCGTGAATTATGTAACTTGTACGAATACCCTTTTTTCTGAAAAGCGTAGTAACTCTATTTCTATGCGGTTTGTTTTTTTTCGTGAAACGCCTTCTCTTGCTCAAACTTAACGGAATACTTCTACCGGTAAGTACAGAGTGAGTCTACTCCTCTCTGTACCTGGTACGCTTGTTAGGTTTCAAAAGAACAACATACCAGGCACCAGGTACCAGGTATTAATAGTACGTTTGTAAGTAAGTGTAATAGAGAGCGTTACTTGAAAGGTCGTAGGGCTTTCATGCTTTCATGCTTTCATGCTTTCATGCTTTCGTGCTTTCATCCTTTCATGCTTTCATGCTTTCATGCTTTCATTTTCACCAAGACAGATTTTTCAGATCAGAACGGGTTCAGCGGGATCGACCCATCCCAGGATTCCCCGGGGCGGGATAAGAGGGGGGACGGTGAAGACCGCACGATACAGGACGGGATTGGGCCATCACGGGATTGAACGGGATATTTTCGACGTCATTAAGAATCCACGGAATTTCACGGGACGGGACTATACGAGGCGCACAAAGCACGGGATTGAACAGGGCAGGATTCAACGGGCCGCAAAGAGCACGGGATTACGCGGGACATGACATGACTGAGATACCACGGGGTTGGACATGATGTAAAAAGCACGGTACTCCACGCGACCAAGATTTGCGTGACACTACAAACACGGCACACTACGGGATGTGATTGAGATGTCACGGGATTGCACGGGACGGGATGTAAACAAACCAAAGTACGCGGAATTTACAAACCATACCCGGGGCATTTACCCCGGGAAATATCCTACAAGAAAAATCTTCTGGAAGTTCTGTAGGACACTCATACCCGCACTTGGAACTTCTGGATGTCCTGTACGCCCGTGCCACAATACCCGGGGTACGGGTATATAAAGCATGTTTTGTACCCGTTCGGAATTTCTGCGAGTTCTCTACGGACCTGTGCCACAACACCCGGAACTTCTTTTCCGTACACGTACCCGGAACGTTTGGAAGTTCTGTAAGATCCCCATACCCTCACCCGGAACTTCTGTGGATTCTGCAAGATTGTGGCACAATACCCGGGAGACGGGTATGCCTTTGTTACAATACCCGGGGAGCTCTGTATTTATCCAGGTTTAATCCGAAGAGTGTAGCATGCATTATGATGTCTTATCTGAGTCAACTACACAAACCGAGCACCGAACAGCAGTACGAGTCATAACACCTGTTGTCCATGTTTCTTTCGTTTCTAAGGGCAGGTATTAACGAATGACACTTTTGCATCGATTTTTTTTTTTTTTTTTAATGAACCGAAGAGAAAGTTTGTCGTTGGGGCAACCTGGTGTTTGGAATAACGGGTAGAAATATAGATAGCTGAAGAACGGGAAAATCTTGGAGTTTCCAATGTAGGGTAGCGGGATGTTTGGTACGGGGTATTGTAGAGAAAATGAAAGTCCCGGATAATTATGAGAAAAAAATAAGATCGAGAGGTCAGATACCAACAAGCAACTGCAGAGTGGTGTGAAGCGGGGAATCGTCGGTGCAGCGAATATCCACGAAGAGGTAGATAACGGGCGAGGCCCTGCACTAGCTGAAGAGGACCACAGCACCGGGCAAGGGACGTCAGGGAGTCGTCAAGTTGTAAAAAAAATAAATAGTTTCCTTGTGGTTTGGTTGTTGGTTATTCTGGGTTGCTGTGTTGGAGGGTGAACATCGTCGAGAGCAGCTATCGTCGGGAGGAACGAGCAAGGATGGAGGGTCTCACCCAGACCCAGCAACAAGACGAGCAAGACGAGGAGCAGGAAACCCATGTGGGAGGCCCAGGCCCAACGCAGAGATCGAGCTCGGGAGGCGGAGCAACCGGGAGCGTGTACGGGGGTACATTACACGGGAATACGCTCGCAACCGTAAGCAAATCGTCCAGTAGAAGCGTGCAGTTCCCGGGGGTTGAATCACAGGCGTTTAACGGAGCCCACAGACGGTCGGGTAGAGGAGGGCACGCGTCTCGTAGGAATACTCGCACATCGCCAGGTAGAGAAGAAAGGGGTTCATTTAGGCACCACAGCGAGCAAACCAACCCCACCCAAATGGTCCCACTGCCGCAACATCGCCAAACGTTTCCCCGCGCGGAATCTCGGGGCCCCCCATCGGCGGGTGGAAGGAGTTCGTATCAGCAGGAGGCAGGGGCGGGGTGGGATTGCAGCCAGCTGGCGGTTTTTAACGGGCCACCACAGACGCCCTGGGGCCCGGTAGGAGCGCCGCAGCATTAGCAGCAAGAGTGGACACGGCAGCGGCATTATGGTACGGGCGCACAACAGCAGCCACAGCAAGGCGAGGCACCACAGCAACGAGGGGCGGTAATGGGGGGGGGGGTTAGGTACAGCAATAGCAGCAGCAGCAGCGGGGTAGCAGCTGAGCATGGACGCATCACGGCAACAGCAGCAGCAGCGTTTGGGGACCAGAACAGGGGGAGGGGGGGGTACGTTGGGGAGGAGGTGCAGTGAGCCCGCGACAGCAGCAACAGCAGCCAAGCGGGCAGCAGCAAGAACGGCAGTCAAACTAGCAGCAGCAGCAACAGTCAAGCAGTCAGCAACAGCAGTTAGACAGGGGGGGATTCGGGGAATTGAGAGCGTGGGAGTTAGAAAGGTCAGGACAGCGACAGCAGCAGTTGGGAGTGCCATTAGGGCAGTGGGGGCGGGGGGGGGGTGGAAGCCCGTGGGAGATGGGTCCGCCGAGGCTGCAACAGCAACGGTATCAGGAACCGGGCACGGAGTGGGGAGACGGGAGCGGCACGTCATATAGCAACGGCCCGCAGTGTCGTGGGGGGCGGGGGTGTGACGAATATTTCGTCAGGGGGGCAGGGTGGGGAAGGGGTGGGGGGGGTGGGGGCGGGGTGGGCGGCGGGGGCGAGGGGTCGGGAAGGATACTACAAGCCATCCCTGACGGAAACGTTGTGGAGGAAGGTCAACCGCACGGTGGTAGTCTGGGCGTCTCTAAGCGCGGACGGGAAGGCACCACGGTTCGATTCGGTGGAGGCTATGAGCATGGTCACAGGCGGCTTGATGATTGGGGGAGAGGGCGCCCAGCAGATAGCGGGACTGAGCAACATCGATGTCCGCAAAACGGGAAGAGTTGCAGCCTCGACTCGAAGGACGTATGAGGTGAATTGGAGGATGTGGGTGAGCTGGCGGTCTTTTATAGGGGAGGGGTGCTGGCTGCGGAAAGACATAGGGGAAATGGGGCTGGTAGGGGAATTGGTCGAGAGCATGGGATACTGTTGCGCATGGAAAGGGAACAAGGAGTCGACCATAGTAGGCAAGTTGGTGGCGATCAATTTCTACCATGAGCAGTTCTTGGGGCTATCAGTGCCCATAAGTAACCCGGTTATCATATCTGTGAGGCAAGGTGTCAAGAGGGCGCACGTAGAGATGGGTAGTCAGCAGAAAGTGAGAAGGCCGTTGACGTGGGGGATGCTGACGGAGATGCAGGAGAGCGTTCAGGCATGGGGGGTAGGCGGGACGGTGTTATGGATTGGTCTGGCGCTGTCGTATTGTTTTATGTTGCGAGCGTCGGAATTGTTTGCCAAGGAAAAAGGGGTGTTCCATAAAGTATACTGTTTGAGGAGGAGGGATGTGGCGGTCTTCAGGGATAACGAGCAGTTGGTAGGAAGCAGAATACACGAAGCAAACAAAGTGGAGGTGAGGTTCAGGGGATCGAAGGGGGACCAAGGGAGAAAGGGGGCGATACTGGAGAGAACAAGGATAGGGCGTGGGGGGGAAGGAGAAAGAGGGGCGCTGGGTCTATTAGTGGAGATTTCTAGGTTGTACGGGGATTTGACGGAAGAATCGCCCTTGATATCATTTAGGGGAAATGAGGGTTGGGAGGTTTTGGTCGAGCGGGCGGGCAACCAAGTGCATGAGGGATGGCATCGCAAGCGTAGGGGAAAGGTGGAGAGAGGAAGGGAGGGGGGCGGGGGCGAGACTGATTCCAGACGAACTCGCGTTGCACTCGGGGAGAATAGGCGGAGCGTCAAGACTGGCCGCGAGAGGGGCACCGGAGGCCGTAATAAAGAAATAAGGAAGGTGGTCGTCAGACTTGTTTATGTCGTACATTTGGGCGAACACAGAGGACCCGGTCTGGGTGCCAAAGATGTTGGAGCACGGGGCACGGGAGGTTGAGAGAACCAGGACAAAGGGACTAGATGGCGCGGAATGACATAAGTGTCCTCTGCCCGGTAATGCAACGGCCGCTTGGGGAACTGCTATCGGAACCCAAACGGTCAGGACACAACCGGGCGGAGGAGTGGGGGGAATCGCGGCCTCGGGTGGGGAGGCGTCTCACTAGCGGAGCGCGACCGGTAGGTAGGTCGACCGCGTTTCGTTTGTGTGTGTGAGGGAGGCGTAAGATAGAGGGGAAAGGGAGGGAGCGGTCCCTCCTTTCCCCTCCTCCCTCCTGACTATTTACATAGAGGTAGGGGAGGCGCACGCATCCGGGGGGGGGGCGGGGGTAGCGCAGCCGTTTCCCCCCCCCCGCCACCATTTCGGCTTTTTCAAAAAAATAAAACATCTTTCGTGGAACTAAAACCCAAAGAGGAAGGTTTTTTGTCGTTGGGGCAACCTGGTGTTTGGGGTAACGGGTAGAAATATGGAACATCGGAAGAACGGGAAAATCTCGGGGTTTCCAATGTAGGGTGGCGGGATGTTTGGTACGGAGTATTATACAGAAAATGAAAGTTCCGGATGATTCTGAAAAAAAAAAAGATCGAGAGGTCAGATACCAACAAGCAACTGTAGAGCGGTGTGAAGCGGGAAATCGTCGGTACAGCAAATAGCCACGAAAAGGTAGCTAACGGGCGAGGCCCTGTACGAGCTGTAGAAGACCGCAGCACAGGGCAAGGGGCGCCCCAGGGAGTCGACAAGTTGGTTTTTTCCCGCCCACCCTCCCGCAAAAATTGCCCGGCGGATGGGCAAACGGAAAGGAGGAGGACACAGTTAGTGGTCGATTAGTGATGGCATAATCCCGATCGCACGGGCCGTTTGAAACGGAATCGTTACGTACTAATCGTTTGGCTCTCGTGGTGGGTTTCTGATCGCACGGGCCGTTTGAAACGGAACCATCCCAGAGCACGCGTAGATGGTGGTCGATTTGTGATGGCATATTCCTATTACGCCACCGGCGCGAGTGGTACTACCTGTAGTAACTAACGACAAGTGCTACGATAGAGGTGCACCACTTATTTTTCTGAAACTCCTTTGGGAGCATAAGACCTCTCCCAGTAACGGATTTGGAGAAGTGCTAACAAAAGTGCTACCGGATGAACAATCCCATGGCCTATTGACAGGTACTGTACACAACGAGAATCACTAGACTAAATATAAAAACGTCGTATACGAGTATGAATAGTTCGACGATGGTGGTGGTGGCGACGATGGTGGTGGTGGTGATGGGTTAAGGAGCCCCGTTCTTCAGAAAGCATTTCATGTCAGAAGAAGGTGAAAGTGCTACCTACATCCTAGCATTGGTCCGGCTAACCCTACCTCTATTACTGCCGTCACCCCAACCCATACTTGGTAGGAAATAATACCGTTGGAGTATTATTGCCCTCTCATGATATCAGTGAGGTAATACAATCGATGGAAATATCAAACAAGGTGTGTCACTGCCTCCTCAATCCTGACGCAGGGAATGTGAAGCTGGTCTGAAGTGTCTCCCGTGAGCGCCCTATCCACTGACCTACCGCTAGTTCCTGGCATAGTTACGCGGGCCCTCGCTCATAGAGCCCACGCCGGACCGCTATAAGCATGATGACAGGAATGGTTTCATACCACTTTCGGATGGACGTTCCAGACGCGGGTCAGCGAATCGCGGGAACACTGCTGACGACTGCTGACCGTTGTGCAATACTCTGCGCGAACACATCAACCATATATTTTGATGACCGGGCCAATTCCACACCTCGACCACAGGGGGGACGCGAAGATCAATCGAACACCATACCAAGGGCGCCCGGGGATTGGGATACATAGCATACACTACACTTAACTAAACCCCCCGCCACCGAGAGCCCGATTTCCCTCCCGCCTCCCCCCCCCAAACCCCTACACTTTTCTTGTTTTTTGTAGGATTATTAGTGTGGCAATCGTTCCGAAGGAGCCATTCCCTCACATCAAGGTAAACAACGGAACATTACATGTCACATCTCCTTCGTTCGTATATGTACGTACTTCGTACCACGTGTACAGGTACGGCATACCTGGTATTACATTATTTCGACAGTGGCGACAGTCAGTGGCGTACAGGACAGGTACAAACAAACGTGGCTAGCAGACGAGGTGTCAATGGCATCTCATCAGGTGCCGTCACTGCTGTGAATAGAGTCGGCCCTGAGACGGTCAAGTGCTACCGAGATACTAGTACAGGTGCTGTACTCGTACAGCAGTACCGCAGTGTCAGGGTCTAACCATGGATAAATAGGCGACTCGTCAAAATTCGGCATCCAACTCCCCCCGGCAGCAACGTTAACACACACAAAGCAACGGCTCGCAGTGTTCGACTGTTGTTGCAGTTGTAGGAAGCGTTGCTGCTGCTGTAGTGCCAAGATTCGCCTGTGCGAGCAAGGATTGTGCTGCAACTCGGCCGCAAGGCAAGACAAAAGAGGTACTACTATCGGTACCACAGCTACGACTTTGATGCCGGATACCAGGTACCCGATAGGATGTATGTATGGCGTCAAGGCCTTACCGCACAGCTACAACAGTAAACAGTTATCCCCGCGCCGCGGAATGAAACCTGCCGATCCCACGGCACTTCGAGGCCTCCGCTTGGCTCCACCTATCGAGCTCATAGCTGCCTTCTACCACTCACTGCGACTGACGTCGCAGTCACCACCACGCAGCTGTGGCCTGTAAGTCGCGTGACCGTAGAATTGTAGCAGTAGGGAAGGCTTTGTATCTGGCAGGGTGAGGGGGGCGGCTCTCTACAGTCCGCTGCGTTCGGTTATACAAAGGATTTAGCATGTGCGTTCGGTTTATGTAGGGTTTAGTGAAGCTTTTGGGGGGGGGACCGTGTCAGGTACCCCCCCCCCTCACCCCTGTGGGGAGACTCGAAGGTGAAAACTGAAAAAATTGACATCAGGTTTCGTTTTTTGTTGTTCTGGCGCCCTCGATGCATGGTGTAAATAGAACACTGGTGAAAATAGACACACCAAGTGTCCATCCAGATACTTCATCTTATGCATAGAAGCCGGTCGCCCCGGTGGCGTATCAGGTGGTATAGGTCAGTTTCGTGAGTTCGAGCCCCGCCGAGTGCATACGCGAATAAATTCGTTGGGACTCTTTCTTGTGGGCACAAATTGACTTACTTGCGGAAAGCGCGAGAGCATGAGTTAGCAACACTCGATGAAAAATCGACGAGCAGTGGGATCGCTGAACCCTATGCGCGATAAAAATTGAAGGCAAGAACCGGGGGGAAGAAGGACCGACACCTGTGACCACGGCTTGTCCAGAAGCTGGAAAGTAAAATTGTGAGAAAAAAAAAGGAAGAATAAGAGCTTGCATACAGATACTCTTACTGATTACAAGTATAATGCGTCGCAGGCTTTTCTACGCCGAATCAGAAAAAAATGTCAATAATCGATAATATTGCATGTCCATGAATGAATGCCACCCTTAAGAAAGTGACGCCCAAGAACTACCACCACCGCCGAATGTAACAGATTGTATCAGGTACAACGATGGGCAACACGCCAAATAACAGGACTAACGGTATGTTGTTGTTGTTGTCTCACACCTCCTCGGGTGAAGTTGAACTATTTTAGAAGCTGATTTTGTCTCGACAACGAGGGGAGCACAACGGCTACCTTGTTGATGGAAGAGCTAACCCTGAGCCACGCGACTCGTCGATGGGAAATCTCGACGAGAATATCTTCCCAACACCGCACAGATCTTCCCAACACCGCCTTCTTCGTAGTGTGCGCCTTTCGGGTGGGGTGGGTGTGGGGATAGATTATTGCCGGAAAAATTCGTGGGGCGTGCTACCTGGGGACCAAGGCTACGGTAGGGGGGGTACCCCCATTTTCACCGATGTGTTTGAGCCACTCGCACGAGTGGCTCTGTACCCCACGGATGAAGATGGTTTAATCACTTGCTTTACACCAGCTTAAATCACCTTTGCATTGCGGATTAATTTCGTCAATGTAAAACATGAAGAAAACGTAAGATCGCATAGGAACAAAGGGGTTACTCGCGCGAGTGACCCCTAGCCACTGAAATAAAAGGCCCAAAAGGGGACCCCCCTACCGTAGCCTGGGTCTGGGGTGAGTGTATCCTTGGGTGTGGTGTGCGGTAATAATGCATCTTTTTTTTCGTTTCTTGTTTTTATCCTCCGGCGGATGGGGAAAAATAAAGCTCTAGCTCACCACACTTCCACGTATCTTCATACGCGTGGTGTGTCGATTTAACTCAGTTGCTTTGAGGCCGCACTACTAGTAATAGGATACGTCGTGACGGACGATACTTGCCGTCGCATGGGCCAAGGTGCTACTAGTAACTACTACTGGTACTGGGTCCAGGTAGTACATGGTACATGGTACATGGTACATGGTGCATGATACATGTTACAACAGGTGCTCTACACAGGTGCTGGTACATACACACGTCGCATCTATTAGCTTCTATAAAGTTTACGTTCGGCTACTTGTGTACCAGGTATTCCGAGGCATTTCTCCACTCGAGAGTGACAGGAGCCTGTCCTCTGTGTCGATGGAGTTGATGATGCGAGTTAATGTGAGAACAACAACAACAACAATAACAACAACGACAACAACCATGTATCGATGACGTTTTCAATATGCTGTACTTTTCAGAGCAGACACGTGCGCAAACTTTGGAGCAATTATAATAGTTAGGCTAGCCATGAGCCGGTAACGGAGAAAGACTGGACTATTGGAGCGGGAGTAACAAGGCAATACACACACATGCACTCGCTGCAAGAGCTTGGCTCAGAATGGGACAATTGGACCCTTCTGCTTGCGAAGACATGGCGAAGAAATTCACTCTATGATACTAAACTTCTTTGAAGCTGCATCCGACTTCGGCTGGAGACGCTCTTGTGACTTCTCTAATAATACTAGACTTTTGGTTGTTGGTGTATTCGTACTGACGCATGTGTGACACCGAGCACGAGGTAGAAAGGAAATTCGAGAAAAAATAAACTATTTGGGGAGGGTGAGGGTGGTTGTGAGGAGACGCGTACAGTCAACCAGGCAATTGCGTCCTGTATTTTGATTTTTATAATATATATATATACACACGGACTCGTCTCACAATCTCCAGTGCTTCATGCATAATCAACAACGGCATACGCATTTCGCTCACATTCTTCAGTCGCCGACGTGGCCGGTGGCCGTCTATGATTGCTCTGTCTGGGACGCTTAATCTATGCAGCAGGCGTCGCACTACGGCGGTGTTGAAACAAACACGGGGCGGCGTGCCGCCGTGCCAAAAATACTTCTGAAGCTACAACATTACAATACAGTAATGATACGTGGTTTCCAAAATGTTTGATTGGGCGAACCCCGAAAAAAAACGTATTCCTTGCACGGACGGCATAATAATACCTATCGTACTATCGTACTATACGTACGCCCATTATGGAATGCTATCAATAGGGGTGAGTTTTTTTGAAAGATTCGCCGACCAGATTGAGCAACAGGGCAATAGAATATTTTCATCTTCCTCGTCATCATCGCCATCAGATACTGTAATGATGATAACACAGGTAATCTGAGTTCTACGATCTATGCGTTATACGTCCTACCATGTTCATCACATTGTCTCCGATATGTCTTTGATGTCATCTTGATCCCTTCCCGAGTTAGCGACAGCTTGTCCATTCCGTTAACCTGTCGTGTCGGCCTTGACACAATGTTGATTGATATTACAAGTCCTTTCATCTTTATATTTCATCTTTATGATCAACGTGTAGACTATTTATTGTTCATACCAAAATCAACATAATAGTATATTTATTGTTGCTAGTATGTAATGTCGGTGTCCTACGCTGATATTCTGTCTTTCAACATCGATCATGAGAACGGCCCAGAAACATATACAGTAAACGACAGATCGCACAACTTGGATCGCATGACCAGGAAATTCGAAGAGCAGCTGTTCGTGAAGAACAGCAGTGGTTCGTTCGAGAGGTATCCAGGGAATGGGATGGAGTCCTGTGGTGGTATATCCGGGTTCGTTTGTGTTAAACCGGGCCTAACCGTCACCCTAACCCATGCAAAACACCGGTCGAAGTGCCAGGCCCTTTCTTTGAAGGCATCACTGGGTGGGTTAAAATGTTCAGGAATGTCAAATAATTAGCCTGGTTTAATGTGTTCTGCACTCGTATCATCGTCGCTGGTTAACCCCGGGTGTCCTCCTCAACTAACTGGCAATTATAGTATCACATACTACCTGGTATATACAGCAGTATTCAAGTTCGGAGTTTTGGAATGCAAATAATTGGCTTCCATTACATGTGTGTGTGTGTGTTCTTCACATTAAACCGTTCTTCTACTCGTCGACATCCAGCACACCCAGTGTCCGTACTGATTCTTCACCCTAGAAAGATCAGCTCTGTGGTCACAAGCTACGACAGAGAGATAATGCATCGTAATGCATTCGACAACGCAATGTCATGCCCTGGTACAAGGAAGACTACCACGTATATATTACACGTAGTATCTATCACTACGCATACGCACGACAGGCATAAGTCAATTGGAGAAAAAGAAACAAAGAAAAGAAAAAAAGCTAAAGGAAAGGAAAGAAAAGAAAAGAAAAAAACGAAACAAGACGAAAAAGGCAAGCAAAGATAAGAAAAAGACAAGAAAAGCAAGAAAAGACAAGACAGGAAAGCAAGGAAAGAAGAAGAGAAAAAAAGAAAAAAAAAGAAATAAAAAAAGAAAAGAAAGAAAAATGTCATACTAGTAGACCCTAGGAACTGGCTAAGAATGGCATTGGACTAACAGAGGGTATCACGTCCATCATCAATGGCACCTGGGAAAGAACGCAACATGGCGAAGAAATCAGGGCGGTCTTATGCCATCTTGTGATGGCCATTAGAAAGCCCACAACTTTCAATACGATGATGGCCAAACCCAGACTTCAGTCTCTTGGGCATGACGCTCCCCCTTCCGCCCCTCCCCCATTCCTCCCTTTCCCCCTCCCCCCCTCCCCCCCTCCCCCACTCCCCTCCCCGCCCCCCCCCCCTTCCCCCTCCCCCCGGCCGCTGGCAATCGGAATATTTGGTTTCTCCAGGCGTGAGTAGTGAGACGTATGTACCGGCCTGGACCTGGCACATCGTAGACTGACTCCCGATTTCACTTTTATATGTTTCTGGTGGAGGCATGAATTGCGTCAGCTGTGATATATGCGTGTACCACCTTGGGTTGTGTGTTTTTCCCTGGGGTATTCCTCAGCTCCAGAGTGACTGGAGCCTGTCCTGTGACCACGGACTTGATTATGCGAGTTAATGTGAGAACAACAACAACATGTTCATTTTTTGTTTTATTTTTATCTTTGTTTTGTTTTGTTTTCTTATTTTGTTTTTGTTTTTTGTTTTTGTTTTTGTTCTTGTTTATTTCGTATTTCTCTCTTCCAATGTATTTCTGTTGCTGACGTATGTATGTTGTGCCTGTCGTACCCAGTACTAGGGCATGACATTGCGTTGTCGAATGCATTACGATCCATTATCTCTGTGTCGTAGCTTGTGACCACAGAGCTGATCTTTCTAGGGTGAAGAATCAGTACGGACACTGGGTGTGCTGGATGTCGACGAGTAGAAGAACGGTTTAATGTGAAGAACACACACACACATGTGAACTGAGCCAACTGAGCCTTCTGAATTCATTCACCTGTTCACATGAGAAGTAAGTGCGTGCGAGCCCAAGCTCTTGAAATTGAATGTGAAATTTGATTTTACATCGAAAATTCAAGAATCATATTCATCACCAGATACAGTTTTCTTTCTGATGTGGCTGTATTCTGTGTTGTATTAATAATATTATTCATCTACATAAAACCCTACTTGAAAACTAGTGCATATAGGCCGTAGTGATGCGGGACGTTCAAATATCAATCAATCCAGTTTCATGAATAAATTAGTTATAAAATAGCCCGACAACAGACTCACTCTTGGACGCTGCCACTACGAGCACGGAGTACGGCATGCGGCGTGTTTCAAGCAATCGATAGAAGACAAGCATTGCTACGTTTTTGCAATTTTTCAAATTTTCAATAATTTAATCTTGTTTTTCGTATTTTTCTCTCTACAGATTAGAATCGTCACACACATCATTTCTATCGTATCGCTAGCAACACAGATTAACCACCATGCTGCCATCATGCCACAAAAATCCTTTACCTGGTATATCACAGCTAGCTGACGTTTTTGACGTTTTTTCGGCGCTGCGGCGTGTTTCAACCAATCAAAAGACAAACATACCTACCATTTACATTTTTGCATCTATTCAAATTTCAATCTTCTAGTTTTTCGTTTTCGATACACTGATATGAGCTTCTGTTTTTATCGCTAGCAATTGCACGACCTTGCTGCCATCATGCCATAGACACTGCTGCTGTATATACTATTTGTATATAATACTGACGTTTTTCGATTTTTTAAAAAATTCTGTTGTATGTAGTTACCATGTACCGGTACCAGTACTAGTACTGCTGTTTGTTGATACGGACCGGTGGTTGGTTTGAGCATCGCCTCGTACGGCGGGCGCAACACGTGCTCAATTTCTGAACTCGAGTCAAGATTGGGTAGAAAAACGCGTTTGTTTTGGAAACAGGGCAAAAAAAATCGTGGAGAAGGCAGCGCAAGAGATAGCGTTGACATCGGCTTTATTTCACAGGGAGAGGCGAGTGGATCCCACGCCCTGGAGCGAGTACTTCACACAGCAGAGCGCTCACACGGCACAAGGAAAACTTGCGCGTGCTTGGGCGGCATCGTGACGGCTTCTACAGGTGGTGAGGACTTGTTTCTAGTCATTATTACTTAAATTGTGGTGGCTTGATAATTGATGATTTGGCAGCCGATATGCCTTGACATGAGCCTGAGCGAGTGTCCAACACACCAATAAAAAGTCTTCAGCGTTGTTTTCTTCCCATTTCTACTGGCTCGCCAACTATTCTATTCAGCAAGGGCTCACTCGTTGGGTCGATCAACAGTTTTTTATCAATAAAGCCTTGTTTACGTAGCGGTTTACTTGGCATCCGGGGTATTCGATCGACGACTTGGAAGTCGAGCCTAGCTAGTCGTGCGGCTACGTGTATAGACTATGCTACTCAATAATATCCCACTATTAATACAAGCATACTCTCCGTTTGTGTTTTTCAGATTAAACTGATTTTCCCCATTTTTTACATCCAGCACAACCACAGCAGTATCCGGGACGATTCCTCCTCCCAGCGAGACGAGCTCTTCTATGGTTACCAACTGTATAACACAGTACAGGGATACACATCAACGCCAATGTAGTAAAGCTTTCGGCCGTGCAATGCCAAACGCATTGAATACAGGCGGAGGGGCGAGTAAGTTCTCGATGGTGTCTATTCCGGGCCGTATATGATCATTTTATGTTGTCATTTGTATAGAATAAAGCGCTTCGTTTTCGAAGCCCTGCATTTGTAAGAACTGCACGACCAGTCTGATCGGAGAGCTAGGAACTTTTTTCGGCCTATGTGTGCAGTAGCGGCTACGGTTTAAGAGAGGGTCGGTACAAGCCAATTTCTCTCTCTTAAATCCGGCTTTCTCTTATACCGTCTCGGCTACGGTATAAGAGAATATTCTCTTATACTGTAGCCAAATCGAAAGCGCGCCAGAGAGAGACGCTCTTGTCCGAACTATATGGCGTAGGAGGTCGTAGATAGTGTATCATTCAATGTCGCGTAACGCAGCAAGCGCTACCACGTCGGGCTACCTCCAAACACCGCTCATTCTCTTGGTTGGCGAGCACGTGGACCCAAGTACGTGGTGCGCTTTTGGTGGATCTGCCCTTGGAAAATAAATCATCGTCGTGTCATACGATGCACATTTTGCACGTGGACACGCAAAGTCGGTACAGTAGTAGTGATTTTGTTGTTGTTTTATAGGTGTGTTTCATGCTCGCACCTCTTCTAGAAGGACAACACGAGGCTACGAATGTACCAGCACTCAAGAAAGACGCACCCGTTCACACACTGCACCCCTTCCTCCCACAGTACCCTCAACACAACACCCTCAACCTCTCATCCCATCGATTTAAACCCCGACGAAACACGAGTCAACGAAAAAAAAAAAGTTTACATTATCAAGACATCAAGTGCTCGCCCCACAAATAACACAAACCCATGAAACTAACGCTACCCTCGCGACCTGTCAGCCTGAACACAACCTGTGTGTGATGTGTGTGTCCACGTGGTTTCCAAATGGTTCGATTTAAGAGAAAATCTCGGAAGCAACAGGAAATCTCTCTTAAATCGATTTTGATTGGTACAAGCCAATTCCTCTCTCTTAAATCCGTACTTTCTCTTCAAAAAGTTCTCTTAAACCGTAGCCACTACTGTAAGGCCTTTATATGTACGCATCACTCTGGTACTGTCGTGAAAATAAACCTGTCAGAAACAACGGCAGTGTGGTAGTTAGTGGATGTGTACCGGAATATATAGCTATGCACCTTGCCTAAGCAACTAGGCTCAGACGATCACATCACAGCAAATACCGTCTGTCTACGTATGCTTTCGTGTTATGATACTGTTCCCTATGGACCCGTCCCTGCAAAATAATAAAAACCAATACAACAGCATGCACCAGTCGCAGAGTACCAGCGGCGATTTTTGGCCACGGTAACAGGACAGGCTTCAACCTCTCTGGCACTGAAGATCTCCTTGCGCCACTAACACTATCACAACGTTTTTCGATGTATCAAGATACTACTACTGTATGTACCAGTATGGACCCAGCACTCACTCGTAGGCTGACTCCCGATTTCACTTTTTATATGTTTCTGGCGGGCATGAATTGCGTCAGCCGTGATACCTGGTATATGATATGATATACGTGTAGTCTACTACTCTTGGTTTTGTTTGTGTTTTTTTTCCTGGGGTATTCCTCATCTCCAGAGTGACTGGAGCCTGTCCTGTGACCACGGACTTGACTATGCGAGTTAATGTGAGGACAACAACAACAACAACAACAACTATTCGTGCTTTCCACCGGAAGCAAATCGTACGCCTGAAGGCGTTTGTTAATTAAGCCAGTTTTTTTGTTTACCGTACGGCTCTAACTATATCCTAAGAACAAAGTAGACGCGGTGGGGAACGTCCAATAATATTCAACTCTCGGTTCTGTTCTGCCGTGAACAAACGCGTCGGAATTTGACTGTACTGTGTACGTACTCGTCCTGGTGGAAGTGATCACCATATCTCACTGACTCTGCTTACGTCGAGTGCCCTAATGAGCGTCAACATGAAGCATCTCCTGATTGGCAGACCACACACGTAGGTGTGCGTTCAACCGCCGTCATATATTGCCCCCCCCCCAAAAGGTTTAGTTTCTGTGTGCAATTCGAATAAAGGCTGAACGTGTTTGGTTCTCACCCTGTCACCTCACCTGCTCACCCTTACTTAGCAATTGCGCTACCTGACACTAACAAGGGGAGTCTCCGATTGGTTTCTTGCAAGGGGACACCGACACGTTTCAACACGCACAATCACCGTAAAACCCACAACTTGCACATACTAATGTCGACAATATCCTCGATATAGCAGGTGTGACGTGTGATGTGGTTCATTTTCATCAGTAACATGGTAGTGCCCAGCAACAGTACGATCGAACATGCGGCTTCGTTTGACGTGGTGCAGTGGCGGTGGTGTGTGAGCAGTGGCTAGCCAGGGGCAGAGGAGACAGAACGACCCAGCGGTGGTGAGAAGTATAGATCTATGCCACTAGGAGTAATTGGAGGTCACCGCTTGATCGCGGTCTACGTTCATCAAGGGGGTAAGCAACACTGGCAAGCGAAGAGGGAGTGTATTTTGCTCTTTGACGCGTGACGAGTAGGGGTTGGGACTTCGTCGTTTGTCAGACATAGCAGCAGTGCGGGGCAGGGCACAGGGTAGCACTTTTTTTGTTCTCTTGTTCCTGGTCGTTGTGGATTATGTGCAATTTGGTGGGCATCACCTGCGGGCTTGTCATATCTGGATGTGGTTTGTGGTGGTGTACTTGTAGAATAATAAAATACCAAGGGGCAAGTGGGCATAGTTTTCCAGGGCCATTCGAGGGGGTTCAAAAACAAAATCCCCGAGCAACACTCGCCCCCCCCCCCACCGAGGCCGCAAAAAAAAGCTCGTTTTTTTTCTGAGAGTCTTTGGTTGACAGACCGACGTTGACAAGCTTCATTTAAAGGTTACCTTCCCCAAGCTCTTGTGTGCTCGATATAGTACAGCTCGCGCGATGTGCTTGTTTCAATCGATTTGGCATCGATTGTGATTGAGAATAGGCTTGAATACCCAAGGCATGTATACCATGTGCAGACAGCCCGGTGTGTAACTCAGCGCGATACAGTTGCGTGCCATGTGTGCGATGCCAGCGATCGCCAATGGGAACCAGTTCGTAGACAAGACTGTGGTATTTGATGTATCTGAGCCATAAAGTGGCTGGAGAATGTAGCAAGATCATTTGAATATTCAGAGACAGGTACTTGCAGTTAGTTGCCGAACTTTGTGCGCTTCATTCGTCAATGCCAGTCAACGCAAGTGGATGCACCGATGCCGAAGTTGCTTATGTACATTGTGTTATGCGTGTAACAACTACAAATAATTAGTATTGACCCGCACGAATGTACCTTACTTAGAGGAAATCCTAACCCAATCGTAACCAAGATTATATACCGACACCAGAGCGTAAACAAACAACACCTCCTCGCGCAGCTTTGGGCTACGTCTAGACGTTGCACGTACCGGTTCGTACTCATGGAGAACCAGCCATGCAACCAACACCAACCGTTCTTCGTTCAATATAACAGGATCGCCTTAGCGATCTGAATGGGACCAGCTATGACCCTTGAAATGACTACCCGAGATGGACCTGGGTGAACCACTACTCAATCGATTATTCCAAAGGTTATTCCTCCGACCACTTCCTCTCCGGCTGCGGCCGCCGGCTGCTGATGCGGGCTCCAGCCTGAGGTTTTTCAGCCGTCTCCCCCCCCCCCACGTCGATGGTCGTAAACCTGCAGATTGAAAGGCGCTGCTGTGCCTGCTGCTGCACCCCATAGTCTAGGTTGTTAGATGGCATGTGTGTGCTTATGTGTGCTCATGTGTGCTTATGTGTGCTCATGTGTGCTTATGTGTGCTCATGTGTGCTTATGTGTGCTTATGTGTGCTCATGTGTGCTTATGTGTGCTTATGTGTTCTCATGTGTGCTTATGTGTGCTTATGTGTGCTTGTGCGCCGGGGTATGCGCGTCGACAAGGGAGCAGGGAAGAGTCTCGCCGCGTGTTTTCCGTTTCAATCCGGTTATTTCGCCCAGGAAACCCTTTGGTTTGCTTAGCTTGGAATTAATGTAGGAAAAATTATACTTCTTTAGCATGGATTATTTTGTGGAGGGGATGGTTTTCTGGTGCCCCCCACCCCTCCGAAAATAATTGAAAAAAAAAAGCTTTTGTCAGGTTGTGTTGCTCCAAGACTTTTTTTGGGCCGCGCTGGACGATCAGGTGCGGTGAGGATAAACACTACGAAGACCTACTGCCTAGGCAATAAGCACCATTGGGAGGCGAGTAGGGAGTGGTTCGATTGTCGACGAGTACAGGTTGGGATAACGTCCGGCACAGGATGATGTTGTCTTGGAGTGAAATGGTACACAGCAGTACCTGCGTCCTTGTCCGGATGATGTGCGTGAGGCGAGAAGGGAGATAGCCCGACCCGGAAAGCTAAAAGGTGCAGCCTGAGAAAGGGCTACCATTGAAAAGGCAGGAATGCGCTCTTGATCCTTCGGCATGAGCAAGGAATGAAACTTGATCGTTTTGTCTAGCGGTTGGAATTCCTTTAGCCCTTCCCGCGCAGAAAATAATATGTCAACACTACCTTTTTTTTTTTTTTTCATCCTTAGCCGGATGGGGAAAACTAAAGCTTTATTAAGCTCATCACACTTCCACGTATGTTCATACGCGTCGTGTGTCGATTTAACTCAGTTGCTTTCGCAACCCAACGCTACCCTTTCTGTATGTGGGCTAGACTCTTCAAATCACACTTGGATAGGAAATTTTTCGCAATGGAGTTTGCTCTTTGACGGGGCCAGGTAGGTAGGTAGGTAGATAGGTAAAGAAAGAAAGTCTAGATGCTGTCTGCTGCCCCAGGAAGGAGAGGCGAATCCGCTGGTTAGGGGAGGGCGGCGGCGTAGTTTAGGCTTGGAGAGGATCTAGGAGATCCAGAGGTTCTAAGACGTACGGAGCATGGCCAGTCCTCATATGAGGGTGGCGGCGCACACGATAAAAAAAGCGCCCGTCCACTCCCGACCCCCGACGGCGTTCTGGCGTGCGAACGTCGTCGGGCTGAGATTTGCTGTACAAATATTACAGGTTCTGCCGCAACTATTTAGCTAAATTAAAGCTGAATGCGCTATGGAGTGACTGACCCGTAGTCGTCGCATTCACTAGATTAGATGGCGTTCGTTGAGAACTGTCGCCTGTTGGTGTTAACTACTACTGGAAATGTTAAAGGCATCGTTTGTAAATAGGAGTGCCGGGTTGCTGGGTTGCTGGCGTAATTGTTGCTCTACTTCCGTACATAGTAAGCGAACTAACCTGCTACAGCTATGTGAGGCGGTTAAGCGCACGCGTCCCGATACTTTCGTGCGTGCCTTGTTTGAAACACTTGTATCGGAAGTGTAGGAACCGCCATACCCTGCAGTTTTCTTTTTTTCGATATTTCAGCAGGTTCAAGAGCAAGGATATTATTTTACCAAGACAACTATCTTTCGTACTTTGGCGTTTTTTTCAACAGCAGTTGTGCGAATGCGGCGACCAATTTTGTTTTCGCTACATAGAGTATCACACACAGCTTGCAAAGATGAGTTTCGACAAAATATTCGATCTCACAGCTGGAGTGTATATTTATTTTTATAATATTTCCCCGTTCCCTCTTGTTTAAACGACCCACCTAAAATCGAAATTGGCCAGAGTAATAAACGCTTCTATGCAATTGATATCACGTCATTATATTTTCAGCCATCCATGACGTAGCTCTAATTCATCCGCCCCCCTCCTCCCAACGCCCTCTCCCCCCCCACACCCGCTCCTTCCCCACCACACGCACGATCGCCTAGACCTAGCACCACGCGTACAGCAAACCCCTGCATATATGCGACCTGAACCTGTTGAAAACCCTTTCCCCCCCCGCCCCCCCGACTTATTTTCCCTCGCTCCCTATTGCTCAAACGCCGCACCTAACATCGAAATCACCTTATTATATTTCTAGAGCCATCCATGCCGCTGCCCCAATTCACCCCCCCCCCCCCCCCCCAACGCCCCCTCGTTCCCCACCACCCGCATCATCGCCTAGACCTAGTACCACGCGTATAGCAAATCTCTACATCTATGCGACACAAAGCTGTTGGAAATCTTCCCCCCCCCCCCCGCTTCAAACACTCCGCACTCTCCTCACTGGTTGTACGACTTACAGGATATACATGTATGGTAAACTGATGCATTCCCTTCAAAACCGTCACATCTGTTCGGATGATTATTCAAGTCCTGCGTAAGGCACCCTAAGCCCACGTTAGGATATTTTGCTGGGTTAGGGTCAGGGCCGGATCGGGTCTAAACAGCGCTCTATGTGGTCTCTGAAACAAAAATCACAAAACACAGCGCTAGTCCAAAATTGGACTTTATCTGGTAGGTGCGTGTGGTTGTTTGACCCCCGGTAAAGCGACGGTAAAGCGACCTCTTTCAGCCACGCTATTTATGTTTGCAACGGGCTTCACAACTCTACGTCACCAAACGACCCATCCAAGTCAACAATACTCCAGTGTCGCTCTAGGGGTGATACGTTCTGCAGCTGTGGGACATTGTTGTCGTCGTCGTTGGCCCTGTCACCACAACATCTGCGGGTAGTTACCCCTCCCGCATGTCTCGTCTGCTGTACCTATTTTACGTTCAATGATGCCTTGTGTAGAACATTAGTGCGGAGAGTGTGTCTCGTCGAAGCCTTGAAGGCGACAGGATGCATGCTAGGGTGATGTTGCCCCAGTGAGTGGTTTTCTGGGGTTTGCTGATCACTTGGGGATCTCTAAACCTCACCCAAACCTGTGTTTTCGGAAATAATCAGAAGTGCTCCGCGATGTGCGATCCCATCAGCCACGGCCTACGGCGTGTGCAACGAATAAAACTGAAACAAATTGTGAAATTGAGACAACAAAGCAACGAAAACGTGCAACATACTCGTACCTACTGTCTATACAACATACTTGTAATAGAATATATTAAAAAAAAGTACACTCCAGCTGTGAGATCGAAGATTTTGTTGAAACTCATTTTTGCAAGCTGTGTGTGATAGTCCGATCGCGCGTATTACGGGTTGTGTGTCCTCATTAAGGATATAGGTCGGCGACTCCCGTTGCAACTACAGTGTAGCTATCAGGGTCAACAGGGTGATGTTGGTCAGTCTGTGCGCGGAAACTTTGAAACCCGTTTCTGAGGGGGACAAAAATCTGACAGCTGTGGAAGGAAATGCCTCAGTTCATCAATTGAATAATGTAAGTCGAATAACCGGTGAGGGGAGAGCGGAGTTTTTAAGGACGTGGGGCCTGGGTTTGATCACGAGGGAGCGGGGGGGGACGGGCGGGACGGGCGGGGCAGCTCAATCTGTGCGCGGAAACTATAAATCCTATCCTGTAAGTCGTGCAACCAGTGAGGAGAGGGCGGGGCGTTCAAAGGGGAGGGGGGTGGGGGGGGGGGGGGGGGGGGGGGGGCGAAAGGTTTTTTTAAACATCAGGTCGCATAGATGTTTGGGTTTGCTGTACGCGCGTTGCTAGGTCTAGGCGATAGTGCGGGTGGTGGGGAAGGAGGGGCGTTGGGGGTGGGGGGGTTGAATTGCAGCAGCGGCATGGATGGCTCTAGAAATATAATGAGGTTATATCAAATGCGTGGACGTGTTTATTGCTCTGGCAGATTTCGATGTTAGGTGGGGCGTTTGAGCAAGAGAGCGGGGAAAAAAAAGGTGGGGTCGGGGAAAAAAAAGGTGGGGTCGGGGAAAAAAAAGGTGGGGTCGGGGGTCGGGGGGGGGGGGAGGGTTTTTAACAGATCTAGGTCACATATATAAAACAGACTCCGGCTGTGAGATCGAAGATTTGGTCGAAATTCATATTTGCGAGCTTGTGTGTGATACTCCAATCGCGCGTATTACGCTATATGTAGGGGCTTGCTATACGCGTGGTGATAGGCGATCGTGCGGGTGGTGGGGAAGGAGGGGGCGTTGGGGGGGGGGGGGGGGGGGGGGTTAATTAAAGCTACGTCATGGATGGCGAAAAGATGATGGCGTGATATCAATTGGGTAGAAGTGTTTATTACTCTGGCCGATTTCGATTGTAGGTGGGGCGTTTGAACAAGAGGGCGGGAAAAATAATAAGAAAAGGGGGGGGGGGTGGAGCTACGGCATGGATGGCTAGAAAGATAATGAGGTGATATCAGCAGGCTGGTAGTGTTTACTACTCTGGCAGATTTGATTTTCAGTGGAGCGTTTGAACAAGAAGGATCGGGCGGGGGGGGGGGGGGGGGGGGGGGCGGGACACTTCAATATATGCGCGAAAACTATACATTTTTAAAGGGGACACATCTCATGGTTGTAGCGAGAGGACATCCCTTTATGTTGTTCTCACGTTAACTCGCATAGTCAAGTCCGTGGTCACAGGACAGGCTCCAGTCGCTCTGGAGCTGCGGAATACCCCAGGGAAAAGCACAAACAACCCAAGTTGGTACACGCATATACCACAGCTGACGCAATTCATGCCTCCACCAGAAACATATAAAAGTGAAATCGGGAGTCAGCCTACGATGTGCCAGGTCCATACCGGTGCATACGTCTAATTACTCGCGCCTGCAAAAACTGACTATACCGCTTGCCACCCAAGAAAGACTACCACGTATATATTACATGTAGCATCTATCACTACGCATAGGCACGACAGACGCAAGTCAATAGGAAAAACTAAACAAAGAAGAGAAAATAAGAAAATGAAAGGAAAGAAAAGAAAAGAGAAGAAAGCGAAAAAAGAAGACGAAAAAGGAAAGAAAAGAAAAGACTAGAAAAGCAAGAAAAGGCAAGACAAGAAGAGGAAGCAAGGAAAGGAAAAGAGAAAAAAAATATCATACTAGCATTGGGCTCATAGAGGGTATCAAGTGCATCATCAAATGGCATTGAGGAAAGAACGCAACATGGCGAAGAAGTCAGGGCGGTCTTACGCTATCTTGTGACGGCCATTGAAAGTCCCACAACTTTCAAGACGGTGATGGCCAAACCCAGACTTCAGTCTTTTGGGCATGACGCCCCCCCCTTCCCCCGCCCCCCCTTCCCCGCTTTCACCCTCCCCCCCTTCCCCCTCCCCCCCGCCCCCCTTACTCCTCCCCCCGGCCGCTTAGAGACGCTGACGGTGGATGGCGCTGCCGCAGCCTTTGCGCGTTGCTCTGCAGCTTTGCGTCTATCCGTTTCATGCCAATTCCGCATGAACAACTCGTCTCCCTCCTCTACTCGTCGAACCATCTGCCAGCCTTCTGAGTAGCCTTTCGCCATCTTTCGATATTCATTCCAAAGACCGACATATCCTCCTTCAGATGATCCATCCAGTCTTTCTCTTGCCCCCCTGAGTAGCCCTCACCCCCAACCAGCTCCCCAAACATCACCCTCCGTGGGGCAGACGCTCCTCCCCCATACGCGCTACGAATCCTGCAAACAATATCCTCCGTTTGCGCACTATCGCCTCTATGCTCTCGGAATCTGTCTGGGCAAGCGCGTCGGCGTACGATAGGGTGTGGTCGTCGCGCTTCCGTTTCCACCATCCAAGGCATCGGAGGATCATGGAGTGGTGAACCCGTCGTAGCCTGTCAAAGTCAGGCTTCTTCGGGCTCCACGTCATACAACCGTACCGAAGTGTCTCGACCACCTCAGCTTTCAGCAACCGCACCTTCAACCGTAAGCGCACACCCGGGCGATCATAGATTTCCATATTGTACCGCTGGAAGCACGCCCAGGCCCTCTGAAGGCGCCTCGTTATGTCAATGCTAAGGTCTCTGTCTGCGGTGATAGCCCCGCCCAGGTGCACAAACTCGATTGTTTGTTTGTTTACCTGGACGGTTGCATTGATTGTGAAGGACAGCTCCCCTACGCCTTTGGTTTCCAGGCACATTATCTCTTTTTTTGCCTCGGATGCCGTAAGCCCGAACGACGAGCACGTAGTCACGATCACCGTCATCATCCTCTCCAGCCCTTCTGATGATCGCGATACGATGCCCGCATCGTCCGCGTACAGCATACCCCACAATCTCTGGGCCTCATCCCCCTCCTTCTCTTTGCCTGTGCGTGAGGTGACCTTCTTCTCGCCTTCCTCCTTTCGTTGGAGCTGCACCATGTTGTCCGTGATGGCTGCATCAGCGAGGAAGCGTTTCTCGGCCACATGCAGTACCGCCGTGAAATACATGTTGAACAGTAGTGGCGCGAGCACGCATCCTTGCCTGAGGCCTTGCCCCACGTCGAACGTACAGTCAAACCCCGCTTAAAGACGCACTTCTTAAGTCAACTCCCCGCTATAAAGACGAAAAAAAAATCTGAACCAGGGTGCCCCGCAGATGTACAAGTTTAAGGGGGGGTGTATTGTTTACGCTGCGGGGCCCCCCAAAAAATGGTGCAGCACACCTGTAGACTGCCAGAGAGCGGTCTGCTGCTGCTGCTGCTGCTGCTGCTGCGTGGACATGGATAGATTCCTTTCGTCTGCTGACGGTCCGTCTGCCTCCCACACGAAAGCGTGTGGTGAACCAACATGCAAGATGAAATCTGTCCCGGTCTCAGCGATTCACCAGTGCCCTTGCGGGCGAGCCATGCATGGGCTTTGTGGTGTGGGCATCGGAGACGAAGGCTACGGGCAGCAGAGAATGTGCACAGACTGCCAGAAGAGAGCAGGTGGAGATAAGACCGGCAGCAGTGGGAGTCCCATGGAAGTGGATGACGATGACGATGACAGCAGCAGCAGGTGAATTTATTTGTGATCCCCCGTGTAGACCACTGCTGTACATTTTTTTGTGATCAGTGCACAGCAGCAGCAGTGCACAGCCGACGGGCTCTCTGATCGTGTAAATTCACTGCTGTACAGTACATATGTCCATCGTGCCACTCTTCTGCACAAAAAAGTAGTGGTGGAGCACGCATACAGCAGTGCCCAATTAAATGGCCATTTTTTTGTGCGACAAAGTGTGTGCTACGCTGTGTCACACGAAGACGCTGCAGCCCATTTTTGTTTGTTTGTTTTATTCGGATTAGTACAGCAGTACAGTACTACATTGTTGCTGCATGTTGCTTCTCCCCGCATATTGCTTCGTTCCCTGCGAGAAAATTTCTGGTGGCAGTGATTGATGTCGGTTGCAGCAGACAGCAATGTGTCTAACCTCATGCCCACACTTTGAATTTCCACTTTTTTTGTTGTACCACGCGACAGTACGCAGCCTGTTCGAGGAAAGGGAAAGCGGCCTGCTGCGGCTACCGCAGGCGCGAGCGGCAGCACAGGGAAACGGCCTGCCTATCGGCGAGGTTTCCAACATGAGGACGAGAAGATAATAAGAAAAACACAGTCGACACCAACCGAGAGAGAGAGTTCACTGCAGTCATAATAACCTTCATCCTGCAACATTGAACCCACTTCTCGGAGCATTTTATTTCGGGCGGTGGGGTGCGGCAACTACTGTATAAACTTGGTTTTTAAGTACATTCCACTTTCAACCACGGCAACGTTGTGACTGTCAGATTTGTGGATTCTCGTTTCGTTATAGTATACCTGCTGCAACGGCGCGTCTTTTGATGTATGTTATGCCGCCATCGGCCCCGGGGATGGTGCGTTATCGTCCCCGGAATCTTAAAGACGATTCCCCGCGTTAAAGACGCCTTGAAAAAAAGTACCGATATGCGTCTTTAAGCGGGGTTTGACTGTATCCGAGCACTCTCCATCATCCCGCCACACGCATGCTTGCATACCGTCGTGGAATCGTTGGATGACGGCGAACATTCTCGGTGGCACGCCAAAACGAGCAAGGACATCCCACAGAAGGGTTCGGTCGACGGAGTCGTATGCTTTGGTGAGGTCAATAAAGAACAAGTACAAGGGGGTGTCCTTCCGCGCCAGTTCCTGCAGTTGTCGCACCACGAACATCATGTCAACCGTCGAGCGTTGAAGTCTGGTCCCACGCTGTTCCTCCGGCAGATTGTTCCCGCGCTCGCAATAGTCCTTTAGGCGACCCGCGACGACATTGAGGAGTACTTTACCGGCGTGAGCCACGAGAGAGATGCCGCGATAATTGCCACACTCAGTCCGATCGTTATTCCTGTGAAGCACCTTAATCGTTGCATCTTCCCATCGTTGGGGTACGCCACCTCCCCTCCTCACAGCGGCGATGATATCGTGGGACTTCCCGAGGGTGTTCAATTCTCTATTGTCAGCCAAAACCTTCTATAGCTCGGCCGGGAGACCATCGGACCTACCGCCTTTCGGTTCGCCAACGAACGGATCGCCTCCTCTACTTGGAACCCAGACTGGACATCGTCCAGTGGTCTGCACGGGGGGCACTGCTTAAGCTCGTCCACAATGCTATGATCAAGGGTCGGCGACTTGTTGCTGAGCAGTTTGTGAAACCACCTCACTCACCGCTCGCGGATGAGGGCATTATCCCGCAACAATCGACCTTCCTCGTCCTTGATGTACTGCGAGTTTAACGCCCTCTTCCCTTCCACATCCATCCCCTTGCTTCAGGTGTTTGGTGGAAGCCAAATTAATCACCTTCTCGGATACGCCCTTCGAGTTGGTCAACGTAATCTTCGAAGAACCTCGAGTTGGTGGTCGCCTTCAAGGCTTGCCGTAGACCACGACTGTTTGGAGCAAAACGAACCCGTTTCGTCGCGTTTTCCCTATCCAGCCATCGTGAATTGAACTCCGCTTTTGTCGCCTCGGTCGCACACCAGCCCCCCGGTACTTGTTTGCGCCGAATAGGGGGCGATATGTCGGCCGTATTTGACAGTAACGTCTCAGTCAGTAATGAGGCTATGTCATCAACGCTTCCGGCGTTGGTACCGGGTGTCGGACAGGCGAGCTTGGCTGCTATCGCGTTTTGCAAATTCATCCGGAGATGCGGGTCCGCCATTAATCTTGGTAGATCAATAGCTCGCCGGTTTTTTATAATTCTCTTTGGACGATTTTGTATCACCTGCCTGGTATTGTATACAATTCTAGAAGATTTGATGTTATATGTGGTATGCACAATCTTCAGGTGTGGTGAACAACGTGTTGGAGCTTCATAATTTGTTGTTTTAACATGGATCGCAAGATAAAATATTTTAATCGATAGGTTGTTGTTGTCTCACATTAACTCTTGTAAAAAAATCTGGAGTCCGTGGTAACACAAAGGTGCTGGAGCCCTAGGAAGATCCGAGAAATCAAATGAAATACAAATTCGTCCGGCAAATACTACGCTTTCCCGCATAAAGCGCACGATACGAAGAAGGCGCATAAGTGAAAAAAATCAATGTGCAAACTGAACTCACACGGCCGCGGGTATCCATTCAACTACAGCATAGAGTTCCCCCGTTCCCACAACTAACCAACTCGCGGTTACAAATTTCAGCGGTTGGGCTGTCTGCACCGTACGAACCGCACGGTAATCGTGAGCACAGACGAACGCACCTGCTGTCTGGAGTGTTGTCAGAGTGACGACCCGCGGGCATGCAGTGAAACAAGAGCAATCGAACCAAAAACCACAATACAAATATCAATGATCGCCCCGCCTTCCCGAGTTATTTGACAAGTTGCAGCGCGCAGCTACGACGCCCGTGCTTGAACATTGAAAATTGCGGGGGGAATTGGGGTCGTTCCCCATGAAGGGTATAAAACTCTTCTACAAATCTCCTTCTACAACCTCTACAAAATTCAGTGACGTAAGTAACATGTTGTACTACTGCCTCGTAAACGACCCTGAAAAAAAGACGATCGCTGCTCCCATGATGATGGTGTGCGTGCGGGTCGTGGGTCTCTGTGTACAATCCTCCTGCTGTGGTTCTCCATGGCCGCCTCGTCGTCTTAGCTCACTCGGCCCGCTCCTTCGCACTCACTCTCGTTGGCACTCAATTCCAATCGGTTCCCCTTCTCCCCCGTCCCGAAAAAAACAAAATGCTCCACGCAGCTTGCGGTGCTGATCTGGAAAAGAGAAATTCTCGTTCAGGGAGAGTTCAATCCGTCTTCCCCGCCCGTCGATGGCCAGTCGCCCTCCTCCTTCGTCGTCCAATCCAGCCTCCTGCCGGCGAAGTTCCCTTAACGCAAATGGAGACCGCCGTAGCGTGGCTCGTGGTGGCGGCTGCCTCCGCGCACGAGCATCCCGATTAAGCATTGCTGCTCCGCCGCTGCTGCCTAAAAAGACGCGCGAATCGTAGGTGACCGTGCCTAACGCACCACGTACGACCCAACTCTACCGCCACGCCTAAGCCTCGCGGCCACACGCAGCAGCGAGAAGGTATCACTACTTGAGGGTGAGTCCGGCCTTACACCCGCCAGAAAGACCCCCCCCCACTCGCTACAAGCCTGCTAGGGCATGCTTCGCAGCATGCCTTACCGAGGCGGCAAGGGGAACAGAGGTCGATAGGTACAACCAAGTAGTTACCATATTTTCTGACATCGCTAACTATATGAAAGAGATACATACCTGGTATTGCAAAATAGAACAGGCGAGGTGATGTGGTCATGCAATGTCACCACCATTGAGCACGAGGGGGAGAAGTGCAAATCGTCAGTGTTTTGGAAGGAACGCTTGGTGTACCCGCGCTCAACAACGTTACATCGAGAGTCATACTTCGTTTTCATAGGTGGAGACGCGATCATTCAGACGGTATGCAGGAAATACCCTTACGTAATAGGTTGGTAGTGTGGTCTACCGCAACTTTAACATTCCAGTATCTGGCTGTACTTCCTTTTCACATTATTATGTCGTAGCACGCGTCGTTGGTTTGGACGCATATTGCATATTACATATTGCATATTGCATATTTCATATTTCCAATTGCATCGTGGGGGTTGTCACACCACAATTGGCAATGAGCATGAGAGGGCATCAAGCAGTGAAAGGTACCGTTGTGAACGACGTGGCGGGTGTGACCGTACTCGACCATGCCAGGCGAAATTGTACTATTCATATCTACGACTAGATGTTTTCTACGGGTCGTTGTCCTGCCCAACTCACACAAGTTTCCCTTGCTCCATGCACCTGGGGACATGTCGGTGTTGACGGGTTTCCAGTTCAAAGCACACGCTACGAACACTCCAGGCCCAAACTACGCATGGTGGCTGGTTCTGTCCGATAATGCCCCAAATACGGATGGTACAGTTATGAGGATTATGTTTATATGATGTAGAACTACCCGATGGGCCAGTAGAAAACCACGTATCTACAGTACTGAGGCCAGTTTCGCGTGTTGAAGACCTACCGAGTGCATACTTTGTACCTGTAGAGGGACTTGTTTGCACGAAACAGCCGACTGGCAGAAAGCGCGAGAGCTTTAGTTTGCAAAATGCGATGATAATCGACGAGCCTTCTTAGTTCGGTTTGTGATGTTTGGCTTGTGGTGTTTGGCTTGTGGTGTTTGGTTTGTGGTGTTGGGTTTGTGGTGTTGGGTTTGTGGTGTTTGATTAGTGATGTTTGATTTGTGATGTTTGGTTAGTCTAGTGATGTTTGATTTGTGATGTCACCAAGCACGATACGGTAGGGGTAGAAATCTCCAGTCGTGATATTCATCAACTCCGTTCATCCCCCTCAAACCAGTGTTGACATTGATATTGATTAACTGGAAACTCTATTCACCAGCCTTACGTGGCGTTTGAGAAACAATTATACTGGAACTCGATGTAAATCAATCCCACGAGAACAAAAAGAGCGCTTCAAATCTTAATGGTATTGTGCGTCGACAACAGCCAGTTATTTCCGCAGTTTGCAAGGCCCACAACAGAGAACACAGAAAATGGTCTGACACACAAACGTGCTACCTGCATCGTACCATATGTCGCATCGCACAAACACACTCAGGTTACCCTAATGCAACCGCAGCCCTAAGGGCCTTGGGGTGTGTATCGCCATCAACGTGGTTATGTATTGGATACTTGAATTTTCTTTCTGCATGCGTCGTGTCGAACAACGTACGGTTTGGTGAGAGTGCAAAATGTTGTACTGATCTTTCATGTCCGCAGCACCCTGCTCCTAGCCCCTACCCGAAGGTGTGGGATGCTATGAGCGTGTTGGTGTGTGGGGTCACCCTGTCACCTGGACTATTCCATTCGTCGTGCGTCTTTTCGATGAACACAATTCGATTTATCTTCCTCACGGCGATAGTGAGAGCTCTGTGATTAGTCTACCCCTCATATCTGCATCAGACTCAGCACAATGTTTTCCCGGAACGACCATGGCCATGCAACTAGCTTCAGCTGATGATCCTTACCGTGTGTCCAGCATGCTAGCTAGTTTACCACGCTAACCACATATCGAACCATAAGACCTTAAATTTGTCTCGGTTCTCCTTCCCGCGTCGTCTTGTTGAACAGAACATGCGTTTTGACGTCCTCAAGGCGATGATGGCAACTCTGTCAATATCCGTCCTGCCGGCAGCCAACCCAGCACCATGCACTACAGGCACCATTTTAATGGAAGTGGCTTCAGCTGCTGATGTCGAGAGCATGTCAAACGCGATCAATTGCACAGGCGAAGGGACGTTCGACGTAACCTGGATAGGCAGTCTTCAACTCTACCAGAGCATCGAAATATCCGACAATAAGCAGTTGACCATTACTGGGTCTAGTCCTGTTCCTGAAACCGTCATCGATGGCGGAAACGCCACCAATATCATCTCGGTTTCTGGTGGATCTACACTTAACCTCGTCAGCTTGGTGCTCAAAGGAGGGAATTCGGACGAGGGAGGAGCCGTGGCGGCGCGCGATTCTAGCTTGGTGAATGTGGTGGGCTGTTCCATCACTAACAACAACGCATCTTTGGGAGGTGAGAAAGGATATAGCAGGTCCTTTGGAAACGTCGTCGAGCAGACGTAGAAAGAATCATGGGTTTGTCGATACACAGTG
Organism: Undaria pinnatifida; assembly: GCA_012845835.1. Lineage (NCBI taxonomy): Eukaryota > Phaeophyceae > Laminariales > Alariaceae > Undaria > Undaria pinnatifida. Next base: position 16,439,517 of record JABAKD010000027.1, read on the forward strand.
TTGCGCAACACACTGCCGTGTACAAGATGATACGTGCCCATATGACTACCAATTAACACGTGGAACTACAACATGCATTCGATATTCTGCAACTCAATGCAGAATTGCTGAGCGTTGTTGCACGATGACGCACAAATTTTGAACCCTGCGTCCTCTCTGGAATACCGACTCTTCGGAGATGCTTTTGTGTCCTCCGCATGCGGGAGTTGAGGGAGTTGAGGCGTTTCTTATCCCCTGCAATAGTCTAGTGCGTTTGTTGCGGGGATCGTTGCGGCATGCTATTAGGAGGGGGGATATTATGGTGATGCTATGGTGTTATGATGGTGTTACGATGATGTTATGGCGTGATGTTACGATATACTCGCCTTCCACCGCCGGAGTTCAGCCCTCGCACGACTGATTCTGTAGTGTAATACTCTGTACCTCGCAAAAAAGACAAACCTATTCAGGGCATTGTCTGGGCGCAGAGCAGCTCACCCCTCCGTTGAGGACCGGTGTTGCGAGTGTTAACAGCACGACAGCTTAGTCTAAGACCGCAACGCAACGGGAGAGTCATTGGCGCAAGTGACACCGGGATACTGCACAAAAATTCGCCAAACACGACCCCCTCACCGTAGCCCGAGTAATTCGTCCATCTGTTCTCAATACACACACTGTGTTTTCCCCATCGTTGTACATATCGGTGGCCAATGAGAGCACACCATACACAATTTTCTGCTGCAGAGTTGGAACGCATTCAACCACTACACCCCTCCTCCATAACCGTATAGTGTTTCCTTTTGTCTCCGTCAAATAAAACCCATCGTTCCTCGATGATCGTCCCGAATCCGCCTATCTGTGCCGATATTTTTATTTGCGTGAAATGACAGGTGCAATCTTTGCCTATATGTCGGAGATTAATATCGACGGCGAAACAAAGTTAGCTCAAAATACTGCCCAACGTCACGGAGGTGAGCCGTTTCTATGGGTACCGGGTATTAGTTTAACACTTTCACACACTCCAAACCAAAATGAAACTGTCTAATCGATTTACGAATACGGCATAGTCTAATGTTTCCACGGTCGCCTTCTCCTACAGTGGGAGTGAAACAATTTGTCCGAATCGCATCTATTAACAACCCAGCAGGGGCACATCAAGGGGGGAATCACGAAACACCCTTGGGATACTTTGCGCGTGTTTCAACAGAGCTATCACCTATTGGCCAAACGGTTGTTGGAATGACGGATGCCCCCACACCCAAGTCGTTGCATCGGCATTTTCCTGTGTATAAAATGATTGTTTTTTATGTCTAGGAGCCCTTCTCGGTTCGTGAATTATTGGGTTTCACTTTCCGTTTACTCCAAGAGCGTTTCTTTGAGGTGTACATCTTTTTTAACGAGGAAGGAGCCTTATTTTGCAACAAGTGGTTCTCCTTTACCGTAGCACGTGTGTTCGTTGTTATACACTGTTGTTCGCTCTATCTCGCCACCATGATATTGTTCGCAGAGTTGTGCTTTCATTCTTGCATGTGTCGGTGTTCGAGTACAGTACACAGCCCCCACAGAGGAAGTATGTGTCAGGGGTAAGGATTATTCGCTGTAAACTGAGACCATGAGATTGCTCACGGAGTTGTGTTGTCATCCTTGCAGAAACCAGTCTTCAGGTACAGTAGACAGGCGTCCATGGAGTGGCCTTATCGAAGCTGGGGCATGGTGCGTGCGTTCTTAACGCAACGTGTGGAACGAAATGACATAGGTAGCACTTTCTGCTCAGATCACTTCCAACTGTTGCCGCTCTCACCCGGGAGAGCTACCACAACTATTGTTGGAGCATCCTTGGTGTGATTTACAGTATGAATCGGTGAACACTTCAAACTTAGACAATGGCCATAGTGGGTATATCTAAACTTCTGGCTTTAGTGTGGCAAAGGGCTTCGTCGGTGAGGACCGTCACAAAACATCTATGTGCACCCTTGACGAAGCAAACGCCGCGTAGAATGGAGGCGTTTTTTCCTGGTTGAAACGTTTTCTGGAGGACGGGGTTCGTACACCCCTAATCGTTGAGGGGAAAGTTTTGTTTAGCAACGTTTTGTTGTTTTTGTATGTATCATAGAGCACGTGCGTTCTTCATCGGGTGCTAAGTTTTCAGTTTGTTGTTGAAATCGTTCGATACGGTGAGGTTGAACGTGACGAGCCTCAGCAACACATGCTGACTCCCTACAGTATGGCATACCTCAGCCGTGATTCGCTAGGTTTTGGCTTCGATGGCTTTGATAGCTTTAACGTACTTCACCATTGCTGACCAACGGAGCTTGTCGACCGCGACACAATCCAATCCGTTTGGACCCACCTGGTATTGAAATCAGTTTGTTTTGATACCTAGCCGATGTGATTGCGCATGGAATATGGCTGGAGTTTGTGTTTTGGGGTGTCAGCCGTTGGATGAGGAACAGGACTCCTCAGACGAGGGCCCTTAACAAAACGTCACCGCACCTTCCCATGGCAGGTATCCAGGCCCTAGGCCGCTAGGCCGCTGGGAGGGTTACTATATGCGCACATTGGAGCGATAGTCCGACTGCGACACGCTCCTCGTAGATGGTGACATACAGAATTGTCGTTTGGTGAGGTTCACGATACATGGAGACAGCAGAGGGATTGGTCGATGCACCGCTATATATCACCAACGTCTCGTGCTCTGTTGCCGGTAGGCTATTGCACAGCATCTATTTTGTGCTGAAAACACGAAAACCACGCGAAAGCGTGTACCCTGTTTCGGTAACAGCTACTCTTGCACGATATGAGCTAACACGAAGCTCCTTCTCCCGTGGCATCAGGAGGGATCTTTGCAAACGAGTCGCTGGTGTACATTAACGGCGAGACGTTGTTTCGGCGCAATTCAGCAGAAGCTAAAGGAGGTGAGAAATCTCGTGTGGGTAAAATCCAATTGCAGGTAACGGACGTGTCAACTATGGTTTGGGAATTACTCAGCTGATGCTCACGGAGGTGAGAGTTTTTCGCCTGAACGTATTTCAGGTGATCACGCTGACCGGTCTTAGGGTTACATATGGTTTGGGAAAAGTAGTCTATAGCCGAGGATAACGAAGTTGACGCGTGACGCATTTGTTGCCGCCCATGCCGTAGCATGCACAATGAGAAAATCAAACCTAATACCAAACCTAATACTAAACGTGGTACAGCTGTTGTTCAAACTTTCATCTGGACTTCTGTGTGGCATTGAAAGTGGAGCACTTTGCCGTCAGACTCCCCCATCTGATATTATTATAGTCTCCCACAACTGGTTCATAGTTTCACCGTTTTCCCTTTAGAATGCTATTAATAGCTGGGGACGCGTGCTGTGATAGACGTAGCACTGTAATGTGCGCCAAAGTATTTATGATCCGTGGTGGTTCTCGGCTAAGCGCATAGACCAGGTTCACAGTTGACAGCATCGTCTGTGGCTTACGAAGTTCGTTAGGTGCCCTTAACCTGTCCATGCGATTGTTAATCACGTTGCAAACTTGGCATTTTTCCATCTGGAGTGGTGTTTCGTGTGTGGGTTGTGTGGGATATCAAGCTCCTAAAGTGTTCACCCTCACAACAACAACATAAGAACATGCACTCCTACCTTAGTATCAGCGCTGTATACGATGCTGTACAGGTGTAAAGGATGCATGCTACGATAGAGGTATACCTTTTTTTTGGCTATTTGGTTTTTTTAATCACGGGGCTCCTTAAACCCAAAGTGTTCGTATATCGTACCATATATACCACATACTTGTGAAGATTTAACACGTTATTTACTACACTTAAACACTGGGTTGCATGCTGCATCGAACATCAAACCTTCTAGAATAGTAAACATTACAAGCCAGATGATATAAAGAGATGTCTTATTGCTTCAATCGTCAGCTTTGTCCCCTTTAAGGATTTATAGTTTCCGCGCACATATTGAAATGTCCCGCCCCCCGCCCCCCGCCCCCCTCCCCTCCCCCTCCACTGACCCCTCTTGTTCATGAAAACCCCCAACCCTTCCCCCCCCCCCCCCCCCCCCCCCCGATCCCCCCCCCCTTCCGCCTAGTTTGTTCAAACGCCCCACTCGCAATCGAAATCGGCCAGAGTAATAAACACCTATACGCAGTTGATATCACGTCATTATCTTTCTGACCATCCATGACGTAGTTTTCAATTCTTTTCCCCCCGACCCCCCCCTTCAACGCCCCCTCTTTTCCAACCACCCGCACGATCGCCTAGACCTAGCACCACGCGTACAACAAGCCCCTACATATCTTTGATCTCACAGCCGAAGTGTACTTGAATATTATTTGTGACCTAAACCTGCTAAAAAATCTCCCCCCCCCCCCTCCCCCCCTCTCGCTCTCCCTTACTCAAACGCCCCACCAAATATCGAAATCCGCCACATTAATAAGCACTTTACGCACAGGGTATCACCTCATTATCTTTCGAGAGCCATCCATGCCGCTGCTTCTCCCCCCCCCCGCCCCGAACGCCCCCTTCTTCCCCATCACCCACACCATCGCCTAGACCTAGCACCACACGTATAACGAACCCCTCACCTAAAACCCTTCCTTCCCCCCCCCCCTCCCCCCCCGCCCCCCCCCCGCCCCCACCCCCCACCTTCCCCCCCCCCAACCCATCCCAACCCCACCCCCTCGAACACTCCACCCTCTCTCTACTCACTGATTGTACGACTTACCCCAGTATATACATGATAAACTGATGCATTATTTCCAAAACCGTCACATTTATCCCCTCAAAATAATGTATAGTTTCCACGCACATATTGAGCTGCCCCACACGCCCCCCCCCCGCCCCAACCCCCCCCCCCCCCCAATAATAAACTGGTGCCAAAACCGTCAAATTTATCCCCTTAAAAGGATTATAACTTACACGCACAAATTGCCCCCCCTTCCCCCCCCCCCCCCCCCTCCAAACCCGCTCGCTTTTGATCAAAACCAGCCCCCCACGTCCTTCAAAACTCCGCCCCCCCCCCCTCACCGGTTATTCGACTGACAAGATTCACTTGATAAAAGGATACATTTCCCTCCACAGCTGTCAGATTTTGTCCCCCTCAGAAACGGGTTTTATAGTTTCAGCGCACAGACTGACTAAAATCCCCCTGTTGACCCTGATAGCTACACTGTAGTTGTAAGGGGAGTCGCCGACCTATATCCTTAATGAGGACACACAACCCGTAATACGCGCGATCGGAGTATCACACACAGCTTGCAAAGATGAGTTTCGACGAAATCTTCGATCTCACAGCTGGAGCGTATTTTCATTCTTTATAATATTATTAATACATTTTTCTGCAAGGTTCTCGTTGTGTGCCTCTTGGACATGAGATTTTTTCATCTGGGGGCGGTTTCCGTTTTTTCCAAATCGGTTTTTGTGAGAGGTCTTGAGCTCCAAAATCGAGGAGTAGTATTAGCAAAAAATAATGATTGGTGCACCTCTATTGTGGTACTTGTCGTCAGTATCATACCATACCATGCGTCTGAAACGTTCCTATGCAATGGTACATATGCTGGTCCTGCAGGTGCTATCTATGGCAGAAATAGCGAGATTGGCATCGACGGCAACACGGCGTTTAAGAATAACTCGGCGGGTAATACTGCAGGTAAGACGGCTGTGTGTCTTGCGCAGGGAGCTCCTCTCAACATAACGGAAACCAGGGACACGACATTGCAGTGTTATGCGTAGAATTTCATACATTCGTAGTTTTGTACTCCAGTTTGCACTATCGAGTTTTCCGCCACTCGCACGAGTCGCTCTGAGCCTACTTCCATGGCGGCGGGGCATACTGCGACGGCGCCAAACATCTTGAATGATTCAAGGCTGTAAATCATTATTTATAGCGAAGACACGAAAGTACCTACACACGCGTCACGTGATGAGCTAGTTGCTCAGAGCCGCTGAAAAGTGAGATCCGAAGAGTGGCGGTCACCCTATGACGTGGTAGCCGTGGCACCGGCAGCCTTTCGTCAGAGTAATGTCTTGTGGAAGTGGTTCCGTGTGTGGCATGGTGGAATGATGTGCAACGAGTGACTCATGGAACTATTCGTCCTGTAGTACATCAAATGACGTGCAAGTACTTGTGTTTCATGGGAAATCTTCGTTTGCGGTGCATCAGGACGATGTGATGGCAGTAGGCCGGCCGCTTTCAACGGCCGTCTTTTTAGTCTGCACGTGCGATAGTGGCGACATACAACTGCAGCATTCAAAGCCATGGCGGTAATCTCATTGTTGAAGGACGGAAGTGTACCTTACACGATCGTGCAGCACCCAATACTGTTGCTGCCATACCTCGTTGTCCTTGTTCTTATTTTGCTATTTAGGTTGACTCACGTGCGTTGCTGCCGTAACACCTTCGTGCACGTCTGTGCTTGCCTTTCATCCTCTATTATGCTGAACAAACAATTGCTCAAGTTCGGTTTGATGCCAGCCCCCGCCGCAATGGTTGCATTCGAAGTTTAACAAGCTGTCGTGTCACACACAATCTTCAACGAAAGCCTCACGATATCTATGTGCTTCTGTGTAGGCGCCATATTTTCTCAACGAACGGATGTACAAGTCGCCGGCAACACGTCCTTCGAGCACAACATAGCCGATGTAGACGCAGGTGAGAATGAGCGCATTTCGGTTTCAACTGGGACACTGCTGTAACATATATTGTAGCTCGTCGCGTCCGGTGCTTGCAAGAGTAAACTGTCGTAAGCTTTATGGTGTGCGTTGTATTAAAGAAGGGCGTAGTGCGTTGATGTTGCAGTTACAACCCTACTTGTGGCGCGCCCGTCTCAGCTCATGCGTGCACAAGCAATTTAAGAATGCACACGTGAACGACCGACAAGCAGGTGGGAAATATCTCATGTTAGTTTGGACTAGGGCCCTTTGCGTGACGGTAAGTGCAAGAGTAGACCGCCTCCAGGTTAGTAGGTGCATTGCAGTAAAGAGGGTGATGCTGTGCTCTGCAACTCAAGCCCTCAGCTTCAGCCCTTTCTCCGCTCACAGGTGAACACATGAGCGCATACAATACTCTTTTGCTTTGTCCTTACCCGACAATTGCGAGTAATGTTGTGTATGCCTAATGGGCCGTTTTGGCCGGGTGCGCTTTGTTGTATCGAGCACGTTTCGCTTGCCAAATAGAGATGTTACTGTAGAGTATTTTACGGTGTCTATTATATATTTAATACATTTGAATGGGGGGAAATAATTGATCATCATTAACGCCAACAACGCCGCGAGTGTGTGTGTGTTTGTTCCAGCCGGTAGTTGTACTGAGCGTCGTTCGCGGTTGGCCGCGTGCCGGAGTCATTCCTCGCCATGCACCCACACACATGGTGGGATGGCCCTGGCAAAATATATCGTCAAGCCTCCGTCTTCTCGCATCATAGTTCGCCAACACCATCGCACGCGCGATAGTCCCACTCTCTCGTTTTTGACATGAGATCTGAGTGGTTGTGGTTGCTATCGAGCAGGGCTACGGCAGGGGGATACCCCCTTTTTACTGCCTACTACTTGATAACCCGCTACGGTGGTTCGGCGCCTCTCTGAAAACCGGACCTAAAAATCTTGAGCTGTCGCTGTAAATCAAAACGGTTCCACGGCAACGGTAATTATCGCGAACCCGAAAAGCACGCCATCTCGAGGTTCTCCCGGATGGGGTACGAGACAATCGCGCAAGCTCCTAACGTGACCTGGCTACCGTACCTGGTATCCATTAATAGCTCTTCCTACATGCCTACCAGGTAAAATATATCGAGAACAATCATGCCGCACGTCCTGCTCTGCTGGTGAAAATAGAAACGAGAACTAGCACGGCATTTCCCCCGCCCACGGAAAGTGCACGCGAGTTGAGCTTACTACCATGTTCTGCTTCGGAATACAAGAACGCTGGCAGCCGTACTGTCTTCTGAAGCTGCAGGTGCTCCGCATGCGTCTACCGCATCCATCCAGCTCCCACGATAAGTGTAACAACCACGGCAAAAAACGCCGAGACGTTTTCTGTTGAGATTTAGGAAACCTGACAACTAGACCTATATATGTATGTAAATATGTGTAATTAATTGTGCAGGTGCCGTCTATGTCTTCACCGCGGTCGTAAACATCGCCGGGGACACCTATTTTGGCCACAACTTCGCCAGCGATTCAGGAGGTGAGAGTCTTACTTATTGCTCCGTATAATCTCTGCCATAGTACTTATTACTCCAATTGCTTTTAAAGCATGGGACGGTAGAAGAACCATGTAAAACGTACAAACCTCAACTGCACGGTTAGCGCAGGGTGTCAACCTCTAGTATCGTGTACGGTAGGGTAGGGTAGGGTAGGGTAGGGGTAGAGTAGGGTAGGATAGGGTAGGATAGGGTAGGATAGGGTAGGATAGGGTAGGGTAGGGTAGGGGTAGGGTAGGGTAGGGTAGGGTAGGGTAGGGTAGGGTAGGGTAGGGTAGGGTAGGGTAGGGTAGGGTAGGGTAGGGTAGGGTAGGGTAGGGTAGGGTAGGATAGGGTAGGGTAGGATGTGGTAGGGTAGGGTAGGGTTGGATAGGGTAGGGTAAGGTAGGGTAGGGTAGGGTAGGGTAGGGTAGGGTAGGGTAGGGTAGGGTAGGGTAGGGTAGGGTAGGGTAGGGTAGAGTAGGGTAGGGTAGGGTAGGGGGGGCGACCCAATATCCTAGAACATCAACTGTTTTTGCGTTGAGACCATTCGCTTCAGTGGCTAGATGCACCTCAATCAGAGAAGGCAGAAGTAACCATGGCTTACACGGCGTGGACTGGCAGTGGTATGGCATGGCTGTGCGTATCACGACAAAACCGAAACGCCCTAAGAGTCACTCGCGTGGTGAGCGACCTCGGAGCCACTGACACAATCGACCCGATGAGTGACCCCCCGCCGTAGCCTTCACCATTGTCCAGCACCCTTTGACTAGGGTTTGGTCAACCCTAACCCTAACTCGGAGCCGAATGCGACGTTTAGCGGTAGTAATAGTCCTAGTAATAATGATATTAGTAGTAATAGTACCAAGACGACGGTCGGGGTACCCGTAATGTCTCTTCGCGAGTGGTTTGTTCTTCGCTCAAATAATCTGACTTTGAGCAAGAGTGGAAGCGCAAACTGATTAACATTTTCATGACGTGATCAGTATGCAACCAATACTGATGGAAACCCCAACGTAATTCCTACCAATGCTGGTTTAATTGAAAATCGGGTACTTACTCGGTTTAGGAGCGTCTTAAGCCCAAAAAACACAACACTCCCATCGCAGCAAGGGTGTTCTGGGCTTCCACAGCAGTCACGTTTATCAACGACGCTACCTGTTAGGTATCTGTTACGAAGGTGTGTTCACCCAAGTCAAGATTTCCATGCCTGGAGGGAGCTGATGTCTAATGTCTGTTGAGATTCAACGAGTGTGGACACCACGCACCAAAATCGTAGATGTTGGGTTGATGAAGTTTTTGCTTTGCTCGCTTTGTTCCTGCAGTATGTCATTACTCCCACCGACTACGTGTTTCCTTACATGTGATCTGCATGGAACCGTCTTAACTGCGTCATTCTTCCAATTTCCTCATTTCGCTCATACGCATGGTCTCCCACAACATTCCACAAGATTCGTCCTCGATACCGTTTCCTACTGCCACCCGCAGGTGCCTTGTCCTTGTTCAATGGTTCGGCGTATTTCAACGGTAACCTCGAGTTTGGTCACAACGCTGCCGCCTTCGACGGAGGTAAGGCTAATGCTAAGGCTAATGCTGAGGCAAAACCTAAAGCTAAATCTACAGCTGAAGCTAAGAGTAAACCTCAGGCTCTAGCTAGGCTAAGGCCAAAGCTAAGGCCAAAACTGAGGCTAAAGCTCGGCTAGGTATGCACGGTACGGTACGGTAGGCGTAGCACATGTTGGGACATCTGGCTCCGTCTGGCTCTGCGTGGCGGGCCTACTCTCAAAGAACCAATACAATTTTGTAAGAATACTATTCGTGACGCATAGTCTATTATACTCGTTGTTTTTGCTCGTTTAGTTGATTGGAGGATGGTGAATCGTGTCGCACTTTGAATCTTTCCACGAATTAGCTGCTGGGTTAGGTATGAACTATTCGGGCGAGGAGCTCCAGAAAACATTCTGTATACATCTACTGCAGACAGCGTGCGCCTGGGGGAATTCCGAGTTGCAGATTTCATGTCCATATTTGATGTAGATTGGGCCAAACGTGACTAGACATTACTACCACTCATTTCGTTCGCTCAGAGTTGCAGATGATTTTCCATTTATTCGACTGAGATGCTTTTACACCGTGCGCTGCAACGTGCAGTGTAGCAGTGTAGCAGTGTAGCAGTGTAGCAGTGTAGCAGTGTAGCAGGTAGCAACTACACCGTCGTAAAAAGTAATGGCTTGTTGGAGGATTTTGCCCGGTTGATGTCATCATCTGGTGTAGATGTAAAATTGCGATTTTCCACTTGGCGATGCGCACCCTCTGTCGTGTGATTAACATCGGTCTCCTCTCATTATCCGTAGGTGCCATTTATGCTGATGAAGAATCTTCGATGCACTTCAACAGCGATGCCTCCTTTCACCACAACTTCGTCTCTGACTCCGGAGGTGAGAAATGGCATGCCTCCTTGTGCCTGAGGAACGATACGCGGTAGGAAGAGTACAGCACTTTTCTGCACCCGAGAGAAGACCTCTCGCGCTAGTGGCCCTGTTCCTGACCACTTTCTGCTACAGTCGGTTCCACCTTTTTTTCCACCGGAGTTCTCCACCTGACCTCTCTTCCCTCACCCAAACAAAGACTGTGACGCACGGTACGGTGAAGGTACGGTGAAGGTACCGCAAGAGTACGGTAAAGGTACGACGCCTTTTTGTTCTCATAAGGCTCCTCACTTGGGGACCGCCACTTCAACTACTTCAACTACTTCAACTACTTCAACTACTTCAACTACTTCAACTACTTCAAATACTTCAACTACTTCAACTACTTCAAATACTTCAACTACTTCAACTACTTCAAATACTTCAAATCCTTCAAATACCTCAATACCTCAATACCTCAATATCTCAATACTACAAATACCTCCATGCCTCAATACCTCAATGCCTTATTATGTCTGACCCTCTACCGTCTCTAAGAAGGTCTGACTATGAGAAAAATCTGAAAGTACATCCCGGACATTTTTTCCGTGGGTTGATGTACGCCATTTGGTTTTTATAGTGCCTTGATTGAGGAGACCTGCACCACCCCTGATTTGGAGAACATTCAAAGTGCTTCCCGACGAACATGAGTAATCCCATGAACTAGACGTACCTTCCAAAACGTTCACAATGAATATTGAAACTCCGACGACACCGGTCCGGGTAAAGGAGCCCCGCCATTCACAAACTGTTTCAGCTCCCCCCCCCCTCCCCTCCCCCCGTCCCCTTCTCTTCTGGCACACGTCCCCAGTGGCCAACGCCATGGCCTGGGGCTTAACGATATCCACAGTTAAAACGAAACATGACATATTTTTCTGTTTTGTACTTTTTTGGTGCAAGGGGGTCGGTCATAAAAAACAGATGTTGGTCGAAAAAAGCAACCTCTGTATCATAGCACGCGTCCCTTTGAGAAACACGCAATGACCCATCCCAAGGCCTGGGTATAGCATCAAGAACAGGATGCAACCGAAGAATGCGATCCCGACTGTAGTATGTAGTAGTGGACACTTCTCCCTTCGGGAAGCCCCCTGACCCATAAATACTTTGAGCGGAGAGGGCTACCCCTATCGTATTGCGTATCGCTTCCATACTAAAATTCATACATGCATACATACTAACCCATACATACATACTAACCCATACATACATACCAGCTCATAACACTAACACATACATACTAACACATACATACTAACACAGACATACGTACATACTTTCATACAATTCAGCCTTCAAATCCTTTCGTTGGCGACGCGTCGCGAGATACGATGATGTATTTATTATTTTATTAATTCATTTTTTTTCTCACACTTTTGCTTTCCAGCCTCTGGACAAGCCGTGGTCATAGGTGTCGTCCCTTTCCCCCCCCGGTTCTTGCCTTCAACATTTATCGCGCATAGGGTTCTGCAATCCCACTGCTCGTCGAGTTTTCATCAAGTGTAACATTGCTAACTAACGCTCTCGCGCTTTTCGCAAGCGATAAAAGAGGGCGGCTTTGTCACGAAACCGAAAATCCACCAAACATTACCCAGTAGAGTCATTCGGGAGAGGCCTTACTAAGCGGTTACCCGCCGACCGACAGTACCTTTGATTCTCTCACGATACCTTACGATAGCTTATGATAGCTTATGATAGCTTATGATAGCTTACAATAGCTTATGCTAGCTTATGATAGCTCATGAGAGCTTATGCTAGCTTATGATAGCTTATGATAGCTTATGGTAGCTTATGATAGCTTGTGATATCTTCTTAGCTTGTACAGTATTGCATTTGAATGTGGATAGGCGAGCTGTAACTGCACAGACAGGGTTAGACCCAGGCTACGGTAGGGGGGTCCCCTTTTTGGCCTTTTATTTCAGTGGCTAGGGGTCACTCGCGCGAGCAACCCCTTTATTCCTATGCAATCTTACGTTTTCTTTATGTTTTACATTGACGAAATCAATCCGCAATGCAAAGGTGATCTAAGCTGCGGCAAACCAAGTTCCTAAACCATCTTCATCGGTAGGGTACAGAGCCACTCGTGCGAGTGGCTCAAACACACCAGTGAAAATGGGGGTAACCCCCCTACCGTAGCCTTGGTCGTTAGTCTTTTTTTTCAAGGGGTTACAAACATCCGCTGCTTGACGGTGATTTCAGTCGATCATCTTCTAACCCCCCCCCCCCCCCCCGATACACACCCTAACCCTAAGTGCGGACGTCCAACAGAGGCATAGAGAACGGAAATCACTGTATCTTCGCTTCGCTGTACATACATGAGTGAAAATAATCTCCCCAATGACGCGTCTCCCCCTCTGCTCATTTCTATTACAGGTGCAATTTGGATGGAGGAGTCGGAGATGCACGTGGACGGGCTTGCGTCATTCGAGGACAACGTATGCCTTCGCTCCGGAGGTGGGTGATCTGACCTATCCCGTTGGAAACCACTTGTGGCTAGGGATTACCTGTGCCCGACGCTGCTGGGGTCCTTAACCTGTGCTGTATATGCTGTATATAAGGTATACAAGGTGTATGCAATGGAACTGGGTTAACGTTAAATCGTCACTCTCTTCATTCGTGGAAATGGCTCACAATACGACTCTCGCAGAATACAGTGTTTGGCACCTTGACGTTGTTCGACGGCAACGGTGGCGCACTTGGGACAAGTATTTGAAGGTGACTGGTTATTCAACCGAGGAAACTACCCACTCCGTTGGAACCCCCGTTTATTTCGATTGCTATACTCGCTGTACACACATCCCAGGAGATTATTGATCCGGTGGACGGAAAACATGTTTCGAAGTTGGAGTTTGAGGCAATGTGCAAAAATGTGTAAACATGTATGAACATGTGCAAACATGTATATATAAAAATAATATAATGTAACATAAAATACTACCAGCCAGCTGGTATCACCTCATTATATTTCTAGCTATCCATGCCGCAGCTCCAATTCATTTCCACGCCCCCCCCCCTCCTTCCCCCGCCGTTCCCTCTTGATCAAACGACCAACCAAAAATCGAAATCGGCCTAAGTAGTAAGAACTTCTACAAAATTGATATCACGTCATTATCTTTCAAGCCATCCATGACGTAGCTTTAATTCATCCCCCTCCTCCCCGCCCCCCCCAACGCCCGTCCATGACGTAGCTTTGATTCACCCCCCCTCCCCCTCCCTCCTTTCCCACTGTTCGCACGACCGTCAAGACCAAGCACCACGCGTACAGCAAGCCCCTACATATATGCGACCTAAACCTGTTAAAAACCCCTTTCCCCCCCCCTCCCCCCCAAAAATCCCCACCTCCCCTCCTCCCCCTCCCCCCCCTATTTCCCCCCCGCTCCCTCTGGGTCAAACGACCCACCCAACATCCAAATCACCTCATTATCTTCCTAGAACCACCCGTGCCGCTGCTCCAATTCGCCCCCCCCCCCCCCAACGCCCCCTCCTTGCCCACAAAGCGTACCATCGCCTAGACCTAGCACCACGCGTATAACAAACCCCTACATCTATGCGACCTAAATATGTTAAAAACCCTTTTGCCCCAACCCCCCCCCGTCCCCCGCCCACCCACCCCCTCGAACACTACGCCCTCTCCTCACTAGTTGTACGTCCTACAGAATATACATGATAAATTGGTGCATTCCTTCCAAAACCGTCAGATTTATCCGCTTAAAGGATTTATAGTTTCCACGCACAGATTGAGTTGCCCCGCCCGTCTCCCCCCCTCCCGCCCCCTCTTATTCCAACCAATGCCCCCACGCCCTTCAAAACTCCGCCCTTGCCTCACCGGTGATACGACTTACAGGATTCACTTGATAAACTGATGCATTTCCTTCCACAGCTGTCAGATTTTGTCGCCCTCAGAAACGGGATTTATAATTTCCGCGCACAGACTGACTAGCATCACCCTGTTAACCCTGATAGCTACACTGTAGTCCCAACGGGAGTCACCGACCTATATCCTTAATGAGGACACACAACTCGTAAAACGCGCGATCGAAGCATCACACACAGCTCGCAGAGAAGAGTTTCGACGAAATATTCAATGTCACCGCTGGAGTGTGTTCGTATATTTATAATACTCCGGAGTATCAATTTTTTACTATATAATACTGGAAAATACAGTAAATTATAAGCTCCTCAAAGAAGGGCTTCACAGAAATCGAGATCGAACTACCGCAGCACTGGTCTTTTGAGCAATCTTACTGACGATACCCCCTCCTCCGCCCCGGCTAACTCGAACCCCACACCTCAGGCGTGATATATGCGGGTTCATCGAGCGTATACGTGGCCGGCGAAGCCAACTTCAGTTATAACTCAGCGGACTTCGACGGAGGTGAACGTTCGAGAATGTTGGACCACAAGCGGCTGTATTCCTCCCTCAATGTCAGACAGAATACTATGCTGTAGGGCTACCATGTCGTAAATGCTTCGAAACGAAATAGAGATAATATTATATAAAATAAAAATACACTCCAGCTGTGAGATCGAAGATCTCGTCGAAACTCATCTTTGCAAGCTGTGTGTGATACTCCGATCGCGCGTATTACGAGTTGTGTGTCCTCATTTAGGATATAGGTCGGCGACTCCCCTTACAACCACAGTGTAGCTATCAGGGTCAACAGGGTGATTTTAGTCAGTCTGTGCGCGGAAACTATAAAACCCGTTTATGAGGGGGACCAAATCTGACAGCTGTGGAGGGAAATGTATCCTTTTATCAAGTGAATCCTGTAAGTCGAATGACCGGTGAGGGGGGGGCGGAGTTTTGAAGGACGTGGGGGCCTGGTTTTGATCAAAAGCCAGCGGGGTTGGAGGGCGGGGGGGGGGGGGGGGGGGGGGGGGGGGGCGTGCAATTTGTGCGTGGAAGCTATAAAACCTTTTAAGGGGATAAATCTGACGGTTTTGGAGGAAAAAAAAAAAAAATGCACCAGTTTATCATAGGAAGGGGGGGGGGCGATTGGGGCAGCTCATTATTTTGTACGTACGTAAGTGTATGTATGTATGTATGTATGTATGTATGTATGTATGTATGTATGTATGCATGTATGTATGTATGTATGTATGTATGTATGTATGTATGTATGTATGTATGTATGTATGTATGTATGCATGTATGTATGTATGTATGTATGTATGTATGTATGTATGTATGTATGTATGTATGTATGTATGTATGTATGTATGTATGTATGTATGTATGTATGTATGTATGTATATGTATGTATGTATGTATGTATTATGTATGTATGTATGTATATATATGTATGTATGTATGTATGTATGTATGTATGTATGTATGTATGTATGTATGTATGTATGTATGTATGTATGTATGTATGTATGTATGTATGTATGTATGTATGTATGTATGCATGTATGTATGTATGTATTTATGTATGTATGAATGTGTGTGTATCGACGCAATCTGCGGTAGATGGACGTTCTTTTTGGTTGTAAGCTCCTCTCGCGATTAGCTCATTGCCTCTTCTCCCGAAACTATATTTTGAGGGAACCGAGGGTTCTGCCCAATGAACACGCCCATGGTCTAGCGATCGCAAATTGATAGACTAATACCAAAAAAAGAATGGCGTGTTCACAATTTTGGGTTTATAAAGAACTCGTTGAAACCGTTTATTGGCGAAAATAATCTGCCTCTGTCGTAGCACGCTTGTTGTATCGCCATACGTAAAAGTTCCGACGCCAAAGACCCGAAAGATGTCGACAATCCACACCCCAAGCGTGACCCTCTTACTCTATATTTTGTGCAGCGAGTGGTCATCGCGAACGGTCGTTCCTAACGAGCGCAAACTCTCACGATTATTCTTCACCAAGTAATCATGATTCCCGACATTTACATTCTAAAGTATGTCACGTGTCATGAACCAAAGTTACCCTTTCTTCTGTCGGGAATCCCGTCATCAATTGGTATGGGGTTTTCAAAGCCTTGCAGTATTCAAAGTCAGCATTCTTGCCAACTCCCACGACGTGTGGACGTGTCACGTATTTTGTCACGGTTCCTGATAATGTAGCACGGTCATCTCCAGCGTCCACTAGGATAGGAGAATCTGTTTATGTCCTGCCGTTGAGGAAAACAATATCCCACGACCAAATATTTTTACGGTAGTAGAATAGTATTAGTCTATATAAAAATATTTCAAGGACGTCAGCTGTGAGTTCGACGAATTTCGGGTCAATGCTCAACTTTGTAAGCTGCGTTGTTGGTACTTGTAATATACTATGTGGGTTAGTTTTTTCTTAATGGGACGGGTCATACTGTTTTGTTGAAAAAAACGCATGTATATATCTTAATGAGGACACACAACCCGTAATGCGCGTGATCGGAGTATCACACACACAGCTTGCAAAGATGAGTTTCGACAAAATATTCGATCTCACAGCCAGCTGGAGTGTTGTATTTCCATTTTTTATAATATAGTCTAGTCTAAAGATTATACGAGTAGTCTTTAGTCTATAGAACACACATTTTATGTAATCTTTTTTCGAGGACGTCAGCCGTGGGAATTATAACAACTGATGTACAAGGCAAGTATTGGGTTGAGAAACCTAGTGGGCCGGAAATGTTGTAGGCCACATTACGGGGCCGTTGCTGTATCGGGCCTCTGGAGCTCTAGCTTGTCTCGGCCCTTCAGCCACTATACGCAGCACGGGCTCTTTGCTAAAGACATGCTTGCCTTGGCCCAGGCCTCAATGCCTTGCTTGTGTGCCCCAACCAGAACGGTTCCCATACGAAGTTTCATGCATTTATTGCCCCGAGTGCTGCTGCTTGGTGGCACATACCAGGTATTTATTTTCTCGCCGTTTCTCGTCGGGCCATTCGGACACAGTTGCCAGATACTCCATTTGTTCGTCATCATCTGGAACAGAAATTGGCCCAGTGTTTAACCCGATGGTTAGTTTTAGCCTTTTGTCTTCATAAGTCTTAGTCTTCGTAGGGGGTGGCTGGACGTCACTCGCACACTCGCCCGAGTAACCCCCCTGACCCTGTGCGGTGTTGAGCTTTCGTGCTTGTTTTGAATTCTGCGATACCAGTTCGCAATGGAAGGGTAAGTGACGTTGTGCCAAACGAAACTGGATAAAGCTTTGTTGTATCAGTTAGGTAAAACGAAACTGGATAAAGCTTTGTTGTATCAGTTAGGTAAGGGTTCACTTGTGCGAGCGGCTCAAAGCAGATAGTAGTAGACTATAGTAGTAGTGGTGAAAGTGGCGGATACCCCCTTCGAGAGATGGTCACGGTCGAGAATGGTCGAGAATGGTCGAGAATGGTCGAGAATGGTCGAGAATGGTCGAGAATGGTCGAGAATGATCGAGAATGATCGAGAACTGACGCATGCTACGGTAGAGGTACTACTTTTCGGCTATTCTGTCGTTGTTGTTGTTGTTGTTGTTGTTGTTGTTGTTGTTGTTGTTGTTGTTGTTGTTGTTGTTGTTGTTGTTGTTGTTGTTGTTGTTGTTGTCGTCGTTGTTGTTGTTGTTGCTGTTGTTGCTGTTGTTGCTGTTGTTGTGATGAAATGACGGAGCTCCCTAACCCAAAATTATCGGGGGAAAAAAAATATATATATGGCCATTTTTTTTGCATGATTCTCGCTTTGCACCTTCAGCCTTGGCCATGGGATGGATGTTGTGTCATCCGGTAGCGGTATTATTTTTCTCCAAATCAGTTCATGGGGTAAGGCATGCCGTAAGCTCCCAAATTGAAGAACCTCAGAAATACAAATGGTGCTCCTCTACCGTAGAACGCGTCCACTTGATTGTGCAGCGAACGCATGCCACGGCGGTAGGGCCACAATATTTTCTTCTATAATATATAGTTTCGAAGGTTTCTACGACGTGGGTAGCCCTTTTCGGTCATCCTTTTTTTTTTCTGCCCGACGAAAAGGAATTACCATACATGCCCAACATGGTTGGAATATCACAGGACATTCAGTTTTCCTACAACAATAGTGTTCGTGAAAGCGTGAATGGCTATGTCTATACCTATGTGTATCTGGTACTTCCTACGCCACGGGAGTGTTCGTCGGATTACACCTGACTCTTTCGTGTTCGTAAGGTAGCATATTTTGTTTGACCTGTTATGGAGGGCTCCATGAGGCCTTCAGAGCCCGAAACCGCCTCCTTTTACAAATCCAAGTATTGTTCCTCCAATATTGGGTTTCCAGTCGTCAAGGGGTTGAATAACTACTACTAGCCTCAAACCATCACAGGACATTCAGTTTTCCTACAACAATAGTGTTCGTGAAAGCGTGAATGGCTATGTCTATACCTATGTGTATCTGGTACTTCCTACGCCACGGGAGTGTTCGTCGGATTACACCTGACTCTTTCGTGTTCGTAAGGTAGCATATTTTGTTTGACCTGTTATGGAGGGCTCCATGAGGCCTTCAGAGCCCGAAACCGCCTCCTTTTACAAATCCAAGTATTGTTCCTCCAATATTGGGTTTCCAGTCGTCAAGGGGTTGAATAACTACTACTAGCCTCAAACCAAAATCGTTGAAGCCTTGCTGCGACACCCGTAATATTGAATGCCCTGACTTGAGGGAACATGAAAGGGCAACCACCCGTAGAGCCATCCCATGTCCGACAGTAGTAGGTGTACGTAGGACGACAAGGAAGGCTGTAAAACTTCAGGCTGTACCACGGTGCTACGGTGTTTCAACGATGTTGGGTGGTTCCTCAGTATTGATAAGGGATAGTTCACGCCCTCCATCGATTCTATCTTTTTCAACACGTGGTCCACCCAATGCCTATCTATGGTGGCACGGGTCAGGGTTAATCGTTTTATTTAGCGTGTCGAGATATATCGTGCATTCGCCCCGGCCGTCCTCATCCAACCAAAGCTATATTGGTACAGTAACCTTTTGAATAGATTAGTATGGTATGAGGCCCACGTTTGCCTTTTTTTTTGTTCTTTTCAGCGGTTAGGGCTAGATCGTTCCGCGAGAGTGGCTGCCACCGCTATGCTTCCGGGTTCGCGATGCATGTCGCCCCATGGAAACGGTACGAGGACTACACTTTTTTGCAATATCGGATATTTACCACTCGCACGAGCGACTCTGTATCTCACAGATAAAAAAAATCTACGGCAAAACCATTTGTTTGGCCCAGCGCGGCAATATTTTCCAATTCGGATTCACATCGAAATATTAACAAAGTTATCTCACAGATAAATTATACCTACGGCAAAATCATTTGTTTGGCCCAGCGTGGCAACATGTTCAAATTTGGATTCACATCGAAATATTAACAAGGTTATATCACAGATAAAAAATACCTACGGCAAAATCATTTGTTTGGCCCAGCGCGGCAACATGTTCCAATTCGGATTAACATCCAAATATGAACAAAGTTAAGCCAACTCGAAAAAAAAAAAAAAAGCAGAATAACCGGGGGGTCACTCGCGCGTGATGTGATCCAGGTCCACGGAAACAAAAAGGTCCCAACAGTGACCCTTTTGGCCATGTAGGTTATCACCCAGGATACGGTAAGGGGGTTCCCTTTTTTGTCCGCTTTTTGCATTGGCTCGGGGTTACTCGCGCGAGTCCCGGTCCCCTCTGTTCCTCAGCGGTCTTACGTTTTCTTGGTGTGAGAAAACTTGACGAAATCAGTCCGCATTAGAAGGATCATCTCCGCCGCCCCCATACTTGTCCACGAGGTACCGAGCCACTCGCGCGAGTGGCTCAAGCCCGGTACTGGAAGTTGGGAGGTTCCCCCCCTACCGTAGCCTTGGTCTTTGGTGAACGGTTTTAACGCTTTGTTAACAAGACAGAGTTAAGTCCGTTTGGTGTTGGGTAGTGGTGGCACCATAAACCCGGCAGTGAAGGTGTGTACAGTATGACATCATACAGAATACTAAATGTATGGAATAATGGGTATAACGCTAAGGATTCAGGATTATACGTACTATATACGCCAAACACCCCCCCCCGCCACCGCCCCACCCCCCCCCCCCCAATAATAAACTGGTGCCAAAACCGTCAGATTTATCCCCTCGAAAGGATTTACAGCTTACATGCACAAATTGCCCCCCCTTCCCCCCCCCCCCCTCTAAACCCGCTCGCTTTTGATCAAAACCAGGCCCCCACGTCCATCAAAACTCCGCCCGCCCCCCTCACCGGTTATTCGACTTACAAGATTCACTTGATAAAATGATACATTTCCCTTCACAGCTGTCATATTTTGTCCCCCTCAGAAACGGGTTTTATAGTTTCAGCGCACAGACTGACTAAAATCCCCCTGTTGACCCTGATAGCTACACTGTAGTTGTAAGGGGAGTCGCCGACCTATATCCTTAATGAGGACACACAACTCGTAATGCGCGCGATCGGAGTATCACACACAGCTTGCAAAGATGAGTTTCGACGAAATCTTCGATCTCACAGCCGGAGTGGGGGCCCGGTTTTGATCAAAAGCGAGCGGGTTTGGAGGGGGGGGGGGGGGAGGGGGGGAAGGGGGGGGCAATTTGTGCATTGAAGTTATAATCCTTCGAAGGGCACAAATCTGACGGTTTTGGCACCAGTTTTTTATTGGGGGGGGGGGGGGGTTGGGGCGGGCGTGGGGCGTGTGGGGCAGCTCAATATGTGCGTGGAAACTATACATTATTTTGAGGGAATAAATGTGACGGTTTTGGAAATAATGCATCAGTTTATCATGCATATCCTGGGGTAAGTCGTACAATCAGTGAGTAGAGAGAGGGTGGAGTGTTCGAGGGGGTGGGGTTGGGATGGGTTGGGGGGGGGGGAGGTGGGGGGTGGGGGCGGGGGGGGGCGGGGAGGGGGGGGGTGGGGGGGGAATATATATAGTACCGTAGTACCGTAGTATTGGTCAACTAACCACCGGAATAGACTATACATTATAAAAAATGAAAATGCACTCCAGCTGTGAGGTCGAAGATTTTGTCGAAACTCATGTTTGCAAGCTGTGTGTGATACTCCGATCGCGCGTATTACGGGTCATGTGTCCTCATTAAGGATATAGGTCGGCGGCTCCCCTTGCAACTACAGTGTAGCTATCAGGGTCAACAGGGTGATGTTAGTCAGTCTGTGCGCGGAAATTATAAAAAAACCGTTTCTGAGGGGGACATATATATACCGCCAACGACAGTACCTCCGCACCTCTGTGTTAATACTCTGGTTCTAAAACGTTCGGCATCTGACATGTGAACGGTACTTACTTGTGTTTTTGCCATGTTTTCCATGCAGGTGTCGTGCATCTCCATAAAGCCAGCCAGCTGAACATCACTGGCATTACATCGTTTGAAAATAACTCGGCGGCTAATTCTGGAGGTGAGGCCTTTTCATGGAGTACCTTCTGTCTGATTTCACCGGCTTTCCGTCTCGTACACGGACGGAAGGGGCCAAAATATTATGTCGTTCGGAATACCCAGGACATCATTGAATTTCATTTTTCGAATCCGGCGATAATTGAAGCGGCCGTACCACTATTTTATTGTGGTTTGATCTTACCAATACTACCAACGCCTGGATTTTGCCGTAAACATTGAGTTTCCACATGTATGTGCCCGAACCCAGTCGCCGCCGTAGGAACATGTGGATTGTGCTGACATTATTTTGACGGAGAAGCATGTCCCAACTCTAAGGACGTATTGACCCTATCTAGTATCTATATCCTACAGTTATCTAGTACCTATAAGTTACACCATTCCCGGTAGTGGCTCTGTATGTGAAGCGATGCCTTAGCCGTTACCTTAGCCGTTACCTTAGCCGTTAGTCTACTGTGCTGGAAATGTTTGAACATCAAAGCTCGCGAAGGCGGTCGCAAATTTGTCTCCAGGTTTGTTTCATGTTCCCACCGTCTACTTTC
The DNA here is from genome assembly GCA_012845835.1 of Undaria pinnatifida. NCBI lineage: Eukaryota > Phaeophyceae > Laminariales > Alariaceae > Undaria > Undaria pinnatifida. Next base: position 16,462,006 of record JABAKD010000027.1, read on the forward strand.
TTCATATTGCTCAATGTGAAGCTAAAGCTACAGCCGTAATTCCGTCGCGTCTGCATGTACTTTAAAACTACCTACGAGGCTTACTAAGGAACCTACGCGTAAGCTGTCACGTTGCTTCTATTTTTATTTGAAACCTCGTGAAGGAAGGGGCATAGTGAACGCCTCAGCTGTCGCGTTGTTGCATTTATGTAAATATTCTTTTTCACTCGTGGACGCAATCGCATAATGTGCTCGTCAGCCGTCCTTTGGCTGTGTTTGTTTGATGGGAAACGTTTCACGAAGCTAGTAGACTTTGTGAATATTCAGTGGTAACGTCTACGTCGTAACATTTCTATCAAAGTATAGTCAGTCGCAAATGCCAGCTATAGCTGTAATGGGGATGCCTTTGTTTCTCTTTGAACGCTCACGAAGGGCATTGCAACATGTCCCCAGCTGTGTTTGACGCGCGATTTATTTTCAATATGAAGGCCAAGTACTAGTTCACCCTTTTTTCCTTTTTTCCGCGCGTAGTCTGGTATGCTGGCGTGCATATATGCTCCCCCCTCGTTCATGCCGTTTGGCATTGCATCGTTAAGTCACTCGTAGTTGCAACACCTATATCTGTTTCGTAGTTTGTGGTTACAGAAATGGTGTACATAGGAGGAGGTAACTGCACGGAAAAGGCTTGTGCCGGGTGTGCAACAGGCGGGTGAAACGGTCTGCTTAATGCAAAGAACGCACGTGCGGAAGCAATGACAAAGTATTGGTGATTAGTTTGGGCGTCACGTTGTTTCGTTTGTTTAAACCTCTGAAAGCAGATGCATTCACCGCTTGTCCCTCCACAGGCGTATTTTATGGCTCCGTATCTTCTACGTTCTACATTGGCGGCGCCACGTATTTTTCGCGCAACACAGCGGAGGCCGACGGAGGTGAGAAGCGATAATCAGAACACCAAATTTTGTCTAAAACGTTTCTTACCCGTCAGTAACAAAAACCGTCAATTTGAAGAGAAGTTTACACGTTAGCACCCACACGACCCTGCATCTCCACCTCGGAGTCATGGAACATCATGGGACGTTTAGACCGCACCCTCATTGTGACCTCACCCACTTCACCTGGACCGTCTCCGCCCGCAGCACAGCAGCAGCGCTGGGCCATTGACAGCAAGAGATGTAAGCTCTATCCCAGCGCCATCTCAATTCCCCGTGTGCATTCAGTGTAGATGCTTTGACCTGCGTCATGACGTCGGTACCGATTTTCTCTCTTGGCGTCTTCTGGTCGATTATATCCACATCGCCCCCCCCCAGGGAGTAAGATAAACGGCAGGTAAACGGCAGGTTGAACCAGACTGGTCCCCATCAAGTTGCGCTCGATAAGTGAAGCGGGCACGATTAATTGCGTCTCAGTTATCAAACATATGACCCAATGACGTCCCCACACGCGCATGGCCAACAAACGCTTGCGGTAACGCGGCTTTCCCCATCCGCGCCTGTCCCGGCAGAGCCTCTACTAGTTTCTCCGACATTGCTGTATTCCCTGAACTATAATCTACGAGAAAGTTGACGTCAGCAACCGCGGAAGCACCGGGAACCACAAGACCGCCCCTGACATGCTGCGTCAGCACCTCGAGATGCCGATCGGTGTGTACCGTATCCACACTCTCGTATCCCCACATCCGCCAGGCAGTAAGACCGAAACACGCGCGTATGAAATGGTGCTGGGACCTCCGCACCACTTCTACAATGCGGGTGCAGGAAGCTACACCGGAACGGAGTGGAGAGCTGGTGCTGCATTATGTGGCCCAGTGCACTGGGAACCTTGACCCTTCAGAGTCTCGATGATCCCGGTATCCACCGGCGCCACCTTTTCCCGCGGCACGCGAATGTACAGTCATGCTCGGTCGGCGTAGACGCTTCAATGGCAACAGTTTTTTTCTCAGGAGAACGACCGATTCCGCGGTGACCGCGGTGGTCTTGTACCCACTAGTTGGAGGGTGGCAGACGAAGGGGCCATTCCGGTAGTGTTGCTCCGGGTATGCTGAGCGAGACCGCTTGTACACTGCTGCTGCTGTATGGGAATCTGGCCGTAAAGCTGGCCATGGACACGTTTTCGCCCTATCCCTGCTGGCTTTGGGGGCAGTCCTGCTACTGCTACTTGTGACTTTGCTTGCCAGACACCAAGCACTCCTAGTTGTCGTATCAACGGTTCCGCTTTGCTTTCACAACAGCGACCTTGGCACTCTCGCGTGGGTCGTTCTCGTCAGCAGCACTTCCCTGCGGCTGGAACCCCGCGGCAGCCACCGACCTACGGTCACACTGTTTCGGTTTGCTGGCGTTCAGCATCGTCGACCTCAATTATGGCTTGATCCCGTGGTTGTGGGCAACTATGCTGAACAGTGGGTCAGGATCATGCGTTACGAGATGGAATCGCAGCTTCCTTTCCACCTTGCCGCGCAACTCGAGGGACTCAAATCCTGCTGCTATCGCCTCAATCAACACCTTGCCATGCTTCAGCGTGCACTGCCGATTGTCGGGCTTCACCACCTCCGTCAGCCCGCCACTGCCGATTGTCGGGCTTCAACACCTCCGTCAGCCCGCCACGGCCCCGTTTCTGCATCGACATCGTGCTATCTACAGGCACGCTCACGTTTATCTTCGGGAAACGGAATAGCTGGCGGCAAAAATCCTCATCACTCGTCCACTGCACATCAACGCCAACAAGCGTTTCGAGCCCTTGCATTAGCTCCTCCTCGGAGTGGTCGACCGAGGGCCAGCCACCATTAGTTGGGTCGCTGAATCTACCAGCTCCCGCCTGTTGGGGAGCACCCCTTCTCCTCCATCTTGTTTTGTAATACGCATCTGCTGCACGTACTAGAGTAGGCAGCAAGAAATTCGCGCATTGCTTCGACGGTAACAACATCATCCCCCAACCTACTGAAGTTGGGCTCTCTCCCCCAGTCGACACCTTGACTTCCGCCTTCAGCCGACCACCGGCTCGATCTCTACCTCTGTGGTTTCCCCGACATACAGAATTGACTCCGCCATCGCCCCGAGCTCGCGCTTCTCCTGCTGCTGTAGGATCTCCCATTGCTCCCGGCTGGTGTCCCTCATCAACAACAAGCAAAAAGCAAAAATGTGCTTTCCGGCGTCCGGAAGGCAAGCACGTCACGTTTGGGCGGTAAAGAACGTACTTAATTAATTTGAATTGTACCGCGGCTCATGTGGTATTAGCTCCGAGGACTTCCCCTTTTTGACTCGGAGTGCGTTTGTCCAAAATCCAATTGTTCGTTCGTTATCACACGGGGAAGAACCAGGCAATCGGCCGTGGACTTCCCGGCCATCTCTTAAGAGCTCACAATATATATATGCCAACAGCGACAGTGGAGCTCTCTGACACATTGTATCCAACCAGTCCATGCACCGTGAAATGCCCCATGATACGACGACAGCGATACTTCACGAAGATAGTCCATTTTTTTTTCACAAAACGCGTGTACGCTCGTCACGAGTATGGTGCGCAATTTTCACATAACGCAGCGGCCGCCAACGGAAGTTAGAATGTTTTACGACAGTGTTACATTGAGAGAAGAATTTGTGAGGCCGAAATTGTCGAATGGGACTAGGTGACAATAATACCATCACGTTTGTGTTAGCACACCCACCCCAGCTACATACACGTTTGTGCTGGCCTACTCATAGGTTTCGCGAAACACGTGGTTCAAGAGGGTGCATCACGTGGCTCCATACCCCAAAGACGTCGGGATATTGTATACCTTCGGCTGTGGGTTTGTTCATCAGGATGTACTACTAGTCTACACACAGATCAGTTGGGGAAGCATAGAACCCGCCCAATGACTGGACTATTAATAGCCTCGGAACACAAATTACATTGCGTCTCTACCGTTGCACGTGTCACGTGCACTTACAGCGAGTCGACTGCCTACGTATATGCATCATACACCTCATACGGATATACGAAGTTATCGCAATATACGCGCGAAATGCTCGTATGGGACACTGTGACAGCACCGATTTGCTGATGGGTGCGGTCCATAAGTACTAAGCATGAATGGACTACCGTTTTGGACATTATAGTCATATTAATAATGACACTTGCTTGCGGAATGTGCCCATGTATGGGACAACATAGATACGTTTGAATGTATTTTCATCAACACATATGACGTTTGAAGTTGTGCGCTTACATGGAATCGGTTTCCCACTTGAAAAGTATACTTATGATCAGGGTTAGAAAAAGTCCGCAGGCTTCGCCTGCGCATGCGCAGGCGGGAGCCGAAGGCGACCTGCGGCCCTCCGCAGGAGCCCCCCGGGAGGGCCCCCGGAGGGCCCCCGGGGGGCGCCGGCCGCGTAGGTCCCCCCCCCCGGAGGGTCCCCGCGGAGCGGAAAATTTTTGGGTTTTCCCTTCACAAAAGGTTAAGATTTTTGTCAAAATGGGCCATTTTTTGGCACTATTTTGATGATGTGGAACGCGTATTATACATACCTTGCACACAGCAGTTAAATAACGGCTCCATTCTCACAAAACTGCTCAATTTTGTATCGAAAGCTCCGAGTATTCGTTGGATTTCATGATGATAATGCTTAAAACAGCTTGCTGGCATACCGCGGAAAAGGAAAATAAGGTTAGGGTTACCCTGCACCCTGCACCAGCTGCCTTCCACTGGAACATTGGAACATTACCAGATCCGCACCCGACATCGTCTTACTTCCTAAAATACAAAACACCCCCCCAAAACGTTTTGGCGCCTTCGGCGCGAAAAACCCCCCCCGCAGAAAAATTTCGCGCCTTCGGCGCGAAATCTGCGGCCCATTTTTTTTTTCTGCGGCAAGCCGCAGATGGCCCTTCTCAAAATCTGCGCTGCGCGCTATTTCTTGCGCAAATCTGCGCCAGCGCAGGTCCGCGTGGACTTTTTCTAACCCTGCTTATGATTGCGCAACGTCCTTGACATCTATGCGCGAAACGTTCGACATGTTTACGTGCCCGCCTACAACATACCAATTTGCTTGAGTTTGCATACTCACAGAGGTATTCTTTCGCTCCAGAGTGACTGGAGCCTGTCCTGTGACCACGGACTTGACTATGCGAGCTTATGTGAGAACCTCATCAACATCAACAACAATATAACAACAACGCACAGGTGCCACGCATGAAGCGATGCAACACGCTGAATTGATCAGCATCACAAATATCATTCGTATGTGCCAAACAATCGACACGTGTACCAGGTAAGCGTATTGTTATAACGAGACAGTATGTATGAAAATACGCGGAAGTGTGGTGAGCTAAAGCTTTATTTTTCCCCATCCGCCGGAGGATGAAAAAAAAAAAAAAAAAAAAAAAAGTATGATTATCCCAACACACCTTCGTTTTTGCCTCAGTGCAGGTGTCACCTGTACGTTCGACGGGACAATGACCTACATCGAAGATATCACGATATTTTCCCACAACGAAGCCAAGTGGCGAGGAGGTGAGAGCCACTACGATATGCATCTGTATGTTTTTCGCAATCTGAGTATCAACATGAGGCGAAAACGCTTCCGTGTGACGGTGCTCCCCAACCGAAGCACCACCCGATACCGTTCAACTATTTTTTCGATTGTATAGAGAAATTCACCTGACGAATCGCTCGTCCAGTTGAAAACACAATTTTTTTTCCTAAAGCAGGTTCTGGGCGGGGTGTGTAGTTCTCCAAAGTTTTGAAGTTTCGGCAGCCTAAGATGGTGTAGGCCCACCACTGCTGCCGTAGCATAAGTCACCACTGCTGCCGTAGCATAATTCACCCCTGCTGCCGTAGCATGAGTCATCACTGCTGCCGTAGCATAATTCATCCCTGCTGCCGTAGCATGAGTCACCACTGCTGCCGTAGCTTGAGTCACCACTGCTGCCGTGGCATAAGTCACCACTGCTGCTGTATCATGAGTCACCACTTCTGCCGTAGCATGAGTCAGCACTGCTGCCGTAGCATGAGTCACCACTGCTACCGTGGCATGAGTCAGCACTGCTGCCGTAGCATGAGTCACCACTGCTGCCGTAGCATGAGTCACCAGTGCTACCGTAGCATGAGTCACCACTGCTGCCGTAGCATGAGTCCTTTCTCAGACAATGAAGAGGATCCCTTCGCAGCTCAAGAACGGCTAATCCCATCTCACATCGTTCGAGCTACACGGCGTATCGTAACCGTGATCGGTGTCGTTTCTTGCACGCAGGAGCTGTTTACGCCTCGTCGTCGGAGGTTTTCATCAGCGGAGAAACGTCCTTTTCACACAACGTAGGCTATGACGGAGGTGAGGCTAAGAGCAGCTACGTCACCATGCTGCAAGCAAATAAGGACACACGCTGTGTATCGTAGATTGGTAGATATGCACCAGTTTGTTTTCCCACCTCTGCACTCGGGGAAGGTCTCTAACTCACCCCTAAGGTGGTTATCAGTACCAACCAGTATGCCAACCAAATCTGGTTTGTGGTTTTGTGATCGACTAATCCATGGCGTAGGTGTACAAGAAAAAATGATACGACAAAGTAGTACGACGTTCAAATAATTCTGGGGTAGAGAGCAATCCTTACCTTGCTTTATTGCGAGCAATCCTTGAACCTTTATCCGAAACGTCCTACCTCTATTTTAGCGTGCCTCTGAAAAATATACAAAAGAACGCGTCAACCGTGAACCGTGATTCGGAAAGAACATGAGCGCCTTTGATTCGACTTGTTGTGTCCTTTGGCGGCCAAAATACAGAGTAGGTGGTCTCGATGTGAGATGAAGGATATTTTTGTAATGCTGACATGGAGATTGCAACGTGGGACAGTGCTATGGGGCGTCGGCGATCAAACCAGCAAACTTCGTAGCGTCTCCGGAAGGATGTTTCGGCATTTTGGGAGAAAACTTGTTGTTTGGTTTACAATGGGGACTGGATGTCTCCAAGATGATCTTGCTTTTGTGTATCACGTGGGAGGCAATAGGAAGCAAGATCGCAACACACCGCACCATGCATGCTGCGGCAGAATGGGCTACATCAGATACAGTACATAAAGAACAAAAAATAGATGACAGGGCTGCCTTGCTTGAACACTGTTTCGACGCATGCTACGCTAGAGGTGGGTACAGGTGGACCTTATTTTCCCGAAGATGCTAAACCCTAACCCTAACCCTCACGGTCTAGATGCTACAGATCATCTAGGTAATCTAGATCATCTAGATCCCACATCCATGTTGTACAGTAGGATCTGTGTAACAGATGACACATGTATGTGCCAGAGTCAATCTATCATTTTGAACGTCCTGCTCTCATCCGGCAATATTATCTATGGCTTGCAGGTCATGCGAACCAGGGAGCTCTCTGCCTTGAAATACCCAGATCACACGTATCATGGGATGGAATGGGATCTGATCTGTCTAAAACGTGATGGTTTCGAATCACCCCTCACATACCGCAGGTGCCTTAGTCGGGCACGACTCGTCACTACACATCGACGGCATCACGACGTTCGAGGACAACTCGGCAGATCATGATGGAGGTCAGTTGAGCACCAAATAAAGATAGTAGTACCGCCCCTCCCATCCCATCGACGAAAATGCCATATTTTGGAAGGAAGAAATATAATGGTTACCATGTAGCAGTACACACATCTCTAGTGTATCATAGTCGTAGCTACACGGGGCAACGTCGAACGATTGCAAGAGGTTCAGGCTTTAAACCGCAATTGATGCATTTTGTGAATCTTATGAGCCGTTGGAGAAAGCATGTAGTCCACCATATATATTTTATGATTCAAGGAATATTGTTGTTCTCACATCAACTCGCATAATCATGTCCGCGGTTAGGGGAAAGGCTCCAATCACTCTGGAGCTGAGGAATACCACAGGGAAAAAATACAAACTAACAAAGGTGGTACACGCATATATTTTGAAAAAAATAATACACTTCAGCCGTGAGATAGAAGATTTTGTCAAAACTCATCTTTGCAAGTTGCGTGATACTCCGATCGCGCGTATTACGGGTTGTCTGTCCTCATACAGGATATAGATCGGCGACTTCCCTTGGAACTTCAATGTAGCTATCAGGGTCTACAGGGTGATGTTATTCAGTCTGTCGGCGGAAACTATAAAACCCGTTTATAGGGGGGACAAAATCTGACAGCTGTAAAAGGAAAAGTATCGGTTTATGAAGTATATCCTGGAAGTCGTGAAACCGGTGAGGGGAGAGAGGAGTTTTGAAGAGCGTGGGGGCCTGCGTGGAAACAAGAGGGACCGGAGGGGGAGGGGGCAACTCAATATGTGCGCGAAACTATTAATCCTCCGAGGGGACAAATGTGACGGTTGTAGAAGGAATGCACCAATTTATCATGTATATCCTGTAGGACGTACAACCGGTGAGGAGAGGGCGGAGTGTTCGACGTGGTGGGGGGGATTGGAGCCAGGGGGGTTTTGAACAGCTTTAGGTCGCGTAGATGTGGGGCTTGCTATACGCGTGGTGCTAGGTCTAGGCGATGGTGCAGGTGGTGGGGAAGGAGGGGGCGTTAGGGGGGGGGATGAATTTGAGCAATGGCATGAATGGCTAAAAAGAAAATGAGGTGATATCAACTGCGTAGAATTGTTTATTACTTTTGGCAGATATCGGTACGTCAGCTGACGCAATTCATGCCTCCGCTAGAAACATGAAAAGTGAAATCGGGAGTCACCCTACGATGTGCCAGGTCCATACTGGTGCATACGTCTCACTACTCGCGCCTGGAAAAACCGACTGTACCGCTTACCGCCGAAGAAAGTCCACCACGTATCTATTACACGTAGTCCCTATCACTACGCATACGCATGTCAGACGCAAGTCAATTGGAAGAAAGACGAAAAAAGAAAAGAAGAGAAAGGAATAGAATGAAAAGGAAGGGAAGGGAAGGGAAGGGAAGGGAAGGGAAGGAAGGGAAGGAGGAAGGGAAGGGAAGGGAAGGGAAGGGAAGGGAAGGGAAGGGAAGGGAAGGGAAGGGAAGGGAAGGGAAGGGAAGGGAAGGAGGGAAGGGAAGGGAAGGGAAGGGAAGGGAAGGGAAGGGAAGGGAAGGGAAGGGAAGGGAAGGGAAGGGAAGGGAAGGGAAGGGAAGGGAAGGGAAGGGAAGGGAAGGGAAGGGAAGGGAAGGGAAGGGAAGGGAAGGGAAGGGAAGGGAAGGGAAGGGAAGGGAAGGGAAGGGAAGGGAAGGGAAGGGAAGGGAAGGGAAGGGAAGGGAAGGGAAGGGAAGGGAAGGGAAGGGAAGGGAAGGGAAGGGAAGGGAAGGGAAGGGAAGGGAAGGGAAGGGAAGGGAAGGAAGGGAAGGGAAGGGAAGGGAAGGGAAGGGAAGGGAAGGGAAGGGAAGGGAAGGGAAGGGAAGGGAAGGGAAGGGAAGGGAAGGGAAGGGAAGGGAAGGGAAGGGAAGGGAAGGGAAGGGAAGGGAAGGGAAGGGAAGGGAAGGAAGGGAAGGGAAGGGAAGGGAAGGGAAGGAAGGGAAGGGAAGGAAGGGAAGGAAGGGAAGGGAAGGGAAGGGAAGGGAAGGGAAGGGAAGGGAAGGGAAGGGAAGGGAAGGGAAGGGAAGGGAAGGGAAGGGAAGGGAAGGGAAGGGAAGGGAAGGGAAGGGAAGGGAAGGGAAGGGAAGGGAAGGGAAGGGAAGGGAAGGGAAGGGAAGGGAAGGGAAGGGAAGGGAAGGGAAGGGAAGGAAGGAAGGGAAGGGAAGGGAAGGGAAGGGAAGGGACGGGAAGGGAAGGGAAGGGAAGGGAAGGGAAGGGAAGGAAGGGAAGGGAAGGGAAGGGAAGGGAAGGGAAGGGAAGGGAAGGGAAGGGAAGGGAAGGGAAGGGAAGGGAAGGGAAGGGAAGGGAAGGGAAGGGAAGGGAAGGGAAGGGAAGGGAAGGGAAGGGAAGGGAAGGGAAGGGAAGGGAAGGGAAGGAAGGGAAGGGAAGGGAAGGGAAGGGAAGGGAAGGGAAGGGAAGGGAAGGGAAGGGAAGGGAAGGGAAGGAAGGGAAGGAAGGGAAGGGAAGGGAAGGAAGGAAAGGGAAGGGAAGGGAAGAGAAGGGAAGGGAAGGGAAGGGAAGGGAAGGGAAGGGAAGGGAAGGGAAGGGAAGGGAAGGGAAGGGAAGGGAAGGGAAGGGAAGGGAAGGGAAGGGAAGGGAAGGGAAGGGAAGGGAAGGGAAGGGAAGGGAGGAAAAGGAAAGGAAAGGAAAGGAAGGGAAGGGAAGGGAAGGGAAGAAAAGGAAAGGAAAGGAAGGGAAGGGAAGGGAAGGGAAGGGAAGGGAAGGGAAGGGAAGGGAAGGGAAGGAAAGGAAGGGAAGGGAAGGGAAGGGAAGAAAACGAAAGGAAGGGAGGTTCATAGGGCGTATCAAGTGCATCAATGGCACTGGGGAGAGAATGAAACAAGACGAAGAAGTCACGGCGGCCTTACGCTAACTTGTGACGGCCATTGAAAGGCCCTCGAATTTTAAGACGATGATGGCCAGACCCAGGCTATAGTCTCTTGGACAGGACGCCCCCTGTCCCCCTTCCGCCCCGCCCTTACCCCCTCCCACTTTCGTCGGCCGCTTAGAGATTTGGAGATGGCGCTGCCGCGGCCTTTGCGCGTCGCTCTGCAGCTCTGCGTCTCTCCGTCTCATGCCATTTTAAATATAAGATTTTAACGCTTCAGAGCTGTGGCTAGGAACTCGCGCGCGGCAGCATTTTCGTTAAGCCGTGAAGGTGCTTTAGTTGGTGGATGATGGGCGGTCGTTATACATAATTGGGCAGCAGTTAGCAGCAGCCAGCAGTAGCAACCAGCAGCCAGCTGACAGAGGGTGGCAGTACTAGCAGCTAGCAGGGTTGCAGAGAACCGGCGGTAGTTGACAGCAGCAGCCAGTGCAGCCAGCAGTAGCCAGAAGCGGCCAGTAGCAGCATTCAGCAGTATCAGCTAGCAGCCAGAAGCGGTCCCCCAGGCGGCAGCAGGCGGGACCAAACCGGCGTGTAATGACACATACCCATTATGATAAATCTAATTGTCCATGCTACAAGAGAGGTGCACCACGTTTTCTGGAGGATCCTTGCTCGGGGTGCACCAGTTTTTCCTCACTTGAACAGCGCCGCATCCACCAACTGGTTTGTTTAGTAGACAACTGTATTTATTAATTGTAGTAGAAGACCAACCCGATGGCCATTAGAAGCATAGAACGTCCACACGGCAGCACAGCAGAAGTACTCCTACCTCCGACGATTTTGTGTCGAGGATCCGCGTCATTCAGAACCGCAAACGCCAAAGAGTTGTGCACTTACCGCAGAACACATCTTATGTGTTACACATGCCGTAGAACGCGTCTTGTGTATTGCATCTACCATAGAACACGTCTTACGCATACTCCCTCACAGCCTTTGTCTGTTTGCCATTCTTGATGTCTTGAGTAAAGGACTTGACATCAACTTCAAGTTCAACTTCATGGCTGCCGTGGGTGGTCTATTATATTAAATGAAAATATACTCCAGCTGTGAGATCGATTATTTTGTCGAAACTCATATTTGCAAGCTGTGTGTTATACTCCGATCACGCGTATTACGGGTTGTGTGTCCTCATGAAGGATATAGGTCGGCGACTTCCCTTGCAACTACAGTGTAGCTATCAGGGTCAACAGGGTGATGTTAGTCGGTCTGCGCGCGGAAACTATAGAACCCGTTTCTGAGGGGGACAAAATCTGACAGCTGTGGAGGGAAATGTATCCGTTTATCAAGTGAATCTTGTAAGTCGAATAACCGGTGAGGGGAGGGCGGAGTTTTCAAAGACCTGGGGGGCTGGTTTTGATCAAAAGGGAACAGGGTTGGAGGGGGCGAAGGGGGGGGGCGGGGGGGGGGGCGGGGCAGCTCAATTTTTGCGTGGAAACTCTAAATCCTTCAAGGGGGATAAATCTGACGGTTTTGGGGAAAAAATGCCAAGTTTATCATGGTGGGGGGGGTTGGGGCGGGGGTGGGGCGGGTGGGGGGGGTGGGGCAGCAAACTGTGCGTGGAAACTACACATTCTTTCAAGGGGATACATGTGACGGTTTTGGAAAGAATGCACCACCAGTTTATCATGTATATCCTGTAAATCGTACAATCAGTGAGTCGAGCGCGGAGTGTTCGAGGGGGTGGGGGTGGGATGGGGTGGGGGGTGGGGAGGTAGGGGGTGGGGGAGAAGGGGGGGGGAAGGTGGGGGGGGGGGGGGGGGGGCTTTAGGTGGCATATATATAGGGGTTTGCTATACGTGTGGTGCTAGGTCTAGGCGATGGTGCGTGTGGTGGGGAAGGAGGGGGCGTTCGGGGTCGGGGGGGGGGGAAGCAGCGGCATGGATGGCTCCAAAAAGATAATGAGGTGATATCCAGTGCGTAAAGGTTTCACTACTCTGGCGGATTTGGATATTAGGTGGGGCCTTTGAGCAAGAGAGAGCAAGAAGAAAAAAGATAAGAAAAAAGAAGAGGAAAAATATGAAAAAAAAGAAAAAAACAATATACGAAAAAAAATGAAAAAAATGAAGAAAACAAATGGGAAAAAAATCAAAAGAGGGGTTAATATCAGGCAGGTACCTGGTATACAATTCTTGCACACCGAGCTGTGTTCGAAAACAACATAATTTTTGCACGCCCTGCTTTCTGCGCCTTCCACACCTCCTTCCCGTTTCGATAGCTCGCGCGAGTGACCCACCTCCTGCTCCTGTGAAGTCTAAGTCTTCGGTGCTGTTTTATTTTAGCAGCGATGCGGATCCGTAATGTAATGGCAAGCTTCCCTTCCCCGAAGAGATGTCCTGAAATGAAATTGTCCTTGAGGTACAGAGCCACTCGCGCGAGTGGTAAAAAACTGCGAGAGAAAGAGGAGTACCGCCTCTGCTGTAGTCTTGGTCTCGTGTGTGAGATTGTGTGAGCTTGTGTGAGCTTGTGTGAGATTGCTCAGTTCCTAAAACCTACCCTTTCTAGCTACGCTGCCGGCCATACTTCGATCACGCGTTTGCACATCCGGAACCTGCCGCATGCTGCCGTGTTCCCTCCGCCCTTTTGCTTGTAGGGGGCGTGAACCTGCTCGGGTCGAACGCCACCATTACGGGACTGGTGGAATTTTCATCGAATAGTGCCCTCAACGGAGGTACGGGTGTTGATTTGCAGCAATATTTGCTGTACTATTAGTACCTTTCTTTTGGGACGCAAAATAGCACACCGCAGCCGTCAGATCGAGAAATTCGCCGAAGCTCATATTTGCCAGAGTTGTGTGCAATGCTTCATTCGAGTGTAGTACGGATGTGTGTTTGTCCTCGTGAAGGATACAGGTCGCGGACTCCCGTTTGTGCTTCTAGTGACAAGCTGGGGTGAATTCACAGATGAAACAGCGTTCGGAAATAATTTATCGAATTATTCTATCAACGTCAGGTGTGAGTAGGACAAATTTAAAGGGTCGATACTCAACTTTGCAAGCTGCGAAATACTTCCTTGTACGTTTACAGTAATTCGTACAGCATGTGGCGTTGATTATATCTGTACACGGTGGGATTTGCTGGTGTACCTGCGTCGTCAGCGTAGTCTGGGTAATCTTGGATGTTCTTCCACTTTGTATCGGGATTGCGTCAGCCTTGCCACAGCCGCCACATATCCTATATACGGCTCGTAAATATTGCTGGTTCCGATTAGAGCGTTAAGGGTTACGGTAGGACTTGTCACACTATAATCACACCGTAATTGGTTGGGACATTTTTTCACATTACCAGCGTCTAGAAAAACTCCCTATCAACACCACGCGCCTCATCCAACACTTGAAATTATCACACGCCACACATGGATCCACACAAAAGTATTGTACGTCGGGTAAGGATTACTAGGTATATTAATACATCTAGGCGCTACCACTACTTTGACCTTGTGCGAAGCCAGGGAAACAGACCCTACAACTCTTCATTCCCGTTCTTTATCTCAGTTCGTAAGTTGAATCATAGGGGAATTTTGTTCAGAGGACATGAGGACAAGCGTTCGACCGTATGCCTCGCACAGTCCCCGTTGTTCATATATATGGCAAATAAATGTGTCCCCATGTATCACCCTTGTTACTATCGTTTGTCTTGCAGCGTATCGTCTGCGCTATGTCCACAAGTGAACATCTTCCGGGCGGTATTTTCCCCCGAAAACACAGCCGTTCTTCACGAAGGGCCACGTGTTTCACGGACGGACTCAGTCGACTGTTTCTCAAAATGTATGTTTCTCCAAATATATGGCATCTTTAGCCTGACGTAAGATCTATTTTCATCCAGATTCTATAATTCATGGAAAATGCTGTGCCCGCCGTCCTTAACGAAGAAGCTACAATATGTTTACTGACCCAATCAACTTTTGCGAAATCAGCACATAGTTGGTAGTTGGTTTCGAATCAATCGACGAAACAATGTCGAAGTGCTGAAGCATCCATTTTTGTACGGTTTTCCCGTCTTCAGGTGGGATCTTCTCCGCGTTATGCCCGAAAGTTCACGTCGTCGGGAAAATCTCGTTCACCAACAACACAGCTGTTCTCGACGGAGGAGCCATCTCTCACACGGACCCAATTGAGTTTTACGTAGTCGACGTCTCATTTTTTTCAAACAAAGCCGGGTCTGGGGGTGCTGTTTCCTTGTATGCGACGGAACCGGCGACGGGAGGGTTTGAGCGTTGCGTGTTTGACACGAACGTTGCGTCGAACGGGGGTGCCTTGTACCTGAGCACTGGGGACACCAGCGACACCTTCGTGCCAAACTTCGTACAAGATTCTGTATTTCGTAACAACGTTGCAGGTGAGAGCTGACGACCACGACCACCTCCACGGTACGGGGGGGAGGGGGACTCTGGACCCCCTACCTATGATGGTTGAAGAAAAAACCCCTCTTTTTCAGTATGGGGAGTAAGCCTCTCGGGGGAGTATCCCTGGAAAACGCACTTGAGTTGTGCTAAGTTGGCGCCGCATTATAACGAAGCGGATGACGGAGGTGCGTTTGTCCAGACCGGGAAGCGCAAACAGCTACAAAACTTGGCTCGTCTACCGTAGCCTTGTTTTCAACTTCCAATATACCACCAAGATACCGCTAAGATACGACCAAGATACCACCAAGATAAGACCAAGATTCGACATAGATACGATCAAGATGCGCGCATACCGGACAGATGGGTTCCCTTTTTAGTATCAATGTATTTCGAGACAGATACATGTCGCTAATGAGGGGGATTGGTTTTCATGGCCTATAGTCTATACCTCGTTGCTGGCTGGGTCAGAACCGGGTTGCTCTAATGCTGAGGCCGTTGCTGTGACACTGTGTTTGTTGCGATTTTGGCCCGAGCATTCCGATTATATTGATGCAAACAACGAACCCACCATCTACTGAATGCGATGTCCTATTGGACGCGGACGAAGGCAGCAGCACTGGGATTGACACTGATCGGACCTCCTGGAGTTCTTTGGTTTCGATATATCCTCCTCACGTGATAGCATTTTAGGTTGCTCCCCCGAGACGTATTCACGCTCAGCGTTTGGGTAGGGGTATAGAGTCTCTCGTTCGCTTGATCCAGGCCGACTACTGACAAGGCGATGTCCTCCTTGCTTGGTAGTAAAAGGTGGGGCGTGGGGGTCCCCTCCATACCGTATCCCTGATCCGCCACTGTTCTTTCGGAGAGTGGGCAACTTCCACGTCAAAGCGATATTTTGGCCGGTGGTATCATGCTAACACCAAGGTGTTGATAGTTTGACTTAAGAACTTTAATCCAAGGCATGTTTTCCCCAATTCGGCAAGATTAGTGCCTGCCCACCTTATGCCGATAATTCAATCGGCTGAGTACAATGTTCCGCGTTGCGCGATGCAGTACGTCACAACGCTTGCTTCACTTCTAGTTCGGGGCTGGTTCAAAATTGTATTGGGACTTCACAACGTTTTCCTGTTGGTCCTGCAAACATTGATATATAATAATCTCCAAACTGATCAACCATTTATTACTGGATACTCCAGTTCTAGTGGGCAACCTATCTGGCACTCGAGGGGCATAGAAGTATGCTTGGTCGTTCTCACATGGTCAATGGCCCATTTCGAACTGCATATCAGCCCAGCTGACAGACCACTCAGGCGGATGCCCCTACCACATCGGCTCATTGGCAGCGAACAACGCGAACATATAACCTTTGTCCGCTGCTAATCTGATCCCACACATATGCATATACGTCAGCAGTTACAAATAGGCTTGTTAAGTGTTATCGCGTGCTCTGCGTGCGCGGTGTTCGTCGCAGAGGAGTCAGGTGGAGCCCTGTTTAACGTCGGCTCATTGGCAGTCAACAGCACCCTTTTCGCAGAAAACTCGGCGACGGAAGGGGGGTTGGCAATAATGAACGGAGACACTGACATACAGTTGTGGAACGTGACATTTCGCGGCAATGCGCTCATTTGCATGCCGGACGAGTACAGTGACTTCGAAGATGTGAGGAAAGTACGATAGCAGTACGATAGTGTACCTCCAGTTAGGAAAGCTGTTGCCGTTAATACTGTATTTTGTAGCTGATGAAAACAACATATGTATGGTGTGTGCCTTGTTGATAAGGATTTTCATGGTACATATTTCTGCTGCTTCTGCAAATAAATAACAGCTGATGTCGTTGCCGAATACTGTATGATACGTAAAGATGACTTGACCAGTCTTCGATCAGTTGTTTTGGGATATTGCTGCCGTTGGACATGGCGCGAAAGTTGATGCACACACGCCTGGAAACAAGTTACACCTTTGGTTTGACGACACCGTTTAGTTGGCAACTCGCTTCGCTCGACATACTGCAAATGGGATTGCAGAAGAACAAAGACATTTTCCTTACCGAGGGCCCCCGTTGGATCGTTCGACGGTAGCCCGCCGACACACATTTCTTTCACTAACTCGATGGTCTTTGAAACCAGCCACCGGGCGTACCTCCTGAAATACGATGCCCCTTGCCACGCCGACGTCATCGTGCACTAGCCTGTTGCAGAAAAGAGAATACATGAAGGTAGTTTTGTTATAACATTCTTCCTCGCGTCGAGCAGCCACGAAAGCTTCGTTACAGAAAATTGCTGTTTTAATGGGGGAGGCTATCGTAAAATCAGTGGTGCGTCGAGTGAGGTCAAGCCCAAAGGCCTTGCTAAGGCTGGGGTCTAGCTTTCCGGTTTTAGAGACGTCAAGTGTAGCCTTCCATCTAAAGTTGGTACAGCTTGTACCGTAGCACGCCTTGAAAGCGGACACCCTGAGCCATAACATTCTATCGGCTCGTTTATTCCCACATGGTTGATCGATCGTACGCGTAATGGACTGACTCAAATGTTAGGAAAATGTTGGACAAAGTTCAGCTCGGGCCCTGCACGCGCAAAGCCCACTACATATATATTGCGCTTTCGGCTATAGACGCTTGCCGCGGTCATTACGACTGATAGCAACCGTCTCCCTCGGAGCTATCATATTTCTAACACCAATGTCACGAATCCTGTGAACCAACGACTTATTATGTCATATTGACTGCTGTGGTGGGAATTTTTTCAGGATGAAACTGGCTTCCGTCGGTTCGAAGTGGTATGCCAGCAATGCTTGGAGGCAAAGGAAGAGCTCCACCCCACCGTTGCAAACATTACGCACGACACGGTTCCTGTGTGCACGGTGCTGCCCGTCGGCGTATTGAAATCGTCTGCGACTACGCTGGCAACGTTTGACCTGTTGGAGGGATACTACCGCACTTCTACCAACAGCCGAGAAGTGCTGGAGTGCTACCGAGACGAATCCTGCACTGGGGGCACAGACCCCGCCGAGTACTGCGCCACGGGCTACACAGGACCTTGTAAGTGGGAACCTGATAGGCGCACTACGTCGGCTACGCGATCGAGCTAGTAGTTCGATGCGAGTCGACAAGGGAAGAAATGGCTGAAATCTTGTGGGGACGAAAAAGAAGGCGCGTACCGTAGCGGGGAGGAGGGAGAAGAGCCTGCTTAGCGACCCTGGATCTGAGTTACGTCTAGAGAGGGGGAAAGAGGAAGACCAAAAACAAAGAATAGATACAATGAGTTAAACAAAACGGAAAAACGACGATGCTGTTGAAACATTTCTAAGGCTCGCCGCGGGCAAACCATTACCTGATAAAAAGAGGCCACGATTGAAGGTCTGCCAAGTCCATACCTACTAAGGTTTTTTTCGGGCTCCGTTGACGATCTAAGAATATTGCACTTTAGTGTATAAGCCGCAACTGCTGCCTGAAATAGCGCCTGCTTCAACCAAAAACACGTTTTGTATGTTTACCTCCGGTCTCTTTTGTTTCGAATTTGCCGCCAAACAGCCACACGATAACCCTACTCCTTGTACCGTGAAGGCAGCGAAAACGGCCAAAAGCCATGACCGTAACATATTGCAAAAAAAGGTATAAAGGGCAAGATTAACGTCAAGCCTTAAAGGACTCCCGAAAATCCCCAGAAGCCATCCTTTCACCCATGGGGAATAGTTTGGTCCCAAACACGGATTTCCAGTTGTAAAAGGCTTGGCGGAAGGCGATACGGGACAAGAACACAAGCCAATAACCGCGTTTCCACTTTATAGCCATGACACGATGCAGATTGTGTGATCTGCCCGGTCGGCTGTGTCTCAACTAGCTCTTGGTATCTTGGCAAATTAGCCCGAATAGTGAGGTCGAGCAGTACGGCAGGCTGAAGCAATATCCGCTCTTCTTGAAGTTCGTAGTCTAGCCATAACCAATGCTTCGATGTTCGCTTTTCCTGACCTACCCCCTCCGTATGAATGTTTCCGGGCCCACCCCTTCTGTGCAGATTGTGCTGTCTGCTCGGCCGGCTATGTGTCGGGGTTGCTGGGCCACTGCCGCGAATGCTCAGCCGGGAAGAAGCGACTGGCTATTGGGCTAGCAGGAGCTGCCCTAGCCCTTCTTATTATTCTCACTGTCTGGCTGTTGTCACGTCCACCGACAGTAGCTGACAACGAAGCAAGAGTTCGGATTCGGCAGGCGGTTTCGGTCCGCTACAAGCTAATCATCCGGGCTCTCCCGCTTTCGGCCTTCAAGATCGTGGTGGTGGTGTTGCAGATCATCACTCAGGTATGACTTGGCGTTGCCTTGCCTTGCCTTGCCTTGCCTTGCCTTGCCTTGCCTCGCCTTGCCTTGCCTTGCCTTGCCTTGCCTTGCCTTGCCTTGCCTTGCCTTGCCTTGCCTTGCCTTTCCTTGCCTTGCCTTGCCTTGCCTTGCCTTGCCTTGCCTTACCTTGCCCGCTGTTGGTACCCGTGCGACACATCAAACAGTCATCAGTTACGTGCAATGGGTCATAGCGTTCAAAAGCGACACAGCTGGGTAGAGGCCCATTCGGTAACGCGTTTGATACGATGGCTATCCACCACACCAATGACCACGTGATTGCGTTTGCATGATGCGTATGAAGCGTCGACGTGTACGAAGGGCGTGCAGCAGTAGACCCGTCATACCATGGGGGTAGCACGTTTTGACCCCAGCATTTCTTTTCGTCTGGGCCTCCTCAACCCAACAAAACTCGAGCGAAGTATTGCGTTGGTGACATACACACGCCTTGGGGGTAGGGTTAGGGGTTATACCACTGCACTTGGTCGAAGTGAGCGTTTAGGTGATGTGCAGAGACCCTCAAATCGCGACGCTCGGAAACGATAGGTATCCAATGCACCTCAATAATCCTTTGTATCATTTGTAGTATGTCTATATTCTATCCTATGTACACGATACATCAAACACGAGTGCAGCTCTCGCAATCGTCTGCTTTGTTGTGACCATGCAGCCGTGCGAGTATCACCTCGACCTAGGCTACGGTAGGGAGACTAGGCCCCACGTTCACCGCCGAATATAGGCTGGATGAGTTACTCAAAACCAGACTTCTTTCTTTTTCTTGGAGAAGCGTGTGCAATTTTCATCTATGACCGTGCACACCGTAAAGCCGAAACGCCCAGAAAAGCAGCGCAGTCATTCGGCTCGCCAGTCGCTCGAAGCCGGTGATAAAAAGCCATGCATCAATTAAAGCCACCCCCCTACGTTGGCCTTGGCCCTAAGCTGCGCGCGTGCCCGCGCTTCGCACGACTGGTTTCATTACAGTGCCGACCCCCCCACCCCCTACCAAATAGATCCCGACCCCTACAGCTCTTGAGGTGTTCAGGTGTTCAGGTTGCCGATGAATCCTATATATACTACTGTACGAGCAGCTAGATTTTATCCTGATTCACCTTGCTTGCAGACCTGTATACCCCTATACCTATACCCACCCCTATATACACACCCGCCCCTATATTCGCACACCTACTATACACTTACTATACACCTACTATACACCTACCATACATCTATTGTACTATGGGTGAAAATGGTTGTGAAACACGACGAACAGAGCCTCACCTCTTATGTTGAAAATCGCGTGTTATGGATACTTTATCAAGCCATTGTTACCGTTATCATAGCAAAAGCTGTCCGATGCTCTTGTACTTGTTATCTCATTCCATATTTCGTTCTTCTGAAGACGCGACCTACGGTGCTGTAGTTGCCGGCGGCGTTGTGACCAACGTGTTTGACGATTAGAGGAGTCCCACGACAGGAGACGTAGCCGGTGTAATTTGCGTCGCATGATATACTCCGGGGTATTTTGTATCGGTTGTAGGCCCAGGCCAAGGGGAACTCTCATCAGGCTCAGGCTGACTTTTCAGTTTTTGTAATGGTTTGCTTTTTGGGCTCTAAAGCTATGAGTAGGGTTTGCTGTGAACCCCTGGAAAGGGGTATACGGTGCACCCCGATCGTGCCCCGTGCTTGAAGCCTCAATGGACTTTGTTTGACTATGTTCATATCATCGCATAGCATCGGTGTCGAGTCTAACTATCCATTTTTTTTTCCGTTGTATTCTCCAACACCTGGTGTGAACACGTTTGGCGTGCTGGCTAACACCCGTTTTGTCTGGTTTCTGTTCTATGCACCAAATCGTGATTTGAAGAGGTCAGGGTGCGGTTGCAATACATTATTTTACCGAGGTCCTGTCTTTCTGCTCCCAATCTCAGTTTAGTGCGGTAACTATAGTAGCTTGATGTTGGTCTGTTTTCCATATAATCTTCGACATTTCTGTGCACCGAGATCGCCGGTGCAGTCTGTCCCAACCAGTACGAGCTTTTGCTTTCCAATTTTATCAATAATGTTCAACTCGGGATAACTCTGTGTGATGCCGCCACATGTGGTTGTATTGGAAAATATTTGTTGTGATGAATAACATCCCCGCCCCCCTTTACCTTTGAGTTCTATGTATCTCACATGTACATTGGACGACTTTGGGTGCGGTGGTTAGAACGCGTTTTCTTCCTGTTTTATGTGTCCTTCTGCTGCTTTCGGCTTGAAAAGAGTTTTTGTGGTAATCAGTAATGTGCCATTATTTCCATACCTTCCGTCTCATTCTCCCGCTTATAGTTCGCCGACCCCGCTGGAGCAGTGTATACAACGAATACCATCACGCCTTGTCCAGCACTTGACCGTCGACAAACCTTGAGTATATCATGTCAAACTTCTGCATTGTCACGCAGGACTCCTACGACAGACTTGTCACATGCTATGCCTGGTTTACATGAAATGCTTTGAAGACATTGGATATGGCAGTTTTGCCGCCCTTCTGCTGTCGCGCGATTTTGGTTTCACCGAGATAGCGAGCGCGGTGTACCGAACGAGTACGGGGCCTTCCTTTCGAAGAACCGGGTATACACTTCGATTTCGTGAATGACAAGCTTCTTTCTCGTCACAAAGGGCTTCTAAGACGGGATTGACTCATCTTATGTACGTCTCACACACACTATTTGCTCTCAATGTCAGCGTGAAGAGGTTCGTCATGGTGACAACTGCATTTCCCGCCCCTTTTTTCTTTCGTTGTCTCGTTTTCAGTTCACCGAGATCGCTGGAGCCGTGTACCCCGACGAGTACGAAGCGTTCCTTTCCAACATATCAACAATCAACATAAACCTAGGATTTATCATGTCGAGCTTGTGCATCGTCACGACGGACTTCTACGACAGGCTCGTGATGACCACGCTAGCGCCTCTGGTGCTGCTGGCGGGTATATTCAGTATATCCCACATCATGGAGAGGTGGACCAAGGCAGACGTCGGGGACACCACACGTCAACGCAAACACTTGTCGACAGGACTCTTCATTTTGTTTTTCGTGTATTCTTCGGTCTCGTTCACCATTTTTCAGACCTTTGTCTGTGACGATCTGGATGATGGTAGTGCCTACCTACGCGCGGACTACAGCGTCACATGCAACACTCCAACACACGACGCGTACCGGATATACGCTGGCATCATGGTGTGCATCTATCCTATAGGCATTCCTGTTCTGTTTGGGTGGTGGCTATCGCGCAACCGAAAGCAGTTGGTAAACCCTGGCAGGGACAGCGTTGTTCGTCTCCGTCCGTTTCGTGGTCTGTGGGCCGCCTACAAGCCGTCGTGCTACTACTACGAGGTCGTGGAATGCTGCCGTCGGATTGTACTCACTGGAGCTGCGGTGTTTGTTTTCCCGAACAGCGCCGATCAGATCGCCGTCGTGCTATTTCTAGCGGTGATGTTCATGTTCGTCTCCGAGTCTCTTTCCCCGTTCGAAACGATGTCTGACATGTGGCTGTACCGTTGGGGGAACGGTATCATTTTGGCGAGCATGTACGTGGCTCTTCTCATGAAATTCAAGATAACGGGAACTGACAGCGGGTCTTCGATGGGAATGACGGCCCTGCTAATAGCGGCAAACGTTTTTATGTTGGTAACTGTAATCGTGCAAGCTGCTGTTTTGGTGAAGAAACTTTACTTGTCCAGGAGACTGGACTACCTTAACAGCGCCCCCTCCACGTTCGACGAGGTTTCGTAAAGAAGGTTTTGCTTTTCTACACCAGATTGAGCTAAGTCCTGTCCTGCGACAGGGGGTTGCAACGCGCTCCTTCTCAACAAATAAAGTCTTCGTGACGGGGCTCTTTACCGGAGGAACTACTACGACTACTAGTAGATATAGTTGCAGTACAGTTTGGGTTCCTCTGGACATTGTCGCACAGCGAAAAAAACGTTTATCTAATTACTTAATTTTTTCAAGAGACCGGCCTACATGACCACCGCCTCGCCTGCGTTAGATGGGGGTTTGTGAAGAGGCTAATTGCGTGTGGGAAGGAGGATATGTTGAAGCTTTACTACATTTATATACCCCCCACCTGCTTCTCGGGAGTTTTCTCGTCGTCACTTTTTTTATCGCAACAACGGGGGTGTGGAGGCCTCAGGCCTGCATCCGTCAACAGCGCCCCCCCCTCTACGCTCGACGTGGTTTCTTGAGGTTACGAGAATGGGTGGGAGATTTTACTGCGTTATCAGAGCTCCGTCTACCTTCGATGAGGTTTTGTAGCGTAGTGTTGTTTGTGAACACCATATCTACGGTTAAAGGGCCATGTTTGGGGGATACGTTTTAAGTCGGCCGGGTTCACTCGCGCAAGTAGCTCCCCACGCCCCTTTCGCTGTTAAAATTTAGTGTTATTTTTGCGTTATGAAGCCGCCATGCGACAGTTAGCTAGACTGCGCCAAACAAATCGCTCGAGGAGTTTTCTTCGGCGAGGTACAGAGTCACTCATGCGAGATGCCCTGACCTTGCAGTGAAAAACAAAGATGTGCCCCCTCTCGTGGCTTTTGTCTGAGGATTGGGCGTGTGGAAGCTTAGATATATCAATAGGGCCCCATCTACTTTCGATGAGGTTTCATGGTGAGGTTTTTTTCTGCTTACGGAACGGGGCGTTTCGTGCACTAAACTACGTTTACAGGGCTCGCTGTAAACGATACAAACTGGGCGAGTTTCGTATATGGCCTTTCTTCTGGGCGAAAGGGTATTTGGGCACTTGCCTACGTTAGACTCACCCTGTCCAAATTCGACTGGTTTTGCTACACAGGCGTTTGTCAATGGTGATGGAAGTAGTTGGGGGCTGAACGAAGTTACCGGCTCCCCTCTCACGTTCGAAGAGGTTTCGTACAGAGAGGAGTCTGTCTGTGACAACTGTGGAGCGCATACAAGACGACGTCAAAGATGCCCGGCATGCGTTTGATGGTGTTTGGTTTAAGGGCGTTTGCCCGTGGAAGAGGGGGTACGGACATTTTATGTTCATAACGCCTCCTCTACACGGGAAGAGGTTCCGTAGATGCACGGGAAGATGTTCCTATGTTTTTTATTCAGTGAGCACGCAGGCTGTAGAAACTGCTCTATGCTAAAGCTTTTCTGCGGCGTGGTTTAGTGAAAACGTTTCGAAATAAAATTGTGAAAAGGCGGGCATGGAGACTTGACCACTCAAACCGCCCCCCCCTCGATAGTCGGCATGGTTTTGTGGCGAGGGTTGTGCTTGCGAAAAACGACGGGGTTCAATTTTGCCTTGAACCCGCTTAAATGACGGCTCCTTTGCGTCCCAGAAAATTGGAGATATAGATTATGAAACAGCGGTGTATGTGGAGGCTTTGCTGCGTTTTGGCGACCGAACTACACCGATGAGGTTTCGTACATGGGCCATTTCTTGTGATACAGCGGGGATATGAAGATTTGACCTCCGTTTTGTTCGCCTGGCGTACATTCAATGGGGTCTCGTAGCGAAGTTTTGTTTTGTGAGACATGACTGTGTAGACTGGACTTGATATACCCTGCCCCCTCTACGCTCTGTAAAACTTTGCATTGATACTTTGGGTAGTAGGAAGGGGGGTGGTGTAGACAGGACTACTCAGTAGTCCCTCGCTTGCGTTCGATGACGTTACGCAGATGCCTTTTGGCTCATGAACCACGTTAGCAGCGTCCACTCTTCATTGAAAGCGTTCCGTTGAAAGGGTGTTGATTGTGAGGACGGGGGTGTGGGGATTCGAGATAACGATGGGCACCCTTTCACGTTCGAGGAGGTTTCGTAGAGGCCTTTCCTTGTGCGAATGGTCGGCGGTGAGATGAGCCAGCTTTTTATCAGGGTCTCTTCTAGTACCTGGTAGACGTTTAATGAAGGATAAAAGAGAGAAGTTCTCTTGTGAATATGGCCCGCGAGGATGCTTGAGTACGTTGATGGGGCTGTGATTACCTTTGATGGGGGTTTGTGGAGACGGTTTTCAGTTTGTGAAACATGACGGAACAGACGGTATCATCGATCGTTATCTTAGCCTCTGGGGTTTAGAGCTACACTCAAAACAATGCACATATTTTAACACGAGTCAATCGTGGAGATTATACAAAAGGCGACGTGCTGGAAAGTGTTTTTTTTTGGGTTATTGTCCGTACGCATCGGTTCAGCCCCCTGTAACGCGGTTACAGCAACACGCGCGATGTAGTGATGCGTATGACTGATCATGTTTTTGTAGGGGTTGTGGGCCAGCGTAACATGGCAGAAAAGAGGACCCCAATCTTTGCCGGGTCGGAATGTGAACGCAACGAATCCCACGCCCACCCCGACTGCCGGCGACTCGAGCGTTCCCTTCGAAAACGTGAATAGACATGAGGATGGCCATGGGTTGGTCCACCCAATCAGATATTTTGTGTATTTACGTCCCCGCACGCCTACCTTGTCAATGGTTCGAAGAGGGCAGGGAGCGAGGGAATGGGCGGAATGGACGCCGAGACCTACGCACAGGGAGCCGAGTCCCATATATTGTGTGCTTATTTATAACCGGTTTATGGGTTTCCCTTGAGTTTGGTGGGCGGGCGTCCTGGCCTGTGAGAAGTTATGATATCACGGTTCGATTTGTGGAACCGCATTGCTCTACGGAATAGTGTGGTAGTTGGGGAGATGCGCCGTCAAAGGAATTGTGTGATTCATACGAGGAATATTTTATAACTGTATTTCAGTATGTGGCATGTTATGTGATGAAGGCATGGATATTTCATCAGGCGGACTATCCATGAGGAGACGTTCCTATATACGGAGTATATATTTGTGTGATACGCATGTGAACTATGGAGCCACCAGTAGCAACATTTACTGGTGGGTGATATGAGTTGTTATTGTGTAGTACACTTTATTTATTTATTTATTTATTTATTTATTTATTTATTTATTTATTTATTTATTTATTTATTTATTTATTTATTTTCTTTCCCCTTCTTATCCTTATGAAGGGAGTCTTGCATGGTGGGTAGGTGACGAGCCTGTTTTATTTGGCCCTCCCAGTCTTCCTTCTTCTACTTGTTTCTTTCCGGGGTATTTTTTCCCTTTCTTTCCCCCTTGCATGTCCATTTTGGCTCATGCTCGGGGTATGTTTCTATCTCCCGTGCTTTGGCTCCCCTTTTTATTTATTTATTTATTTATTTATTTATTTATTTATTTTGTCTTGGTTTCTTTCGTTGTTTCTCTCTTTTACAAGGTATTTTGGTTTAATGAGAAGAACACAAAGGGGGGAGGGGGGGAAACAGGAGGAGTAGAAGGAAAGCCGTCCAAGGGAATGGGGGCAGGGGGGGCAACAGGAGGAATAGAAGGGAGACCGCGGTGGACGAAGGCAGGAAGGAGATGGCAGACAGGGTAGCAAGGTACCAGGCCGACTAGTAGGTACATAGCACTTTTCGTCTTTCTCTGGGGTATTTTTTTCCCCTTTGTTCCCTCCTTGCGTGTCCAGGTTTTTGGCTCGTGTTCGGATTATCTTATTTTGGTTTTACTTTACTTTATTTTATTTCATTTTATTATGTTTCTTTTCCGAGCTTTGGCTCTCCTTTCCGGTTGGGTTGTTTCTTCGATTTCCCCTTCATTTTGTTTGTTTCATTTTTTGTTTTATTTTTATCTTTGTTTTTATTTGTTTTCTTATTTTGTTTTTGTTTTTTGTTTTTGTTTTTGTTTTTGTTTATTTCGTATTTCTCTCTTCCAATGTATTTCTGTTGCTGACGTATGTATGTTGTGCCTGTCGTACCCAGTACTAGGGCATGACATTGCGTTGTCGAATGCATTACGATGCATTATCTCTGTGTCGTGGCTTGTGACCACAGAGCTGATCTTTCTAGGGTGAAGAATCAGTACGGACACTGGGTGTGCTGGATGTCGACGAGTAGAAGAACGGTTTAATGTGAAGAACACACACACACACACACACACACACATTTACTGGTGGGTGATATGAGTTGTTATTGTGTGGTACACGTGAGAACAGTTCCCCGTGTGCCACATACACCGTCATCATACATGGTACAATGAGAAACGGAATATGCATATTTGCATATATGCTCTCATACGCACGTATTGGGAGACTAAAGTATTCGTATATATGGTTGGGTCAGTATGTAGTCTACGGCTTAAGCGCCCGAGTGTATTGTGTGGTACGATAGGATTATTCCAGTACAGCACGAGAGCGCTTGTCGCTATTTATGGTTCGGGGACGAGACGAGCTTGGGGGAGGGAAGCCCTCTCTTGGTCACTTCCAATTTCCCCCTCCTCCTCCCATCATCCTCTCCGGAGGTGGCAATAATAATATACATTTTCAACGTCTTCTGCACGCCCCGATGGCGGCATCGAGGATAATCTTTTTACGTATCTAACCCATGCACCGGTTTTCCGATCATGGCCCGAACACAAATGTTGGCGAGTGTACGATTATGGAGAGGTAATTAACCGGCGTCTCCCCAAGCGCAGTTAAATCCGCGCGACGACATCCTCAAAGGTAAACCGACGACGAGGTCTCGGGTGCACACGTGTACCGATGCATTCGAACAGGGGCTGAAACTGCACTACTGCACTACTGCACTACTGCACTGCTGCACTGCTGCACTACTGCACTACTGCACTGCTGCACTACTGCACTGCTGCTCGGGCGAAACGTTACCTGCGATATTTGCCGTGTCTGATCACACGCCGCCGAAGAGCAATGGTAACTTGCGACAGACGCGTCCTACTACAAAAGTGGCCATTATCGACCAAACTCGCTGCACTGCTGACGAACGCGGTGGCTCACCTAAACAATTGGCCAACATCTTTGCATCTTTGTGGATTGGGATGAGAAACCGACTTTCAACCCAGGCCGTGGGAGTGGTGCCCGGGTTGGGTTGGACTTCCGATAGCTAAAATGTTTTGTTATCAAGTTCTTCGGAGAGGTAGAGACTAGCTCATCAAACGAGGAGCCTCAGAAGCGTAGGCCGATCCCCCAGCCATAGAACGCATCGTCGGCACTACAATGGCACTATAGTGGCACTATAATGGCACTATAATGGCATTATAATGGCACTGTTATGGCACTGTGAAGGCAGTATAAGGGCAGTGTAAGGCAGTATAATGGCAGTAAAATTGCAGTATAATGGCGATATAATGCAGTTCGTGGTGCCATTCAACATTTTTATCGCTCCCGCTCGTGGTGGCATTGCAAAGTAAAATACCTTTAAGAGGCTCCCACATAGCGCCCAGTACGTGTCGGAGTTGGAAATTATGTTTTTTCTGCCCGTCTTCTGCCTGGTTTTATTCGTCGTTTTATTTTTATCAGCCTACCTAGCGGACGGGCATGCAGGACACGGGGCAAACGTAATTCTATTCCTCTTGGGTGTCGACCTGCTCCCTGGGAGAGCACTTAATTCTTTTGGCCTATTATCCTTCCATCGGAATGAGCTCGTGTATATCTGGGTTTGTTGCACTTCTCTTTGGTTTTGGTTTTGGCCTTCTTCGCGTAGCTACCCTATCTAGGCGGTTTTCTTATCGCAGAGTATCAATTACATCTCAATACAGTCGTAATGGTATTGTTTGGTTTGAAAGGGATGCAGAATGGTGAACCGCAGCCAGTGTTTCGATTCCTTCAACCTGCGTAGTGATACGCAGTACACTCATCGTTTTGCGGTGCAGGTATTGTTTGCAATCATCTGGGCTTCCTTCTTCGGACCCATTGAGATGATGCCGTGTTACCATTTCATGATGACGGGGTAGGTTTGAGAGGAATGAATGGCGTATCGTGATAACATCGTCGTTACTGCAGCAGACGATCAAGCTCCGATTCCTTTTAGTGGGAGGGTCTGTTCTACGCTTCCAATGGTACGGTGTAAATATACGTTTTCTCGGATAGGATCGGCCGATGTGCACGAACGCGGCCTCGTAAAAAGCTTACCATCGCCACTGTTACACAGTCCACGTTGACTAGCGGTGCACATTTTACAAAGTTTCGGTCCCGAGTTTTAATCCTCCCATACTTCTTGACGTTTTCTGTCATCAAATATGATTATTTTTCTCCGCATGCATTTGTGTGTTGTGTCACGTCGGAGTCGGCCTGTCTGCGTGAAACGGCACATACCCAAGTAATTGCATTGGTGCGGTTACGGGTGGGTGTATCTAGGATCCGAGATGAAAGTTACGGAACCGCATTTTTTATACAGGGGTTCACCACTCCCACCAAAGGGCTCTAATACAGGCTGGTTCAAGTAAAGAAACACAAAATCTCTTCCCCACGAATACCGCTCGCAATATCGAGTCAAAGAGGGAACATTTGTATGATATAATCATAGTGACCCCCATGACTAGACTAGTCGAAGAGGGTTACACGGACGAACTTCCTTTTTACCGGCCTCGGGCAGTCTCTATTTTTAGTAGGAGGAGCGAAAATCATATCGACCAATAACAGGCCTCCATTTTTCTTCAATAATATTTAGGCTTTTTCCCAGCGGGGGGGCGAAGAAAACAACTACGCCGCGTTTTGCACGATTCGGTTGAACGTACTCCAAGGTTGGTTCGCAATCAAAAGGTAGGTTGGCAATCAACCTGAAAACAACCATGATTAGATTATTGGATATTTTGGGTGTGTTTTGCTTGACTAATCATGAGTACAAGTATTTGATTATAATTATCCGGTCGTAATTAAATCATGATTATAGGAGTTGATTGATAATTCATGATAATTTCATTATTTATAAAGAAATAGAAGGCATTTTCATGCCGGGATAATATTAACGGCGACCACGACACCCTCGACCCAACAGCACAGCCAGGAGCTGCCTTCTGACATCCGGCTTCGTCGGCTGGAGTAATGAAAAATATCGGCAAGCGCAGAGCAGCGGTGCCTAGTGCCGTGGCAGCCGGTAAGCGTAGAGCGGCGGCGCCGAGCGCCGCAGCAACGATGCCGAGAGGCACGAACGCGGACGAAGACTCCGGTGTATCCTCGCTGGAGTCTTCATCGTCGAAGGAAGACGACGATGATGCTGATGCTTCCGGCGACAGCGACGCCGAGCTGCTGGGAGTCGTAAAGCCCGGCGCGGAGCAGCGCGCCGGCCTCGACGACGGAGCGGAGAAGCCCCCTGCCTCGGAGAACAAAGAGGTGGTGGCGTCTCCCCGCGCGGTAGTCATGAACGAGTGGGACGCGTACACGGTCGCGGAGGTCACGGAAGAGACAGTGGAGCACCTTGGCGGCCCTCTGGCGTGGTAGAAGCTGAACAAGATGCTGTACCACCACATCGCCGAGCTGGCTTGCAGATATCTTGCGGTCCAAGCCTCGTCGGCAGCGTCGGAACGTTTGTTCTCGCAGGCCGGCTTGGTGGTAACGTCGAACCGTAATCGCTATTTGGATGAGACATCATCAGACACAATATTCCTCCACGAGAGCATCAAACACAAGATGTGGTAGTTCGTTGTAAATACGTGGGTGGTGTGCCAAGTTAGCGTGTCGTTGATGTGTTGGTACAATTAGGAGGAACACTATGAACGTTTCGTTTGTCATGGGTCATGAGCGAGGCACGTGCTGCCGCTGCCTTGGAGCTCGAGAGCATGGAGCTTCTAGCACCGAGAAGCAGATTAATGGAGAATACAGAGAAAACATACCATGCCAACTCGCGCATATAGCGAGAAAAAAAGCGGCTGACAAGATGTCCCACTCGACGCTCCTCACTCGAATCCGTGGCACGCGTGTCCCATGCGCCGGGCCGTGATGGTCGGGGTGAGCTTCGCCAGCGGCCTCCATCGGCAGTAGGGGAAGGGTGTTGTCGAGCACGACCAATTTCTCTCGCGGCAACCTTCGCACAAATGCACACACCTGCAGCGACGTGTCCTGTATGTAGCTGCTTTGTGGATGTGTACCACTACTTACCATCAATTATATCCATGACAACGAGCAGGGCGGCCTCCAATCTTCTTGCCGTGTTGACGGAGGCCTACAACAGTGCGGCGGCGCTATAGCCCGAAGCAAAATAGTTATTTTCACGAAAAAATAATCAACAACTATCCACAGTGATCACCAAATTTAAGTTGATTGGTTAGTCACTACCTGGTATAATTTTCGAAATATTCAAAGAATCAAATAACCAAGGGTAAGTTGATTTGACTATGATTGCAAAAAATCAACAAAAATAATCGTGAATAATCATAAATATTTTTGTCGACTGCCACCCCTACCTACTCTAAGGACAGTCTGTAGAAATTTTCGAGCAAAAATCGAATATTTGACCTCAACGTTCAAAATTTAGCAAAAAACTGTCGAAAAACAGGATCCTACACCAATACCGAGTCATTTGAAGCAAACAACGTACCATACTCATTTTTACGCATAAAAGTCGAAATAAATGTCCACGCCGTTTTCGAGAGATAGGCGGTGAAACTTTGCACACGTGTTCTACATGCATATTACATCCCGAGACCTGACCATCGTTTTTGGTTTCTTTTATTCTCTTTTTTGCAGGAAAAAAATGGGTCAAGTAAGGTGGTTCACATGTTTAAAAGCAAACACTGACGAAATATCAGGCTAGGAAAATTAAATATAAAAAATATCGGGTGAGGTCTTCGCAAGGGCACATAGGAGGCGTGTGCTAAGTTTCAAGGTCTGAAAAAAAAAATTCGGCGTGGACATTAACCGGGCAATAAATTTCGGATTTTTAGCGTGAACCAGCCTGTAATACAATATCGCCTTTGGTTTGTGTGTGTTTTTCCCATGGGGTATTCCTCAGCTCCAGAGTGACTGGATGGAGTCTGTCCTGCGACCATGGACTTGATTATGCGTGTTAATAATGCGAGAACAACAACAACAACAACAACAACAACAACAACAATAATATCTCAGGTACGAACAATATATAATAATTGCTTTTGACATTGAAATGTTCTATCTTCCGATCCATGTACGATTAAGCTTTGACACGTTGTTCAAACGCCCCATTGACAATCGAAATCGGCCAGAGTATTGAACACTTCTACGCAATTAATATCACGTCATTATCTTTCTAGCCATCCATGACGTCAGCTTTCATCCATCCCCACACCCCCCTCCAACGCCCCCTCATTCCCCACCACCCGCACGATCGCCAAGACCTAGCACCACGGGCTTAGCAAGCCCCTACATAGGCTATATGACTAATGCGCGCGATCGGAGTATCACACACAGTCTATTATTATGTGACCTAAACGCCTTGAAAATTCTTCCCCCCCCCGTGTTTTTCCATTGCTCAAACGCCCCACCTTGTGTTGAAATCGGCCAGAGTGATAAACACTTCCGCGCACTGGCTATCACCTCATTACCCTCCTAAAAAAAGCCATCCATGCCGCTGCTCCTATTCCCACCTACCCCCGCCCCCGACGCCATCTCCCTCCCCACCACCCGCACCATCCCCTAGACCTAGAACCACGCGTATAGCAAACCCCTAAATCTATGCAACCTAAAGCCCGCCCCCCCCCCCCCCCACACACACACCTCTCCCCCCCCTCCCCCACCCCCCATCTCCCCACCCCCCCACCTCACCCCCACCCCCTCGTACACTCTGCCCTCTACTCACTGGTTGTACTAATTACAGGATATACATGATAAACTGGTGCATTCTTTCCAAATCCGTGACATTTATCTTCTTAAAAGATGTAAAGTTTCCACGCATAGATTGAGCTGCCCCGCCCGCTCCCCCCCCCCCCCCCCCCAATGATAAACTGGTGCATTATTTTTACCAAAAACGTCAGTTTTATACCGTTGAAGGATTTATGGTTCGCACGCACAAATTGAGCTGTCCCGCCAGTTCCCCCCCCTTCCTCCCCTCCCTGCCCCGCTCCCTTTTGATCAAAATCAGCCCCCCACGTCCTTAAAAACTCCGCCCCCCCTTTACCGGTTATTCGACTTACAGGATTCACTTGATAAACTGATGCATTTCCTTCCACAGCTGTCAGATTTTGTCCCCCTCAGAAACGGGTTTAATAGTTCCCGCGCACAGACTGAACGACATCATCACCCTGTTGACCCTGATAGCTACACTGTAGCTGCAAGGGGAGTCGCCGACCTATATCCTTAACGAGGACACACAACCCGTAATACGCGCGATCGGAGTATCACACACCGCTTGCAAATATGAGTGTCGACAAAATATCCAAACTCACAGCTGGAGTGTATTTATATTTTATTATATACACTCTTTGTGTATTATTACCAACTTGATCACCTACCGTTGAGCCTTTTTCCTCTATGTGATCTCAGATTTGCGGGGAATAAAAAAGTGGTTACGAGGTATGGAGCAAGGAATGCGTACGTCGAACAGGGCCACGACATGCGCACCTGCAGAAAATAAGTGCGTAGAATGATGTAGGTGGTTATACCACAACAGACCGAGGCTACGGTACGGTAGAGAAGGTACCTCGCACATTCTACATCGGGTGTCACCACTCGCACGGGAGACCCTATTTCTCACGGAAAAACACACCTTGAGACATTCTTAAGGTGCAGCAGGACTAATAGCTTGACTTTCCATTCCGGATTATTAATATCATTATAATATTATAGCGAATTCTCGCCGCGGGAAATTTAAAAGACCGCAAAGGAGTGAGGCCAGCAAGGTCAATAAGTTCAATCGCGCGAGTGACCCCGAACCCCTGCAGAACAATGAAGAAAATAGACATAAAAATCGGGGTCACCCCCACCGTAACTTGTGGATCAACAGGCGACAAAACTATCAAAAACAACAAATGTAACGGGGAGGAATTTGATTGCGGTGAGAAATCAGGGTCACCTGGTACATATTTAGGTGGTAGGAGCATGCGTGTCTGATGCCGTGTGCGAACTGGCTGGTAACAACAAGGGAATTTGGAATTCGGTGATACAGAAAATGGGGTATTATAGTATAACAGTACTCACGTTTCCGGCCGTGATCCGGGATGTTTGGCTATAATTAGCGAACGCACATGTTTGGAAAACTTTCGACCATCGATCACGACGTTAAGAGCGACGTTTAACTGCGCCACTGCGAAACACTCAATACTACTCGGCGGGTAGCCCAATCGTCGTACAACCTTCAACGTCTCTTATCACGACCTGACGTGTATTATTGCTAAAAATAGTGAGTGTTTTAATGCGAGAGTAGACCAATACATGACCCCCTCACACCCCATCACTAAGGTGAAACGAATAGAGCGTTTTTACGCCGATCATGGGAACACTGAAAACCATGGTGCTACCGACAACCACCAATAATAATATTTCATGACCGAGAATTATCTCTGTAAGGAAGCCTCCACCTTCTAATTCTGTGATAGCCCCCCCCGAAATTTGCGATTCCCTTTGACAAACGTTTTATTGATGCTCAACACGAGCATGATGGATGATCTGAAGAAAATGTCTTGATATTGTTTTTTTTCGTTTGCAGAGGAGTATCAAACGAAGATGCCAGGGTGGCAAGGGGGAACGTACATACATCAGAGGATACGGCCGGGAGCTGGTTTTATACCCGGCTGTTCGGTATCGAAACGTCGGGGAGGTTAGTAGAACGACTCCACTGTCGTTGTCAGCATATTATGCGGTATTCGAGGAATAACCCCAATATCACTACGATGCGTATCGCGTTTCTAATTGCAGCCATGGACACCGATGTCGGTCGCAAACAAAGCCGTCGGGTTGGAAACTTGCTGGGGTATTGTCCTGCATGACATTATCTACACTACGTCCTGCATGCCATTGCTGAACGTAATTCGTCTATTATTGTTGAATGGCGACGTCTGACGGGCCATCTGCACTATCTGCAGTTTTGGTGGAAGGTCGTGAAAGCTTCCGTGGAAGCTTCCATCGCTTTCATGGAAGCTTCCATGAAAGCGATGGAAGCTTCCATGGAAGCACGGAAGCTTCCACGGAAGCAACTTCAAAAAAAGCTTCCGGATGAAAGCTTCCACGGAAGCTTCCACGGAAGCAACTTCCACTGAAGATTCCACGAAAGATTCCACGGGAACAACTTCCCCGGAAACGTCCACGGAAGATTCCACGGAAGCAACTTACACGTAACACGCGCGATCGGAGTAGTACACACAGCTAGCAAAGATGAGTTTCAACAAAATCCTCACAGCTGGAGTATATATTTTTTTTCATAATATATGAAGTATAGATTAGAGAGTACAGGATTTGAAGTGTTCTTTCTTTATCGCACTACTACCAGGCGGGAGGGATTTGTAGCTGAAGTACGTAGCAGATTTTTTGCGACATACTAACAACTATTAGACTAAGCAGTTCACAGGCCTCCACGTATTTATTTGCTATACCTTTTTTTTGAATATGATGGTGGTCGTAAGGCTTTGTTTGGTGGTGCTGCTACATACAGAAATCATAGATATCTGCCCTCGTGATGGTGTACGTGCGGGTCGCGTTTGTGTGGTGCCATTCTCCGTGGCCGCTTCATCGCCTTGGCTTCCTCAACCAGCTCCCTCGCACGTGCGCTCCTTGGCCCTCAATCCGAGTCGGCTCCAACAAAACCAAACGCCCTTCGCTACCTGCGGTGCTCGTGTGAAAACCTTCCAACCGAGAACCACGTACGACCCATCTCTACCGCCACGCCCCAACCAGACCACCACCAGACCACCACCGACACCACCGACACAACCGTCACCCCGGCAAGAACATGTACCGAGTACAGGTTGGTGGCGATGGTGGTGGGTGGATGGTGGTGATGGATGGTGGTGTGGTGATGGAGACAAAATGATCCTCGTTGCTTTTCCGGGGCATTTTTACGCCAACCGGGGCCTTTTCACACTGATGATATCTGATGATGATGCTGATGCTGGTTTTGATGTTTGTTTTGTGGACGGGTGGGAATAACAGTTTTGTGTAAGAAGAACGCACTCCTACCGCCCAACCGGGCTGGCTGAGCAGACCGGACATCACGAGCAAGCTCTACTAAATTAAATCGGTTTTAGAAGCGGTCAGAGGTGATGCATGTCATAAATAGGGGCCTCAGTTGCCGCTGGGTTGGACGACATCGGGTCCGGATTGTTCGGGTTCGTATTGTTCGAGGGGTCATTTTCTTAGCACAGACGGCTACACACACACGCACGCACGTCTGCAACACGAGTAACTCTACGAAATAAAATAAAGCAAGCCTGTTTGCCGTTTTTCATTTTTTGTCTCGCAGACAGCTTGGACACGGCTGACCGCAAGATACGGAGAGGCTACGTCGCAGCACTATCGCTTCGCTCCACCGCCTGCTCCTCGTTATTAGAACCAATACGAAAAATTCGTAACAAAACAATATAAAAAATAGGCCTTTTTTTTTTTTTTGATCCTCCTGGGGATCCGGGTAAAAAAAGCTTAAGCTCCATACACTTTCCTTTGTGTACCAGTTTTCGTCCATCTGCAGAACGCAGACTTTGTGTCAACCTCCCCCCTCCGGTTTAGTAGACACTATGAACTTGCCGGCCTTCTTTGGCTGATCCCTATACGGTTCAGCCTAGAAGGTGAGATAGCCACCCAGGAATCTATCCTAAAAAATAGGCCATTGTTGTTTTCTCACATTTACTCTTGTCAAAAAGATAGAGTCCGTGGTCACACAAAGGTGCTGGAGCCCTAGGAAGATCCGAAAAACCAAGTGAAATCAAAATTCGTCCGGGAAATACTACGCTTGCCCGGCTAAAAACGCACGATACGGAAAAAAGCGCGCAAGTGAGGCCATATTAAAAACCAGCGGCTACACCAAACTATTTTTGTGAGGGTATCCTACCGCTTTTTCGCTAACGTGCTTGATGTAGTCTGTGAAGTTTATATCTCCTAACCGTAATCTCAACCCAATGAAACAAAACAACCATCGTACATGTACGGTGAAACCCCGTTCGTCTCGTGCACAGTGTGCGTCGACCATGTTATCGAAACAGTTGGGTAAGCTCTACCTGATTTTCATAGCCGTGGCATTGCCATGGTCGACCATGGCATTTGTTGCTTCGCTCCATCGCCTGCTCCTTACTATGGAACTAAACAATACGATTCATTCGTAACAAGCCTAAATGACAAGAAGGCCTCAAAGAAAGGCTAGGGCCTACACCAAACCAACTCTTTTTGTAGTAAATCGAGTGTCTGCGTTGAATCAATTCAATACAAAATTCCATTTAAAAAAATTGCCGAGCGAAGTGTGAAGGGAGAATTTTCCCAAAAAAGGCATGAAAATTCCGATTTAAGTGAACAACTTGAGAGTGAACTTCCATCAATGGCGACCAGCTCACACGATTGGCCTACAAATACCGAATTTAACGCCATTACTCTCCAGGCACAACGGCACAAAAATATCGGAGGGCACGAGGGCACAACCCACACGGCAGCACACAGCAGACACTTGCTGTGTGCTGTGCGTTGCAGCGGTAGATACAACCCAGCATTGATGCGGAGGCACCAAAGGGTAGCTAGGTAAGCATGTCGTGTACGCGCAACCTCAGCGGTAGGTGCTAGTAACCCAACGCTTCCGCGCTCTCTACGATGTGACCTGATTCTCTGCTGCTGCGTGATGACGTAATCGGTTCTGATTTTGTCAACCGCCGTCGCTATACCACAAAGCTGTAGCCGAAGCCTCCACCGCCACCGCCACCCACGTCGCACGGCCGCCGCCACCGCCGCCGCTGCTGCACCTGCTGCTGCTGCTGCTGCTGCTGCTGCCGCTGCTGTGCGGCTGGGGCTATTGTCCTGCGGCTGCGATTGGTGTCTCCTGCCTTTGTGTCTACAAAAATCTATAGAAAACTGGATGTTCCGTTGTTGGGATGATCGTGGTGATCGAGCCAGGCCGAGTCGAGATGAAGTTCCGCAACTCATCTGCCAGAGCCATCGCCACCGGCACCTCCGCCCCCTGCTACTGCGCTGCTCCTGCTGCTGCAGCTGTCTTGCTGCTTCTTCTTGTCTGATGGTGTTGCGCTGGGCCTACCCCTGTCGGTGAGTCTATGTGCTACGGCACCATGTCCTAATCCTACATTCAAAATTTGTTCCTGCCTCCCCGCTTCCCCCCTGTGATATGGAGGCCGCGTGCGTCTTTTCTGCGAATAGTTCACCGCAAAAACAGACAAAAGCATGCCGGAGTGAATCTGGCCTTTTTCTATCATGATGGAAGAATTTCTAGTAAATTTATTAAACGCAAACACTCGAATCAAACAGATATAAAACAAAAATGTAGACTATTAATAGAATGTAACGTTTGAAATGAAATGAAAAAAGAGCGGGTGGAAGGATGGAGGGAAATACGACACACACACGACGAATCAAACACAAGTAAGACAAAAATAAATGTAGAATGTAACGTTTGAAATGAAATGAAAAAAAAGCGGGTGGAAGGATGGAGGGAAATACGACACACGACAACAACGAGAAACAAAGCATGATAGCCAGCCAGAGAGAAGCAACACACCAGATGATGCCATCCAACCAACATCACGGTCAACAACGACATTGGGACTCGGATTCCGCTACTAGTAGCTGCTTAATGTACGTTGAGGAGCGTCGACCATGGCCTGTCACCTGCGCACCGCTGTTTCTGACGACATCAGTCTGCAGTAGTCTGCGATATTAGGAGTAGGGTGACTACCACCATCCACCATCACTACTGCTGTCGCCCCCGTAGCGAAATAAAAGCGAAGCTGAATGAATAAGAAACCCAAAACGGAGCCACAGCAGATCACACCACCCAGCTGGCGTCGGGCAGCATCCAAACTGGGTTCCGTCCGCAACTACTACGTATCTATAAGGTGAGGAGGTTTGCTGCCCGGCACGTATTTATGTCGTATCTTGGATGTTCGACGGAGGTGTCCAGACTCCATAGCCAGAACCGTAGAGCCCCAAGGGTAGCTAGTACCAACACGTGATCAGGGACAGAGGAAAGAAGGGCCAAAACAAGAGGGAAAAATAGTAGCTACCTGGCGGGAAATATCTAGTCTAGTTAAAAAGACATGAAAGGGAAATAATGGCAAAAGGAATAAAGGAAAATCCGTTCACCGGGACCCCGCATGCCGGCGGTGGTAGTACCGCACTCCGAAGCAGGCTTGGACTTACCCCCGGGGGATGGAGCAGGCGATCCAAGCAACATCACCAACTATTTATAAAACACGGTGTAGTCTGTTGCAGCTTGAGGCTACGTAGACAGGTTCTACCTACTGGTCGGTGCCTTGATACCCAGTCTGCCATCTCCTTCTTTCATAAACTGCGGTGTCAACGTACTCTCCTCATACCTCTTCGTGCGCCACGTATCCGGGCTGCGCAGCGCTCCGAGCTTTCATGTTCATTTTTCCATGCCCCTTGGTTATATGTCGCCAGCTTTTCCGCGGATTCTCCATTACCACTTACTTGCCAGCCTTCTTTGCTGCTTGACCCCACTGCCCGGTGACAACACCAAGCAAGCTGCCGTGGAGAATATTCCGTGGAGCTCAGGGTTCCGAGAGGACAGTTTTTGGGTGACCCACTTGTTCCCGGGTTTGCACCGGCTACCATATCTGTGTCAATATCATCGAATTGATTGTTGTTTTACCCTAGCGACGACGAGTCATCATATTTTCGTTATTTTTCGTCATGACGTTATACATACGATGCTAAAAGAAAAACAGTTCGCCCCGGTGGAGTATCAGGTTATCCTCGAGCCTGGTACATGTCAGTTTCGTGAGCTCGAGCCCCGCCGAGTGCATGCTCGTATAAATTTGTTGGGACATTTTCTTGTGCACAAATTGACTTGCGGAAAGCGCGAGAGCATGAGTTTCAGTAACACTCGATGACAATCGACGAGCAGTGGGATTGCTGAACCCTATGCGCGTTAAAAATTTGAAGGCAAGAACCGCGGGGGAGAAAGGTCGACACCTGTGACCACGGTTTGTCCAGAAGTTGGAAAGTAGAAGGGTAAGAAAAAATACAAAAAAACGTTGCTCAATATAACAGGTTCATCAAGAACGCACGAACAAACAGAACCAGAGACGGGGTAATCACAGCTGCTGAAATAAGTATAGAATTTGCCCACCACATCACCTCATTTGCAATTGGTTTCGGACATCAGCGAACTCGGTCCAACGCATGCGCCCGTGGTTTCTTAGGTGGAGTGAGGAGCGCTAGTAACAACCAAGTGCGCTTCTCGATAACCTGATCCTGGCCGTCGGTATACTGAACAATCGTCGGGCCGCGTCTCCTCCGTATCAGGTGTGGACCCAGGCTACGGTAGGGGGGTCCCTTTTCGGGCCTCGAATTTCAGTGACTAGGGGTCACTCGCGCGAGTAACCCCTTTGGTATTGTGCGATCTTACGTTTTGTTCATGTTTTATATCGACGAAATCAATCCGCAATGCAAAGGTAATCTAAGCTGCTCGAAAACAACAGCCTAAACCATTTTCATACGTGAGGTACAGAGTCACTCGTGCGAGTGGCTCAAACACACCAGTGAAAACGGGGGTACCCCCCCTACCGTAGCCTTGGTCTGTGTGAAGAATTTCATTTGTCGTTTTCACTGTTGAAAAAAGCGGTTGCGTTGACATATACTACCTGGTTTGATGAAAAGAAAAGGAATATCACTCAGCGATCACCTACTACACGCTAGGGCATGTTTTCATGAGCACCATTATTAATAACAAGAGAACCGGACGTGGACCGACACCTAGAGGACCACGACATGTTCGAGGACAGAGAGGTGGGGGAAAAAAGAAGACGTATAATCGTACACTAGAAAATAATAATGTGAAAACGAATCACAGGCAGATATTATGTTGAAACTGCAGTAGACCCCATTACCAACCTATCATGCAGTGTAGTTCTTGCCTACCTGCCGTCTGCATGATCGCCTGACAACCTCTACCAAACGCAGTAGCATATGCCTAACGAAGTAACGTCATTGAGCGCGGGCACATCGAGCGCTCCTTTCGAAACAATGACGATTTACACCTACCCTCCCCCCTTGTGTTCAATAGTGGTGACATAGAGCATAACCACATTACCGCGCTTGCTATGTTTGTAATGTGTATCTCTGTCTTAGAACTGGCGGCCTCAGAGCCCCACATCGGCAAGGCAAAAAACATGGTCGTAAAATCTTACATGAGCTAATAATAATTGAAAAAGGGAGTACAGGCAGATATATATGTTAAAATGGCGGTAGCCCACACAACAAACCACTTATTGCGTAGGGTATTTCGTACTTACCCTCGACATGATCGCCTCCCAACTTGTGCCAAACGAAGTATGACTAACAAAGTACGACTAACGAAGTAACGTAAGTGAGCGCGGGAACACCAACCGTTTCCTTGCAAAACACTGACGATTTCCAGTCGTCCCCCCCGTGCTCAATGGTGGTGACATCACATGACCACATAACACCTCGCTTGTTGTATTTTGCAATATGTACAGGCTAGATTTTATATAAAAATAGCGATGTCATAACTCCACACCCCGGCACGGTGAAATCATAATTTTGATAGTTGTACCTATCGATTGAAATATTATATTTTGCGATCTATCATACGTGTACAGCAGCAAATTATCAAGCTATAACATCAAATGTGCTAGAATATTTAACAACACCAGGCAGGTGATATAAAGGGATGCATTATTGCTGACAACCGTTAGATTTGTCCCCTTCAAGGATTATTGTTCCGGCGCACATGTTGAAGTGTCCCGCCGGCCCCCCGCCCCCCGCCCCCCCGATCCCTCTTGTACCAACGCCCCACCTAAACTCAAAATCTGCCAGAGAGATAAACACTACCAGCCAGCTGATATCACCTCAGTATGTTTCTATGCATCCATGTCGTAGCTCCAGTTCATTTCCGCCCCGAACCCCCCCCTTTTTTTCCCTCCGATCCCGCTCGTAAAAACGACCCACCTGGAATCAAAAATCGGTTAGAGTAATAAACACTCCTACGCAATCGATATCACGTCATTATCTTTCTAGCCATCCACGACGTATCTTTTATTCACCCTCCCCCCCCCTCCTTCCCCAGCACCCGAACGATCGCCTTGGCCTAGCACCACGCGTACAGCAAACCCCAACATCTATGCGACCTAAAGCTTTGCCGTCCCCCCCCTCCTCCCCCTTGGAACACTCCGTCCTCTCCTCACTGGTTGTACGACCGACAGGATATACATAACAAACTGGTGCATTCCTTTCAAAACCGTCCGATTTCTCCCCTTGAAGGATTTATAGTTCTCACGCACATGATAAGGAGTTGCCCCGCCCATTCCCCTCCCACCCCAGCCCCGCTCCCTCTTGCGTAAACCCATGCCCCCACGCCCTTAGAAACTCCGCCCTCCCCTTACCGGTTGTACCACCTACAAAATATACTTGATATACTGATGCATTTCCTTCCACAGCTGTCAGATTTTGTCCCCCTAACAAACGGGTTTTACATTTTCCGCGCACAGACTGATTAGCATCACCCTGCTGACCCTGATAGCTACACTGTGTAGTTCCAAGGGGAGTCGCCGACCTATATCGTTAATGAGGACACAGCTTGCAAAAAAGAGTTTGGACAATATCTTGAAAAATAAGCAATGCACTTGTACACTCAGTCGGTATTGGTTCCTTGCTTCAACCTTCGTTGTGTGCGGATCAAGGCTTTGAGCTCAGCCTTTTGTGCTACAGTACCGTCCGGTAGTGACTGAGGGGAACCAGG
Organism: Undaria pinnatifida; assembly: GCA_012845835.1. Lineage (NCBI taxonomy): Eukaryota > Phaeophyceae > Laminariales > Alariaceae > Undaria > Undaria pinnatifida. The sequence continues at coordinate 16,504,756 of JABAKD010000027.1, forward strand.
GAACCTTAGGGGCATGTTCAAGTGCATTGCTAAGCTGTTCACGTGCTGTATAACTGAAAGACTTCCTTCATCTGCGGCAAACATACAGGTGAACATTTCATGATGACGGAGTATGGTATACTAGTGAATAGAACTGAAAAGAAGTGCGATCCAAGAAAAACGAGGATGACATGTCATGGACGGGATACAAGTAGTCATATTGGAGCGACCGTAACAAGTCAGGAAGGACGGGACGGACTGGATATACACGGCTGCTGTGCACTGCCTATACAAGGGAAGTACCACAAGTATACCACAACTTGCCGATGATGCTCAGTAGTCATGCTCAAAATTTGTCAGCTCGCAATCCATGCTCACACAACTCCTCGATTTGCCATGAGGAGTACGAGGTGTCCTTCCAATTAATCGATTGTTCATATATATGGCCTGACTCAAAAACCTAGTACAAATAGCCAGTGCAATTAACATATGATAAAATGTATTCCCCATGCGGGAAACAATTTGGCAACTTTTGCATGATGACATGACTCAGTAATGTAAATAGTACCTGGTATCATATGAAGATTAATACTTGATGCGATCAGCTACTGTTGTTGTAAAAAAAAATGTGAATAGAGTGTTTGCGAAAGTACGTTTCTAAAAATTTACTTGCCTTCCGCTAAAAAAAGTGAATTGCCTTCCCACCAAGATTTTGGTGTGTTTGCGCTAGAGGTAGAATAAATCCTGCAGGCGACGCCTCCGAAATTTAGGAGGGAAACGGGGATGTGCGCGATTGTAATATGCGTACGAGTACATACAGCAGCAGCAGTACGAGTACTATACGATACGAGTACTCGTTGTACGTACTCCAGTCTCGAGCCTCTCGTTTCAGGTGCAGCAGTACCTGGAACACGGTACATGCAAGCACCCAACAGACTACAAATCAGAGGTATGGCGGTCTGTCTCGCGCGTAAAAACTCCTTGTGAGCAGGGACTACCCCATTACACGTGCTACAAGCAGAGCAACGCCTTCCTCATACGACGGAAGGGAAGGCGAAGCGCAGTTTCCCCATGGAACGTGGACAAGTTATTGCGAAGCACCACCCTACGAAGAATCCGCAGTGCACGCAGCGGTTTATTTAGGGCAGAGGAGTTTTCGCTCCTCTGCCCTAAATCAAAAGTCATGCCACGCTTCAGTCGCGGTGATGTTGGAGAAGCGCGGTGGCTGCTGTCGCACAGATGGACCGATACGAGTCCTATCTTGCCAGATGCGGCACACGATCGCCGCAATCAAGGCGCGTGGTGTCGCTCTCTGCGTTGAGGCTCCTCTCCGCGTGCGTTCGACACCGCTGACCGCCAGCTGCGAGAAGTTCACCACAGCTTGCAGCAAGCGCTGAACCCTTGGTCACGGACGCAGAGGGCAGCAACAGACGGTTCATCACCGGCCTGCTGCATATCTCTGATGTTACGCCTGTGCGTCGTGCTCAGGGTACTACCCTCTCCATCCTTCGTGCGTTCGTTGCTTGTGCTGCTGCTGTGCAAACAGCGGTGCTTGTCCTGTTCGTCCCGTGGTTGGGGCGCTATAGACCCTTGCAGAGGCGTTCTGCCTCGGACAAATGCTCGGTGTGTTGTAGGCCAATGAAACAGAGAGACAAAATTTACCGTAACTTTTGATCAAAACCTACCTTGGACAAAGTACATTTTTGCTTTTTTTTCAAAAATTTACCGCAAATATTGCCTTCGGGACAATTTTTGAAGAAGTAAATTTAAAAAAACGTACTTTCGCAAACACTCTAATTAAACCGAAATACAGAGAACGGATAGGCTCATTTATCAAAACATTATTTGTTAACCCGAGTGCATGATGGCTGTAGTTAATGTGTTAGGTTGACAGCATATCATTGATGAACCGTAGGTTCCAGGCTCACCGACTTCTGTTTCTGTTTTGTAGCGGTGGCAATTTTATGTTGGGGTGACAACGTATTAATTTAGAACCGTGGGTTCGAGGCTCACCGACTCCCGTTCTTTTTTAAGATGGGATTTTTGCATGTAAAATGTTGTGGTGACAGTATATTTCATTTTTGCTTCATCATCTTATTTATATGTTAATTTATTTATTTATTTATTTTCTTTTATTTGTTTTTTTATTTGATTTTTTATTTGTTTTTTCAAACATTTTTTTAGGGTGGAATATTTACGTCATATTATTTAGATCACTACTACACTGTCTTTATACTCCCGACGTATGTATACCAAAACCCGCCACTATATATGTATAGTGAAAAATAAAACTAAATAAATATATAAAGCCACCCCCAGGTAAAGAAAAATTACTTATGAGTACCAACAACCATTACCCGAGCCATCTATCCGTACAGAAATACATTTATAAAATAGATATGATGTTAGATTACTTCAAAATTCCCCACCTGAAGTAAAAATACCAACACCAATCATTGTAGTCGAGAAAAGCGTTTGTTAATAAAAAAAATGAACCCTTCCACTTTTTTTTTTACCCACATAGCATAATATAAGTGCCAGCAAGCAGCTTCAAAATATGAGAACTGACTCAAAATTCGTCGAACTCACACCTCTTCAAGTCCTCAAGTCCTGAAAATATTGTGTTTATAAAATTTTGAGAGTGACAGCGTACATAATATTAGAGTTTTTTTTTTGGCGGGGGGTAGTTACCGACTTTGATTCTCGAATGCTGTATTAAGAGTAATATATTATAAAAATTAAAAATATATAAGATAACTATCAATATTCTGTAATCGTACTCTTCCCGACATTAAAGCCCGGAGGAGAGAAATGACAAAATATACCGCTTACCATACATAATATGATAGAGCAGTACAGTGGAAACTACAGTAATACATTTATTTATAAAATTCATGTAATGTTAGATCTAGCTCAAAATTCCCCACCCAAAGTAAAAATACCAACACTTACTTACCATTATAGTGGACCAAAAATACGACCCTCCAGATAAAAACTCATCTATATTGTATGTATATTACAAGTACCAACAACGCAGCTTCAGAGATGATACTGACCTAAAATTCGTCGAACTCACGGCTGACGTCCTTGAATTTCGTTTATAAAACATCTTCTATCTCACAGCTGAAGTTTGTTTTTACTCCGTATTTTTGTACAAGGGCTCCGCAATCGCCGGCGCCCATGCTTCGGGTAGGGCAGGGCAGCACTTCGACAACTTAAGGTGTAGCTGTCCGATTTGGCATGCATTGAACTTTAAAGTAATGCGAAGAGTTTAATACGAACATGGGATTATGAAAGTCATGATTTAACAAAAGAAAAACGTAATATTATACAACAAAGAAGGCAAGGATAGGCGAAACACACTATGTTAAATGCGCCGTCAAGTAAAAGTTGGCGTCTATCAAACAAAAATACCGAGATGAGTATTATTGAGAACCTGCGTCGCATCTAGGCGAAACGAAAGAGGCCTTGGCATTAATGAAGAGACTCGACTGCTGTCCCCGTGGCAATGGAGGTTCGAAGTCGACAGGATGCAAAGTCGGTTTGCATCAAAGGTCGACATGGGGCCATGTCAGCCGGCGAGGTTTTGGAACAAGATTGCTTTGTTTGTTACTTGAAGGCTGTCGCATTGATTGGTCTACGTGGTCGCGAGCGAGCAGAAAAACGAAGAAGAGGAGGGCGATCTCTCGTTGCGGCGGCGTTGTCGAAGATAGGTGCGGGGGTGGCTTTGCTCGTACGGGAGGTTGGCGTTGCGCTTCTTCTTCTCTGTTTTTTCTCCGGAAGGCGGGATATGTGTGTCTGCTATCTTTGCTTCGTGGGTGCTTTCACGTTGTCGAAATCGGACGCGTCCCCATAATACATATTATCCGGAGTGCCTCTACCATGACGACTGCAGATAGTGCCGTGCGTATTTCCTTGAGACTGGCATATTATTTACTGGTAGTAATAATCATATACCTTTCACTTCAACATTTTTTGTCTTCATCCCATTTATTATCCCCGCACCATTCTCGCGCTCCCTCCCAGTAGTAACTTAGATCCGGGGTCACATAGCGGGCCCTCCTCCTCCCTCCCCACTTCGGCACGTACGTGCCTTCATTTTTACCGCGAGGAGAATCGAGCATTTTCTTCCCTCGTCGACTCGCGTCGAATTGTATCTAGCAGGCGCTCTCAGCAGTTGATCTCTTTTTTTTTTTGGCATTTTTGCAAATAAAGTCAAATTTCATCGTGGTGGGTGTCGAGCTCAAGGACAACCAAATGTTGGTAGTATTCGAGGGTAAAACCACTAGACCACCGGGGCGGCCGGCTGACAATTGATTGAAACAAAACAGGATCTTTGCATAGAGATTACATTCCCTCCCCCATATTGTATGATATTACGATGGTTGACGCGATATAGAATAAAGCGCCAAATACCCAAATATCAGCCTACGCGGAGTTTTAGATATCATGAACAACGAACGATCGCGACGACAGAGCACGGCAAAGCATAGCGCTTCGCTCTGCTGAGCTAGCGCTGCGCTGCGGTGCGCTGCTGAGCTGAGCCGCAGGGCACTGCACGGCGCTTCGTTGCTGTGAGCTATAGCGCTGCGATGGGATGCTGGGCGGTGTGGAGCTGATGAGACAAGCCCAGATCTCAGCCGATGAAGCTTCGTCAACTACAAAACAAGTGGTGGTAATCAAAGAAAAGCTAAAGCTGGACCGTTCCGCAATGAATGCACAGGCGGCAAATTATCGACACACGACGCGTATGCAAATACGTGGAAGTGTGTGGTGAGCTAAAGCTTTATTTTTCCCCATCCGCCGGAGGATAAAAAATATATACTCCGGAGTATATATATATCGGCAAATGGTAGGAAGTTCAACTTACTAGACAAAAAAAAAGAAAAAATCGCGAAAAGGTTTAAAATCGTGTTGGTAGAAAAACCAAACTTGCAGGAAGCAGCTGAAAGGTCAAGAAACAGGCAATATTTCAGTTGTTGTTGTTGTTCTCACATTTACTCGCACCATCAAGTCCATGGTCACAGGACTGGTTCCAGTCACTCTGGAGCAGAGGAATACCCTAGGGAAAAAACACAAACAACCCAAGGGTGGTACACGAATAAATCACAGCTGACGCAATTCATGCCTCCACCAGAAACATACAAAAGTGAGATCGGGAGTCAGTATACGATGTGCCAGGTCCATACCGGTGCATACGTCTCATTACTTGCTCCTGGGAAAACCGACTATAATACCGCTTGCCACCCAAGAAAGACTACCACGTATATATCACACGTAGTATTTATCACTACGCATACGCACAACAGACGCAAGTCAATTGGAAAAAAG